>OZ007569.1:33777090-33779590 GCA_963931925.1 Onchidella celtica
CTAGAGTTTATGATGGAATTCCTGAATTTGTGGAGAATAAGGTCATCTGGACAGGAATGCTACCTTGATGTTATCATAATGGCTGGCGAGCAGGTTACAAGCAATTTGCTGTGCTCATGTTTATAGGGATAAGGGGAGGTAAGCATGCCATGTGTTGCTCATTCTAGACCATCAAAGCGTACGACAAAGCTTGTTTTTGTTTACCTGGGATTCGTGATGAAAGGATGTTTTAAGGAAGACAAGAATGTGGAACTAAAGGGGAAGAAAGTGAATTAAGATGTTTTTGTAACGACGTTGGTAGGCTTTCCCCATGCCACAAGAGTATCATTTTGGTTTTGTAGCTGGTCAACGTTTCTGAACGTTACTTTGGGTATCAAATTCCAACTATTATCGACTAACTGATTAGTGTTATAGACTGTAACTTTACAAATTTAGGGTCAGGATGTCAAGGTTCGATTTTGACAATACAAAGCATCGGAAACTTCCTAATATCAATTAATTGAATGATTAAAAATGAACTAATGAATGATAATGAACATTTCTATCTACGGGATGATTACCTCTATTTTATATTAAGAACAAATGTTGGCTGATAGAGTTGCGAAAAAAAAATGGAGGGAGAACCTAGAAATGGCGGTCACTTAACTCTCTAGACCCCATGTATCACCAGCCATACACAGAAATTTATCACTCGACTGCAGCTCCCACAAGACCTAGCTCAAGGCGAGAAAAGTTCCTTTTTTTTATAGTAATCTACAATCTACACTTAGTCAAGTTAATGATCATGAATACCCCTTAATCATGCCCTTAAGAACAAATTCTCAAAAAGTCTGAACTTTCCCACAAGCAGAAATGTGGGCGGAACTGGAGGGTTAAGTATAAATTATTTTCCTTATCTCTGTTTGCCTGATTAACTTTTCAATGACATAAGATAAGAAAAGACACAAAATGGCAGTAATGCCATTATATCGGTCATGAGCTCTTTTTCCTCAGATGGTTAGGCCAACGAAATTCACGGGCAACTGGCAAATTTTTCGGTAATTTTCACTATTGATAGGTCAGGGCAGAATTTTACATGTCTATTGGTCCAGATACCATATAATTATACACTGCATCGAAATATCGGCCCCGCTCGAGGCTATCGCAAGCTCTCCTACAGAGAGGTTAGGTAGGCCTATTTTTCGAAATTCACCGGCAACTGGCAAATTTTTTCCGGTAATTTTCTCTACAGGTTGGTCATAGCAGAATTTGACTACATCTAACGTAGTCCGGGGACCAACCACTGATAGGTCGGCTCCGCTAGTGGCTTTAGCAAGTTCTGCAAAATCCGAAAAATCTGTTCAAATCAGGTTAAGTATTTGCAGGTTGTTGTTTTTTTTGTTGTTGTTGTTGTTGGTTTTTGGTCGTTTATATTTAGAGTTATATATATCAAGTAACTGAAATGATTCGATAATATGTAGCAGAAGCCCTGATTGAGAAATTCGAACAAAATCATTGCTGGGGCTCGAAATATCGGCTTTTGCTTTTGTTTTTTTGGGTCAGTTTTGATTATTCTGGCTGCTTCGGGCTATTGTTTCTGTCTAACAAAATGGTAAATTTTTGTCCCAACCATCAGTTGGCTCGATTTTCTCAGCTAGTGACTTAATAATAATTGTCGATTCTGTGCCGTTGCCTCAGATGGTGAATTATTAATCCGAAGCGAGTGAAAAAGGAATCAGTGGGTTATTGCATTGTACTGCCGATCATATACCATTTGTTGTCCACAAGAAGAAGTAACAGTCGTTATGGTCGTTATTTTTATGGGAAAAAATTAATGTGAGGTAACTCGATCAGAACTGCTGGAAGACTATCATGTTTTTGCTGCTTTTTTTAAAATAAAGGTTCCAGTACAATAATCAACATAATTATTGTAAAACTCTCAATACTACTGAGGAAATTTAAACAACAAAAACTGTTTAAACATTCGCCCAGATAAAATAATTTCATGTTATTTTCCTACTTTGCCAGCAACTCACACGGCATCTTTGATAACATTGCACAAAATGGCCCTAAATAATTTTAGTTCTATTATTTTTAAAAAACTTCGATGGTAGACTTCAATTAGAACATTAATTTAGTTCAAAAGAATCGATCCGGTTATGATATGGTAAAGCATTCAGTGAATAAGCTCACAATAAATATGATAAAAACTGTTGGAGAAAGCGCCAATGTCGCCTTTTCAAAAGGAAAATCATGACTTTTGATTACATTTTTCCCAAAATGTCATAAAATCATGCACGGAAAGACTGCATCCACACAGTCTCCGTGACGAAAGGACACAGCAGAATTTACACTTGACGACATCCTCTCTAGGATTGTAATGCTGCAAGAAATGTCCTTCGCTATTGGATGTAGTTGAATTTCGCAATGCTCTCACAATCTTATCGAAGTCTTGAAATCTCAGAGTTCTTGTGTTCTTTCCGGAAAGGTTTGAGATCAAAGGGCCGATGCTGGTGGTACT
>OZ007569.1:33782090-34367090 GCA_963931925.1 Onchidella celtica
GTCGTTGCGTAGGGCTGTTACTTAAAATAACTCAGTTCGGCAGCTGAGCTAGAAGTGGTTGCACCAATCACAATCCAGGAATTAGACGGTAAGCTGCAGATGCAGTCCAGTATTTAAGGCCATACAGAACTTAGTTCTGGGCCACATGTAGACAATCCATTTACGAGGTGGACGGCGAGCTCTCAGCCAGATGAGAAGTCATAGAGACGCAGCGATTGAGCTGATATGTACAGTGATGGAGCATTGTCAGAAATCTACGCTCCTGAGCCCAAGCCTACTTGTTTGAGCATTAAACCCACAGCGCTAATATCAACAGCCCTCACATTGTGAGGGCCGAATGGTGAGCTAAAGATTTTAATTCCATGCTGAATTTACAGCCAGCTACACATGTAGACTGTTGACCAGTACTGCCAGACCACATGCATTTCCCGCGACCACGTGTGAACTACACCAGAGCGCTCCTGGCAGAGACGCTATATAAATATGTTTTAGTATGAAGAGAGATAGAACTTTAAACCTTACAGGATCCGTCGCCCTCGGGCGCGGATTCTTTTGAATGTAAATTTATTGTTACTTAGATAACTTCATATTACATTGCCTTAAGTACTTCATAGTTGCTCCTCAGCTTAGTTGAGCATTTTCAGTTGCTATTGTATTCGTTATCTATTGTATATTTTATCTTTGAATTTGTTAGATATATAAACTTTGCAGTCTGTTACTCAAATTGATTTATTTAGTTTTTATAGTGAAAGTTGTTTATTTGTTGTTTTTTTTTTTGTGCTCGTGTGATTGGGAAGCGGACCTCTTGATCTATATTCCCCAAAATCCCGATCCGCGACAATGAGTGCCTACATTACTCTGCGTGCCTTTAATTAACTTTCTTGATCTAATAGTATGCCTTTCATTATAACTGTTTGTATATGCCTATAGTTTAATCGTTTTTCATCTTTGCATTCGTAATTTGTGGGGTTCTTTTGTGTGTGTTTGAAACGCCTCCGCAGGAACCGTCAGCATTTATTTAAGATTCTCATAGATCTTAGTTCGTCTCGCTTAGATAATACGAAAGGTTTCTTTCTTCTTTTTTGCCGTTGTGGTGGGGGAGGGGGTGGAAAAGGCCGGGGGGGGGGGGAGGAAAGGAGGCCCGGGGGGGGGGGGTGAGAGTTGTTTTGTGTAATAATAGAATTTTGTCAAAGAATTTCCACACGTTAATGCCATGTGATGCTTATCACAAATCCCCAAATCAGAACGACAAAATCGGAATAAAAACCATGGTCTGATTATGATTAGATAGAAATTCAATGACCTTCTCAGATTTGACTCTGATTCGCCGTTATCTCAAGTGCAGATTAGAAGAAATAAATTAGAAAAAATGAAATATTTGTTTCAAACTTTGGATATATATCAGTGATGAATCAGTCTGAAGATAGCAGTTATATGCATCGCGGTTGTTCTCAGCGACAGGCCAAGATTCAGCAACCATGTTTTCAAAGTGAAGAAAAAAAGCAAAAATAATAAACCATAAAGGCACAGATTTAAGTGCGATTAAAAGATGAAACATACAGACTCTCTCTCTTCAATTGCAGGATCTGGAACAGATATCGACGGTCATGGTTCGCCACTCATTCCTCCACTCGGATGCTCTCAAAAATCCTATATTGTCCTGGTTTTTCCCTGTCGCCCATCTGTTCAAACTCTCTAGATATGTTATTATTTGTCTACCTCTGCTTTTTTTGCCCTCTGTTTTTCCAGTTAGAGCAAGATGTTCAAGACCTTTGTGTCGATTCAGGTGTCCCATGAACTGCAATTGTCTTCTCCTAATTGTTTTCATTAGTGATCTCTCCGTGTTGGCGTCTTTCATCACCATTTCATTCGATTTCCTTTCCTTCCATGAAATATTTAGGAGTATCCTTAAAAACCACATTTCCGTTGCCTCTAGCTTGTTTTCCATGTCCTTAGTTAATATCCAGCATTCACATCCCTACAGGAGGGTTGACCACACATAGCTCTTCAAAACCCTCACTTTTGTTGACATTGAGATGTTTCTGTTCTTTAGGATTGAGCTCATTTTATTATTTTATTTTACTATACAGACATCTATCATTTGCAAGGCAGCAACTCTGAGCACAGCCTTAAGACGAGGGATCGGACGGGCGAAGTTGTCTTGAGACTTGTGGTAATGACAGACCAGCGAAATATGAAAAGATTGCTAAGCTTAACAGATAAAAAGTCAGATGTCTGGCTCTAGCAACCAGAATCATTGCCCCGTTTCTGAGTCATCGCTCCAGATCACACAGACCGAAGAAAAGTCATGTCATTACGTATCGCACACATGGGAATTCAATTTTTAATAGAGTTTGTGCTGTTTATTTAATAACAATAATAATGGATTGCATTAATATAATATAGCGCTTGTCTCCATAAAGTGGACCTTAAGCACTTTACAGTGAAATAGTAGCAATTCTCTCTCTCCTGTCTCTCTCTTTCTGCTTTCTCTCTCTTTCTCGCTTTCTTTCTCCCCCCTCTCTCTTTCCCTTCTCCTTTCTCTCTCTCTCTCTCCTCGACCCCCTCCCTTTCTCATACTGTTTCTCACTTATATACTTACAATATTATGTTCATGCTCAGACACAAAGCACACATAACTACAATAAAGCTTTTAGTTAAGCTGTGATTACTTATCTCAGTCTACCATGCCGACATAATGGACAGAAATATTGCAATGTAAGTGACTTCTTTCCCGCCGCAAGTCAACATCACTTGAGTTAGGTTCTTCCTAGACGTCAATCCAGTAGGTTGTCAACAGTGATCTTTTGACTCCATCTACATTAACGTCTAGCCAGTCAGTGGGGAATTGTCACTTTTATCGACGGAAAACTTGGGAAAGGAACGATATCAGAAGTTCCGGCATGGGCTTGGAGAAATACAGAAATGAAACACTGATGATGGGCATTGAATAAAACCGTTAAAACAAGTTGAGGCCTTTCTGTAAAGTCTCCTTAATGTGGTCATGCGGAATAGAGAGAATAGTGACAAATTGGTCATGTGGAATAGAGAATAGTGACAACTTGGTCAAATAGAGAATAGGGACAAACTGGTCACGTGGAATTGAGAATAGTGTCAAATTGGTCTTGTGGACAAGAGAATAGTGACAAATTAGTCGGGTGGCAAAGAGAATAGTGACAAATTAGTCGCGTGGAAAGGACAATAAGGACAAACTGGTTATGTGGAAAAGAGAATAGTGACAAACTGGTCATGTGGAATAGAGAATAGTGACAAACTGGTCATGTGGAATAGAGAATAGTGACAAATTGGTCATGTGGAAAAGAGAATAGTGATAAATTGATCATATGGCGTCACGTGATTATGGTTTGATACACAAATTCAAATCTTTTGTGTTATGATTTGTCGAATTATTGACAAAAGTGAACAAGGACGTATGTCATTTATGTTAATTTAGAAAGAAAGTTTACTGTTTTGCTGCATACTGTTTCCCATTCCTCCATTAGCAGCAACTTACACTTACAGACTTCATCAAATTTAGAAAGAGAGACAGTGACAGAGAGACAGAGAAATAGAGAGAGGGAGAGAGAGTGAGAGAGAGAGAGGAGAGAGAGAGGGGAGCGACAGAGCAAGAGAGAGAGGAAAGAAAGAGAGAGAGGGGGAGAGAGAGGGTGACAGGAGAGAGAGGGAGAGAGAGAAAGAGAGAGAGAGAGGAGAGAGAGAGAGAGGAGAGAGAGAAAGAGAGGGAGAGGGAGAAACAGAGAGAGGAGAGAGAGACAAAGAGAGAGAGAGAGAGAGGAGAGAGAGAGAGAGAGAAAGAGAGGGAGAGAGAGAAAGAGAGAGAGAGACACACACACACAGAAAGAGAGGGAGAGAAAGAGAGTTGTTTCTGTTTCACTGTAAAGCACTTTTGGTCCGCTTTCGTTGACATAGGCGTTATCTATACTATATATATTTGTGGACTTGAGATTTTTCGTTGCAAAAGGCTTCTGAACCACTCAACACTCAGACTTCAAATTTTAAATGGTGCATCAGAATGGATGTAAGAGTGCACAGTGTTTAATAGAAGTCTCAAGTCGGTGTGGTTTTTTTTTATTGGAATTTTATTGTTTCGCCATGATTTAGATCTATTTCGAGTCATTATTCGCCATTTTAAGGTTTCGTTATCACTTCCTGCGATGTGTTCACTATCAAACACACTAACCCGTGCGCAAATCATGCTGTTGTACGGGATGCGCAGGGTGTCAACTCACAAAGGCAGAGCAGTAAGTCTTATTTATAAAGAAACAAACAAAAATAAAATAAACAAATAGGAACAGACCAGATGAAGCAGGTCCATAATAACCACCCAGAACTGAAATCAATATTCAAACCGATTTATCCCGGGCAGGGCCGGGGACCTCAGCTAGTATAGATATATTCCATTATCATTATTATTTGAGACACACAGAATCATCCGTTTATATGGCCGAAAAATGATGATCATCCGTGCACTACTTGACTGAGAAATGAACAGACACGAGCAAAGACAGGTTCAGACCTTTCCGTCATGTGTAACTGTTCTCATTTCCATTAACTCTCAGAACAGTGGCTTAACTAACCGTTAAGATATCTCTGGCATTGGATGACAGAGAGCCTCGTCAGGTGCCTCCACTTTTCGCGGTTGTTTGCGAGCGCCTGGGTTTGGGCGAAGGATTTCCCGGTCCACTCCGCAATGTTGCCGGTCCACCTCTTCCTTTGCCTTCCTCTTCTTCTCCTCCCCTGCAGAGTTCCCTGAAGAATGGTCTTGGATAGGCCACACAATCTTGTTATGTGGCCATACCATTTCAGTTTTCTTCGTTTCACAGTAGACAGCAAGTCTTCATAATGACTCATGTGTTGTTTCACTCTACTACTCTGTATACTCAAGGAGTAAACCACTACAATGGATGAGTCATATTAATTTGATAACAGTACTTTGATTTTTTTTGACAGTGCGAATCGTTATTTCATGCAGAGAAATTAATTTAACAAACGACTACGGTACTTCAGTATCTGAGCAAGCACCCTCCTTAGCTCAAAAGACAAGTGATCTTTAAGATCAGTGGACACGAAACTTCTTGAGTCACCCACTGTCAGATTGTCGTTCGGTGAAAAGGCTTTTTCTATTGGTGGACTTTAATTGCGTTGACGCTAGGAAAAAGTGAAGACATCGTCACATTTAAAAATAGGCTCCAAACCAAATTGTGTAGGACTCTTTCTTTGAAACTGAATGGTGCCCCTTTTGGCCTAAGAGGTTTGGGAATGAGCGTAGAATAGTTTTGTTACTGTGTTTGAGTGGAAGCATGATGAATTTAGTGATCTTGTGATAATCCTGTAATTGATCTTACCCGCCTGTTTCTAATTTTAGTTCAGCACCAAGGAGCACATCATTTCTTGTAGATTTGAGCGCTGTACAAGTCAACTATTACAAATTACTAACTTGAATAATTCTGACATCGACACCAAAATAGGCGTGGCCTAGATAACTACAAAACGTTTCAAGTCTGGCTTACGCCAAATGTCCAATATTACTGTGTATTTTAAAATAAAATCTTAATCTCATTGAGTACAGTGTTATTTAACATTCAGATCAAGGTTTGCTTTTTTTTTTTTTTACATAGAAACAGTGGACGGATAAACATCAAATCGCCTCCCTCTCACTCTCTCTCACCTTTAAGAAAAATATGCTGTTGTCATTTCATAATTTTGATGTCTGTATGTTCACATCTAAAGAATCTAGAGCACTGTGATGACATTTCACACTTTAAAAGCCCTGTCCAGTTACATTTTGATGTTTTTCATTATATTGGCTTTACATAAGTACGTTTTTAACATCTGTGCACATGCTCGCTTTCCTTTAATAATAGCTATCTGCAGATGCTTTATTTAATCATCATTTTTGTGTGTTTGTTTGTTTGTTTGTTTCATTCTTTTGTCTCCCGGTGCAGTGATTTTAAGAGTACATCAATATTTTCAACTCTTTTCAACTCTGTTTATCTTGTGTCATTTGACGAATCTTAAAAACGAGTTCAGTTCTTTTGTTTCTTTCTACAACAAAGTAATCATCTGTTTGGATCTTACTGAAAAATAACAATCTTTGGCAAAAGTGCTAAGTTACAAATTAACATGAAAAGATATTTATAGGCAAAACAATAGGGAATACAATGGGCGGACAAAAAAAAATTAAGAGTAATATTGGAAGGATCAATGGAATTGTCTGCTGTTTTTAAGTTGCTGGTTTTTTATGGCTAAATTAATTGTTTATGGAGAAATGGATGTATAGGGAGCCTGACAGATCTACAAGACGCGTAAATCACAAGTCCAAATGTGGTAAAAAGACAAAAACTTCTATGTAGCAAAGCCTCGCGTAAGAAATAATACGGAAACGATACATTCGAACACAAAGGAAAAGGAAAGACAATTAATCAAGCTTTGAGTCTATTAATTTTCTTCAGGTAAGAAAAAAATGTAACAAGATAGAAAATTGAACAAATAAATAAAATAAAACTCGTAGAACGTTGAACAAATACATGTACTTAACCTCTGCGAGTCCTAAACGTGGATTCTCGGAGTGCAGTACGTCCGTCAAGGTATGGTGGCCTGAAGTCACAAGTTTCAGGCGACAAAGGAGATAATTTATTTGTGTGACTTTAGAGATTTGACTAAAAGGCAGAAAATGCAATAACAATAATGTGATATAATGATAATAATAATAATAATAATAATTTTAATAATAATAATAAACCAAAATTTGCTAATGTTGTTGAAAAATATGGTGATATTCGGTATCAAGTTATTTCTTAAACTATGAACTTGACGTAAAAAGATCCTGGTGTGACTGACATATTTGTTTATTAAGAGAACTGATAGCGTCACTGAGGAGATAGTATGTCTCAGGTGTGATTCATATTGACAATGCCACTTTGGATTTTCCACTCAAGGGTGGAATGAAGGTGAAAATTCTGCTTCATTATGGCCTGATATTTTTTTGCCTTCTAAGTTTTTACCGTGCAACCTTCAATGTCCGGCGGTTCGTTGATTTTGCACTTATATCAGAAACCGAACTTTTTTTTCAATAAAGAAAAAAATGTAGGATTATAGCATAAAATGGACTATAGGCTTATGCATCTATTGAAACAAGTCAAATGATCAATGCAAAGTGCCACTTAAAGGGGCCCCTACACGCATAAGCGGCCTGAACGAGTCCACTTGATCAAGCGTGCCTGTTAAGCAGACTTGAACGTGGTGGGGAGAAACCGAAGACTTGTCAAGCCAGTTTGACAGGCAAACCTGAACGTGTAGTGGGGAAGTTCGATCAAGCGGATTTAGCATGCCGAACTGTCCAGTCCGCTTGATTCAATCCGCTTGTGCGTGTAGGGGCCGCTTTGCAATGCAATTTTCACCGTCGTTAATTTTTTTTTTTACAAGTTATAATATCAACCCTAATTAGTTTCTCATTTACACTAACCCAGCAAAACTATTTTTCCAATAGTTCTCTTTTTCAACATTGATACTGAGGCCGACCAGTTGCATTGAGTCAAATCTGTTCTGACCCAGTGCAGGATGTTTCTCTTTCTATCAGCTTTCTCAAGTCTGTTTGGCGCACCGCACTGACGGACATACCAGTGCATGGAATGAAGTCTCACATTAAATCTGAGACCAAGCCGACTTGACTCAGTGCGCCACCAGTCTCGTGACATACATTAATGAGTGCTTGTGTACGTTTAACCCTCTTCATCCCATATTATGGAAAGAAGACAGAATTTGTTCAATACCTGAATCACATTTTAAATGCAGTTCCATGTGTTTTAGGTCTTCATTTTAAGAGACTAGCTCTCCTCGGCATTTACGCCTCACTTTTCTTGTTTTTTTGGGTTGTTTTTGTTAGTGTTTTTGTCTTCGGTTTTTTGTTTTTTTATAAATCTTGCCCTGACAGCGGCCTTGTTGGACCTGCTGTTCTCGGTTTACAACTGCCAAGGCATCTTTAACGTTCAAGTTAGAGAGATAAAGGGCACTGACGCTAGAAAATAATGGGTTTTTTAAAATTAAAAGTGAGATATTATTTGTCTGTACCTGAATGCTGTTTCGTATCTCACACTTTGCGCTCCAGTGGGTTAAACTCTTTTCACCAATGAACAGTTAGCGGTGTCAGGCGGAAACTTCTTTTTCTTTGGTCTTATCTCTACGCACATTTGTGTAAGAACAACATCTGGCATGCCATTATAAAGGAATGAGATAATATGAGATTTTTCTTTCCAGATTCAGAAAATCTCACGTGTCCAGTAGAGAGACTGACATAATATAGCCTTAAAAAAAAAAAAAAACCAACTGTATGCAGGAAATTTGGATTGCCACATTATTGTGATAACATTTTTTTTTTATCTTACTCGTGTACTCTTATCTAGCTAACCTAGCTAGCAAAATTGAAAACTTCGATTTGAAAAACAGAAAGGCTGCAGATGTTCATCATCTTCATCTGGTATTTTACTTTTCTTCTCCTCCTTCTTCTTTTAATTAATTAAAGCTGATAAAAAGCAATGTATTTTTGTTCCGGAAGTGCATTTTGCGATCTCAAAAGCAAGAGGCGCCCACAACACTGCTAGAATGGTGAGCAAGGTATTGATGAATTTGCATGAGCCAATGGCAGTGCCGGAGGGATAAACTATTTATAGGCCATCTGAACACTACAAGCATAATCAAGGACGTCACTGAAGGCGAAATGGGATGTGAAGAAGACTTCTAATATTGATATGTGATTCGTTAACTCCAAGAAACGAAGACAGCTCAAGGAAAAAAATGGGAATGAAAAATAAGATGTGGCAACCCTTAATTAAATGTCGCTGCATTATGTATGTCGAAAGGGCCAAAAAAAACACAAAAAAACATTATGCATTATTATTTTCTTTGAAGAATCTTATATTAGCCATGCTGTTTGCCTTCCTATTTATGTTTACAATGTTCAGTACACGAGAAGATAGCCAAAAAAACATTTTTATTGCAGGTGTCTGGGCAATCATGTTAGCCTATTTATAGTTTTGTTCATTCTCGAATTCATTAGACATTACTTTAAAAAAAAAAGGAAAAAATTACGTGCTTAAAAGGTCGTGGTTTTATTACCGACAGAGAATATCTTGTCAGATTTCATCCTTGAATTGCCAGTGTGAACATTCACAAATCAATAATTTATGCTCTTATATCTGGATCAATAAAATATACAATGAACAAAGAACCATTCCATAAAGATAATCCAGAGTTTTTCTTTGTTATTCACATCCAAACACTGAACCAAGACAAACGGGTTGTTGTTTTCTTTTCAAGTTGTGATTTGCTGCTTTTTCACATGTAAAAAAAAAAAAAAATTCTTTTCTTCTATAGAAAAACATCACAAGTTAAAAAGAATTATGTGTCGACAGAATTTATAGCTTAGCTAGACGGAGGCAAGAGCATTTAGAAAAGCAAACATGTTGAGAAGTGGTATCTTATCTCAGCTTACTTTGTGTTTTCTCAATAAATAATCTATAGTTTTGTTAACAGCCAGTGGGATGAGATGTTGTTGGGACAATTTCAAACATTGTTATTTATTGCCTGGTGATGAAAGTCCCCTCGGTTGTTGTTTAACTCTACGTTCATGAATATTTCTTTAAATCTGTCTTGGGGTCTTGAGGTAAAACTAAGTCTTTCATCTCAGGTGACTTGGGAAATTCTTAGAGTGTAAGGGTCTTTCAAGATCTTTCATATAAGCTTTTGACTTTTAAATACAATCGTTCCTAGTTTTTTGATTCAATGACAAAGTTTTCATTTTCCTTCAAACAATCTTGAAGTTTTATTTCTATCCTCGTGCATGAATTCGCAATATTGTTTAGATTTCAGACACACATGACTGGTTTCTTCATTTAATGCCGGTCTCCATAGTTGTCATGTAGGTGGTTTGACCGCTAAGGGCTTAATAATAAACATCCACTGTGAATGATTATTATTTATGCTCAAATGAACACTTATGCCAAACCTGCTCTACAATGACATTTCCTATACATTTTATTCGGATAATATAACAATCTAGTTGATTGTGTACTTTGATTTGACTGGGTAGCCATATAAAACAACATTATTTCTGGACAAGAGGTTGAGCCGTTAATTCAGTCAGTTTGACCTGGGCCCTGCCAGGCATAATCGGATTGGGCCCATTTTTTAAAAATACTTCAATCTTGTTGGACATTTCTATTGCTGGAGCGGCTAATACGATCCCAGTGTTAAGTGGATCAACATTAAAGAAAGTAATAATGAAGATTTTGCAAGGGAACATGTTTGCAAGTAACGTATTTTAACTGGAAGTGAAAGAATTCATTAAAACTTGTCGTTCGAGAGTAAGAAAAGGCTCTCCGCAGATCCAAGTCATAGAAAGCTCAGGCAATCCTGTATGTCGTGGAAAGACTTGCGCTTATCTGAGGATAACGGCGCACTGGGTGGAGTTTAATTATATTGTCTCGGTTTTAGTGTGAGATGTGGGCAGTGGAGTTCAAAGGGAGAAACAATTTGGCTCGCTTGGCTCACTAGTTCGGAGGGCGTCAAAACTGTCTCGAGTCAGCTGACGCACTGAGTCAAAAGAGACGCAAAACAGATTTGACTGAATGCACCACGAACCTTACAGTGAATGCCGGGGTCAAATCTGGAGTTTCCTTTCCGCTTCAGCTAAACTATATAATTATTTCAGATACTCATCTAAGAAAATCAAAATATGGCGAAAAAAAAAAAGCTATACCTATAACAAAGCCCCGCTTAAGAAATAATAAATTAAAAAGCAAAAGGAAAAGGAAGACAAATCAAGCTTTCGATCGACTGATGATTCAGGGAAAAAAATGCAACTGAATAGAAAACTGAACCAATAAAACAATAATTGAACAATTTTTTTTTTGAAGTAGAATGTTAAACCCGTGCCTAGACGGGCATTTGTTTTTGAAAAACCAAGCTTATTTTCAGGCACTGCAGATTCTCTTTCTCTTGAGGAAATGCGGCTTGAAGCTAGACACGCGAGACGCAGCCAATTTATTGTAAAAAAAAAAAATAGTGCGGGAGTAATTCATTGTGATGCAATTTTGGCTTTTTTCTTTTGCTCGACGCTGCAGCCTAAATAATGACAGTTTTAAAAATTATTAAATTAATTTTCTTAAGTGTTAACTAATCCAACCCAATCGTTTTTGTATCAACTGATTGTGTTGATTCAAGTTTCAGGTATTTTTTTTTAAAAATTGTAAATATGTAAAATACATTGCTCTTTGTTTTGGCTCCCTGTGATAAGCCCACCGCACGGGAAACTAATGAAAACGATATCAATACGCGTTCAATTCCATGTACGGAATTTCCCTACCAGAAATGAGTGCGTAGTGCTGTGTTGCGCATGAACTCCGTAGCAAGACTGTAGAATAAGGGAAGCTTTCTAGACCAAAAAGAGAGAGGGATAGAACGGTGGGTTCACAGGTTTATCCCGGATAATGCCGAGAACATCATGTAAAGGTTTTTGTCGCCTCTTGAAAGCTTAAATCTCTTAAAAGACAGTTTTGGGGGGCATTCCAGTTAATATACTGCTGAAAATCTTGGATTGTCAGAGAACGTTAGCAATTTTGTCTTATCTGCATAATGAAGAAACCAGCCGACATTTCCATCAACTGCACTTTATCTTAGGTGGCAAAAACCACAAAAATTATTAACTTTAAAAGAAAAAAAAGATGAATCATTTTTCAAAACAATGTCAGCGGCACTTAAAAACACTTGATGAAGCTTTCAAGAAGCGATATAAATTTGTGGGTTTGAATTCTCCGAAGAACGAGAAATTTTTCTCTCTTGTAATTTTTACCCTGCCTATACTTAGTTTTGCATATTATTTTTTAATCACTAAATAAAAGGCTAGCATGTCTGTTTTGCGTCGATTTTGAATCAGACCCGAACTTGTTGTTACTCAACAGTTCACAAAAACCCAGGCAAAACTGACTTTACTCAGTGTGCTTTAAGTCAAACTACTTTTTGTATCAGAGTCGGATGTATCAGCCTTGTTCATGCCTCCACACGCTCTCTCCCTTCTGTCGTATTCCTTGACCTGTTCCCACAAATTGTTTATGCTGTTACACGACCATGAAATTTGGAGCCAGCTCTTTCCCAGTCACCAGTTTAAAGGGAGGGGGGGGGGAGCATATTTAGTGGTCTTGTCCACAGCACCCGCTCCGCTCCGCTAAATTACAGAAAAATGATTTATCTATACTATATATATTTGTGGACTTGAGATTTTTCGTTGCAAAAGGCTTCTGAACCACTCAACACTCAGACTTCAAATTTTATATGGTGCATCAGAATGGATGTAAGGGTGCACAGTTTTTAATAGAAGTCTCAAATCTGTGTAGTTTTTTTTATTGGAAATTTATTGTTTCGCCATGATTTAGATCTATTTCGAGTCATTGTTCGCCATTTTAAGGTTTCGTTATCACTTCCTGCGATGTGTTCACTATCAAACACACTAACCCGTGCGCAAATCATGCTGTTGTACGGGATGCGCAGGGTGTCAACTCACAAAGGCAGAGCAGTAAGACTTATTTAAAAACAAACAAACAAACAAAAATAAAATAAACAAACAGGAACAGGCCAGATGAAGCAGGTCCATAATAACCACCCAGAACTGAAACCAATATTCAAACCGATTTATCCCGGGCAGGGCCGGGGACCTCAGCTAGTTAAATGATAAAGTAAAACACCCTTTCCCTTGTCCACAGCATTATGTTCCGCTCCGCTCCTCACCGATCGAGAGGCAAAGAGTGTTTACTCTGTCATACGTCATTTTTCCGGGGAAAAAAAGCGAAGTGGAGCGGATGCTGTGGACAAGATCGCTAAGCCCGGCACCTCACTGCCAGCTGCTGCCACCAAAATGCACACCCAAGAAATAATGGCAGAAAGCGAATTGTGTCTGACTGGGCTCAGTATGATAGGGTCTTCCCGGATTTACTAAGAAAATATAGGAAATTATGGTGTGGACTTTTTCTTTGCCAGCAGCAAACTGTATATACCCCCCCCCCTTTCCATCCCACCCCCCACCCCCACCCCCGCGCGCAACTGTCATTACTGGTTTACTATCTTTAAAGGTGCACTTTCGATTATAAGAATATTAGAACTACGTTCTTTTTTATTTTGGATTAGAAAAAGAGTTAAAGATGAAAATGCCCATAATTAAGGCATATATCCTCTCAAGCAAATCTGGATTACAAGTGGGTGACGAGAAAATTGATTTAGAAAGAGACCTGACAGTGAAACCGACGCAGCTAATAAAATCTGGGCTGAGGGGCGAAAAACTGTCAATTAAATTCAAAATGGATGGGTGACCTAGTTTTTTGTTGTCGTTTTTTTTTTTTATGCATCCATTAAAAAAAAAAATTTTGGTTTTTTAAATAAGTTTTGAGGAGTGACAGGCTCCCGCGGGGGGGGGGGGGGGGAGAAATCATGTGTTGTTGTAGTTTATTGATTTTTGTTGTTGCTGTTGTTTTTGTTCATCTGAACGTCATTTTGATTTATGAATGAAAATGTCACTTTAGTAAGAAATGCCACTTTATTAAGACTTCGTTCTGGGAACTCCGAGCACCCACATCGAAGTGCCATTTTCTGTGCACAACGGTGAATGTTAACTACAACTGTACAGTACTACTGTCGATAAGTGAGAAGAAAGAAAAAGAAAGGAGCTGGCCAATAGATTCTGCAGGAGGATTAAAACTTTGCTGCATTTCTTCGTTAAATTAGTTAGTTGACAGTGTAAGTAGCTGAATGGAGGATTTTCAATGAGATTTTGACCCCGTGCAGTTTGCAAATGAATCAACCAAAGAGTGACAGGAAGCAGAGAATGAAGTGAACAGCAGAATTGAAAATCGTTTATGTTTTATCATTTTCTCTCTGTCTCTCTCTCTGTCTCTCTTTCTCTCTCTTTCCCTCTTTCTCTCTCTGTCTCTCTCCTCTTTCTCACTGTATCCCCCCTCTCTTTCTCTCTCTCTCTCTGTCTCTCTCTTTCTCTCTCTCACTGTCTCTCTCTTTCTTTCTCTCTCTCTCTCCCTCTTTCTTTCTCTCTGTCTCTCTTTGTCTCTCTCTGTGTCTCTCTTTGTCTCCCTCTGTGCCTCTCTCTCTTTCTTTCTCTTCTCCCTCTTTCTCTATCTGTCTCTCCCCTATTTCTCTCTGTATCCCTCTCCCCCTTTCTCTCTCTCTGTCTCTCTCTTTTTCTCTCTCACTCTGTCTTTCTCTCCCTCTTTCTCTCTATCTCTATGTCTTCCCCTCTTTCTCTCTATCTCTATGTCTTCCCCTCTTTCTCTCTCTGTATATCTCTCTCTCCTTCACTCTCCGCATCCACTGAAATGACCGTTTAAAGGATAAATATAATTTTTTTAACATTAATTCTAACTCATGAACCCACTAAATTGCCAATGCGTGGAAAACAATAGCCTAATGAGGGGCGCAGTGAAAGTGGAAGCAGCCTTTTACACTGCATAGACGGGTCTTTAATCATTGTTTTACGTAATTATATGTGAGCCTGTCTAGTGGAATTCTTCACATTGCCAAGAGTTTGAAAACCGAGTTAAGGGTGTACTGTGAAAGTACAAACTGTCCTGAGAAAATTGCACTTTATTTCTTTAAAAAATTTTGAAAATTGACCAAGTTGTGGCTATTTCAAGGTGGCAAGGTTGAAAAGTCACTTTTGAGAAAAACGGGTTTGAAGTCTATGTAAATTTAAAAAACTCATTAGATTGGGTCCGAAAAAGTGAAGAAATATAATTATACTTAAAGCCGGAATTCACTAAAATCCTTTTGCCAAGGCACAAACAAATGATTGAAGAATCTATTTATACCGAACACTGATATAGACCCGGGAAGTCCTGATCCAGCTATTTATGACTCTATTTCGAAAGTGCCGAGCGCGACATGCAGACCATTTCCCTAGAGCGCCTCACATTATTATTTCACTTTTATTGTGCCAGAGACAGAAAAACGTAGTACCAACTTTGCTTAAATCAAAGTCTCAGAGGCAAAATAAAATATAAACCTTTGACTGTGGATGAAATAACAACAAGAAATTCCATGTTTTTTTGTTTTTTTTGACAAACTATTATTTAAAAAAAAAAACACCCACAGTGAAAATCTGTGGGATCGCACAAAACTTGCAGCAAAGACAAAATGAGGCGTCTTATTGTGTCGTTTCTGTATTATTTCTTACTGAAGACTGCAATATACAACGTTTTCGTTTTGCCACATTTTCACTTTCGTTTTCTACGCTCCATAGATAGAGGTGTATTCTTGGGGAAGATTCATTATTTATAAAATGACTTTTTTTTTATCTGTGAGATGAAATTTCTCTCATACCAGACAGAATGACCGCTTTTTTTTGGGAGGGGGAGGGGGAGGCAGCCAAGACCGTGTTTATATACCGTGTCATGGTCGAAGTATTGTCTGTGGTTGACAATAACCTGTGGGTGGAACTTATACACAACGACGAAATTAGAATCACCGAAACCAAGAAATAAAAGCAAATCTATTTTAAGCCCCCCCCCCCCCTCCCCCCGTCCATTCCATCCGAGTCCGAAAAAATGTCCCAACCAGCAAATCCGACGTAGATTTCCATAGGATTGGTAAGATTACCGTATGGGCGGATTCCCTACGTCAAACCATTGGCGGTGTGACGTCGTAACCAACGGATCTACGGAGGAACGATATCATTCCTAAGGTTTTTGATTTGTCACGGTTCTGTTTGCACAGTCAGTTGATTCTATGAAATCAAGATAGATTATTTATTATACTAGCTTATAAGATTGAATGCTTAAAGATGAATTAGAAATTGATACTTTATTATATGCCAGGCACGGTCCTATCAGTAATGCTTTATTCGATCTCCACTTTCTACAAGAATGGAGATAAACCCATGAAATGGCGTGGCAAAATATATTCTGTCATTCCTAAGAATATCATGAAGGTATCTCATCCTTAAACGTGACTTTCAAGCGTTAAAAAGTAGATGAAAAACTTTTAAAAGTTTAACTATAGGACTTGACAAAAGCGATTTTCTCAAACGTGGAGATAAAATAAATCAATGCTGGGACGACACTGAATGTTCTGCTGTGCTGTGACAATGAAGGAAATGCCAGATGATCATTATTGGTTTTATGTCCTCATTTTAGCAAGTTCACTGCTCTTGGAATTTACACATCACTTTTTTGTTTTTATTTTTCTTGTTAAGTGTTTCTGAGTGTTTTTGTGGTAGTGATTGTTTGTTTGTTTTTTTAATTTTGCCTGGGCAGCGGCCTTCCTAGGTATGCTCTTCTCGCTTTCCAGTTGCCAAGCTATCTTTAACGTTTGCGCAACGTGCACAGGGGGGCTCCGAGGTTTTCATATCCTTATCCGAGAAGACTAAATACTCGATCCTACCTACCATTAGGATAAGGGACAGGAAAATATGAGAAAAATTCCAAAATTCCAACATGCCTGCAGCGACTGGGATTCGAAACCGGTGCCTTCGGCATGAGAGGCGAGCACCTTGCCTCTAGACTTAACATGTCCCCCCCCCCCCCCCCCTGTGTATTGTGACAGTGAAGTCAAAATTGGGCAAAAAGAAAAGGTTGTATGTTGCGAAACCCTGCGTGAGAAATAAAACCCAAATAATACAAAGTAAACTAAAGAGGTATTGTTTGGGTTTTATTTCTCACGCGTGGTTTCGCAACATACAACCTTTTCTTTTTGCCCAATTTTGACTTTGCTTATAGCCCTGCTGCGACCCCACAGTTTTTCTGTGGTTTTGATGATATTTTGTGACAGTGAAGGTATTGCGAGATGAACGCTATCGCGTTTGCCACATTATTATATCTGGCTTGTCGTCAACGATAAGTAAAATCATTTAACGGCCTGGGGATAAGCTTGTCTATGGAACAATGATCTTCCAATTCTCCAATAAAGAATAAAACATGTAGATAAAACACAAAGATGAGGAGAGGTTTATGCCCAATACTAGGGTTATCCCGGGTAAATAAGCGTTATTCTCGGCTAGACTTCATATGGCAGATTTAAATGCAGTATACCAGATAATATAATATTTACCCAGATAGAAATGCCATATGCCAAGTGTTCAAAGAATAATATCTCGATTATTCTCGCAAGGAGTAAAGGGAGGGGGGAGCACTGCCAAGAGTGCGCATGAATTTGGGCGCTCAGACAATGACGTGGCTACACAAATCGCAACTTTAGTTCATGTTTGTTCCAACTCCAATTTTTGCATGCACTTTTGAGAAATTCGACGTTGAAGCTTTACTCCTTTAGTACTATGAAATCGGAACTGTGAAACAACTTGATAAGTGCCAATACGCATTTTAAACGTGTCAAAGTGTACATTTGTTATACCCCTTCTACATACTAAAAGATCTCCAGTTTTATTTTTGTTTTTTTTTTCAGAAAATGGAGGAAGAATGTACGAAAACTAAATTCTCAAAATATTAGCTAGTGCAGTAGATTCATGAAAGGGATCATGTATAATTCCCCCCCCCCCCCCCCGGCCAAAATAAAACTTGATTTGACAACATTTGTGAGATTAAATAATATTCAAATTGTTATCACGCATAATCTTCTTTCAGTTCAGCAAGCTGTAATGTTCTGCAGTGTTGCGGCAAAATGCCGTGCACCCATCTGGGCCAAATTCACAGTTTAACGCCATTTTGTGAAATGAAATGAGTGGATCTGGCGAAATCGGGCTTGAGGTGAAATTTTGTATACTTCTTTACAAAAATCAAAATAAAATATTTTTGACAGGATTTCTAGCAAAATATTTTGACTGAATGCAGCAAAAATAGCTAATCTTTTATTTTATAGGCAATTGTCAATTTCCATCGAAAATGTTCCCTCTTTACGCGGAAATTTGGTCTTTCAAATTGAGCACGATTTCGCTAGATCTACTGGCTTAATATGCCTATCTTTCTGCCTGTATTATAATTTTGCACAACTCGTACTTTCCTTAGATCATCGCAAAGATTGGGGATTGATTGAAAAAAAAAAAGAGCGCAAAGCGAAATGTTTTCTGCGAAAGTTTGCTTTATGGCACATATTTCCAAACCACGGCATTGTTATAGTGTCAAGAGGAAGATCACAGGCAATGACGAATGCACACTACCAAGTCTCCACGGATCAGCAGTGCTGCACTGGTCAGGAAAATGTCTTTTTCATTCCATCAGTTTAGGTTCGAACAGCTGATTTGTTTTTACTGGTTTATTTTGGAGATAAACCAATTGTTCTATCATGTACGTATCAACTCATTTCAATTTGTTTCTCAAGTAACTTTTCATTCATTCATTCATTCATTCATTTATTCATTTATTCTTACACTCACTCTTACGTAACACGAAATCATGAAACCACGCTTCTCATTTTCTGCATTTCTGACAATCACATCGATATGGAGGTATACTGACCCATGGATAATCATTAATTTAATAAACAGATCTATCAGACTATCTGCAAGACCGAAATTCACAGATTTCTAGCATGTCTATTATTATGCATTCTCGTCACATAACAACGTACTCATAAAAACAGTTGTTTCTGTACAGGGAATTGTTCAGTGACCTCGCTCAGAGCTACGAGGGTACAGATCTTTGTTTCTCGGTGGGTTCAGTCAAAGGCTGGTAGCCCTATTAGTGCTTCGAGGAATGGAACTTAGATTTAGATAACATTTTAGCAGAATGTAAACATTATGTTTTTTGCGTATTACCGTAAATAATACTTTTAGATCAATGAAAATATTATGCCATCACTTTTTTCTTACTTAGCGGAAACAGAGCACCGTCATGATTGAGCAGTGAACGTTTTGTTATTGAAATGAACGCCATGGCAGCGAATATTATATAAACAAGTGTTGAGACTGTAACCGAGGCACCAGCAAACATAGATCTTCATTTTCTTTCATTTTTGTTGGAGAGTTGGTTGTTTGTTGATTGAAAGGTATTATGTGCAGATTTTAAAAACTTGTTACTAATTAGTGCTGAACTCTCTCAATTAGTGGAAACATAAAAAGAAACAATCTGGTGCAAAGTAACAATGATCGATTTCCCAAGACATCGAGTTTGCAAAAAAAAACACCCCAAAACTGCACATCTCATGCAAACACCGGGGCCAAACAGACTTGAGTCAATGCGCTACATTCCTAACTGCTATCTTTCAGATTGATATTATGGAACCTGTCTCTTGGCTCTTATCAGACACTGCTACTGAGCATGAGTTTCCGCAATGCGTTCTGCTGCCCCCTTGAATTTATATCCGTACGTTCTTCTGAATCTCCGGGCTCACTGCGGGCAAACCAGTTACCACCCCCGCCCGCGCTATGGCACCAGGCCGCGCAAGCTAAAGCGTTCACGTTCACGTTCACAATACTCGCACATCATCATTGCTATCGGACTTAACACCACAGCATGACTGATACAACTGTGCTGATAACTGATATGTAATAGCTAAAGTCTCTCAATGTGTGAGTACCATTTTACATCGAAAACTGCGTGTGTTATATTTCTAAGTGTGCACTGTCCATGATGGAAGGTATAACATTTGTGATATAATGATTACATCGACACTGTGTCGTTTTCTAAAAATTGGATGATAGGTGGGATAATAAGGGAACTGATGTTGTGACTTCAGTTGCTTTTGAGCTATTTTCAAAACAGTACAAACTAATTATTTGTCTATAATGTTTACCACGAGAACAGGACTATACTAAATTTCAAGAGTATAAAAAGCAATGCTTTAACTCGTGCTTCATTATGTGAAGCTGTGTCGATTCATTTTTGTTATAATAATAATTTATTGAGTTTGGGGTTGAATTTTATGTTATGAAAAGAATGTTTAAAAAAAAAAAAACAACAACAAAGCGAAAATGTAGAAAGCCACGGAACTTTAAAATGATGAAGTCACTATAACTCAATGATACATTTTTTTATTTTCACGACATACATGACCACAGAAACCACAGTGTGAAGTGCGTGCTGGACGTCACACCAATTCAATGTAAATTCAGTAGCAGTCAGACTTCTTCCATTTTACTTCAACACTTTACGCTTCAAATGAGCATACTGCTTTGAAATAATGTTCGTTAATATAATTATTATGGAAAATTTACCGTAAATAGAAACACGTGCACTGCATCCGCCGAACGTGCTAAACAATCTCCAAGATCACAGTATCTTCTAATGAGTAAGTATGTTATAGAATGTAGAATGTATTCATTTAAAAAATTATTCCTGACATTCTTAATTCTATGAACGAATCATTACCAATTCTCAAAGATATCTGGAAGAGTGTCTCTTCTCACTAGCTATCATAACACACACACCACACCTCCCCCACCTCTCCCACCCTCCAATGGTAGCCCGAAAGGCTAATATTTCGATCCTTTTGATGTGCATCAATCTAAATGGCAGCTCGTTATGTTGTAAAAATATGTATTTAAAACAAAGACGGGATGGTACTTAAACTGGTCGGTTATTCTCCATGCCGGTAAGCGAAATTTGTCTGACATTTTTTAAATACGAAAATGCGCTATTTGATTATTTTATTTATCTAATTATTTATGTTTGTATTCAATTTATTATTGTAATCATGAAAAAAAAATAAGAACAAAAACACAAACAAAAAACCCATCTTACTAGGGAGCGCAGAAGAAGGTGAATTCTGGAGATAGTGTGTGCCGTATGTTTACTAGTTCAAGATGATTAAGATCTTGTTTTGTGGAGAATTCGTTTGAGTTAAACTGGTTTGTATCGATTTTTTTGGATCAACGGAGAAAAATACATACAACACAACTGAATATCACACGATACTCACCAGATATTATCTAAAACTATAAAACAGAAATACTTACCGTCAGGACGCTTTCATTGGGAGTAAAAAAAATCTGAATCTAAGTCATTCAGACTATAGACATGATTGTAAAAACCTTACTCCATATTCTGATCTCCTTATAACTTTTACCGTTACGAAGAGCAGAGACGTACAATTAATTTGCTTGGAGTAGATAAATGTGCAACCGTTAGGTATTGTTAGCACAAGACTGGACAGTGAAGAATAAGGTAAAAAAAACTGTGTGCCGACAGAAGGCCCATCTACCTTCCATTAACGTCTTCGTGACGGATGTGGGAGTCACAGACGTTAAGTACCCGCATTTGTTAAACGTTCTACGACGTTTGTATTTGTTTAATTTTCTATCCCGTTTCATTGTTTCCTGAAGAAGGTTAATATACCGACAGTTTGATTTGTCTTTCCTTTTCCTTTGCCTTTGATTGTATCGTTTCAGTGTTATTTATTCGGGGAGGCTTTGCTACATATATCTTTTTCTTTTTGCTACATTTTGACTCTGGTACCGGTACTTAATAAATTCAGTGACAAGATCTGTCGCACGACGCTTTTGCCGTAACAGAGGTCGCCGCGATGTACACTGTGCGACATGTTTTAACGACATTACTGCGACTTTGTGTGCAAACGTGTGTGCAAACGTAGAGGGAATTAACAATTCGAAATCGGCAATGCCGAAAATATACGAATAAATAAACACTTCAGTTGGGGAGTTAATGGAAAGGCATTCTGATCTACCGCTTGTTGACAGTTTCTCTCTCAGTCTCTCTGGGTGGTCACTCAAGAACACAACATGGAAACCTTAACTGTCTAATGCATTTGCTTTACAACTCAGTGCCCATTCTCCTTCACAATGATATATGGCATTAGAGTAGTTCTTCAACATTTGTGAACAATGTTTACAAAATTATAAAGCCATCAAGGAATCTGCCAAAACACTCCGTCCTAGCTAGATCAAACTCGCCCCGGGACAACCCAAACAACGCCGCCACCAACGTTTTGAACCAAGTTGACTAGTAGATGGCCAGGTGGTTTTAGCGTGATGATATAGATCTTCAGGGCAATTTTCGGCACGTTTGCCATAAAACAGTAGAAGGCTTACCGTATTCTTTCAGAGATAAAAGAGGTGTCGAGTTTTGTGCCTTATCTCATCTTCTACTTAGTATCCACCGGGCAACATTACATCACGGGGTCAGTCAGTTCATGTCTCGAAGACATAGATAAACTGTAGATTTTCACGTGATATCATTTGAAAGTAACATCATAGTATAAGCCTTTCGCCAATACAGGATTTTGAATCAAGTATTTCTGAAACATCATTAATTTGAACATAAATTATGTGTCTTATTTTTTGTTTTCCAAACGGGCAGATTTTATTTCACCATTTAGATGTGTAACAGTTGTTTTTTTTTTCCTGCCGCCACAAAGTTAACGTAATTTGAAGAAAATCATCTTTGTGTGAAAATTAGGCAGAGTGCTTGTGTTCTGGTCCTAGATAACTGATAATCAAAGAATTTCATTTGACCTTCGTCTCTTTATTTCACTTGATAATGATGCTCGTTTATTAAACTGATGACACAAATTAATTGTTCCCATAATATATCGTGTTTTTAGCGTTAATGTATTCAAATGAAACTCGTTCTGGCAACTGGAAAAAAAAGGAATCAACTCGATTTGCTGTAAAGTGGGCAGCACTGAACGGGACAAGAAATTCATACTCCATATACTAGATCTGCTAAAATTCCCATTCCGTTTATGTGTTTGTCTGTATCCTCTAATATACAGCGGTCTTTTGCTCCAATTTTTTGTACCGGTGCCTTTTGGTCTGAAGTGGCGCCGTGGATCAATTCATTGTGATATACTCGGTCGCAAGGTATTTCGGATGCACAATTTTCAAGTCGAGCGTTTACTTTTCTATCCCCTTGTCAAACCACTGACACAAAAATGAGTGCCTTTGCAAAACACTGAAAGGTTTTCAATAAAATATATCGTGTACTTTTGTGCATGGAGTTTTCCTGGTCAATGATGTTTTGAAGTGCAGTACCTTTCGTTCAAAGGATGACCTAATGGGTCATGGGGTTGTCCAGTTTCATTCAATTTCTCGGTACAGTATCGGAGATAGTCTGGAAATAGTCTAGTGCCGTTAAGTAAATGTGAACACTTCCAAGCAGCACCCAAAATAGGCCGTGGGACTGAGGCCTTAGCTGGTCTTTAAATGAAGTTTTGCTAGGCACCCGTTAGGGATATCTAAATATGGTCTAGACGTGTCCCTTATGATCATTTCGAACGAAAAATAAAATATTGTCATTTCTTGTAAAATACTTTGATTTGTTCTGTTTACGGATATTTTCGGATATTATGCAGCACTCCTATGTTTCGTTTTCCTAAGAATTTCCATTTTTGTTTTATGTTTTGTTTTTTGGTGTTTACATACACAAATGAAATGTTCAGTCCCTGGCATCATTTACAATCATTATCCAACAAAATGGAAATATAATATAACACAAAAATGTACAAGATTTAAAATGGCCTCACTGGTTACTCGTGATTGAACTCTACTTTAGAAACTGCATGCAAAGAAAATAAAAATGTATAAATATATTTGACTCTGGAGGTGTGTAACAGAATGACGCGCTGCAGCTTTGTCTTACAGCTTAAAACGGAAACTTCAAGGCTGGTATTCAAGATTCAGGAAATTCTATGGGACAATAGCCCCCCGGCCAGTAGATCAAAATCTGTCTAAAAGCAAAACGTTCATTCTGAAATTTAACGTCGTGAGGATCGAATTATTGCATGAAATTCATGGGATTTTCGGACAGATCCAAGCGTCTCGCGCTATAAATAAGAGTTTTATGTTTTATTCACGAAAAGGTTCGGCGGAAATCTGGTCTTTCGTTGCACGCAACTCGTCTGAAAAAAAAAGAAAATCTATGTTGAAGTAAATGGAACCTGATTCCAATGCACAAAGACAACTTTATCTATGGGTGCGGTTTCTTTCCCTCTTCTCTTTCGCCTTCATAATTTTTTTTCTTCTATGCTTTTACAACTCCACCCTTTCCTTCCAACTTTCCCTATTTTCCCCCAGTTCCAATAACTATTGGAATTTGACAAGTCACTAGGAGAATCTGTTGCCGCCTTTGTATGCAACCCCGAATGATTGGACCTCTAAAAACAAATCACCCAATCTTCACCGCATCATTGTCGGGCTTTTATGTGGCAGGATTTCCCTGAACGGCTGGAGTTTGCAGTCTCCGCACGTTTCTGCTCTGCGGTAAATTAGCGAACTTGAAAATGAATTAGCATTCTCACGACCGGGACGACCACGACATCACGCCGGAAAGAAGAAGGATGGCAAATGCCACAATGAAGCTGTTCCGACTGTTTTGCTGCCACTTGAAAATCTTATATTTAAACACTTAAGGCAATATAGAAAAAGCTTTGAAGAATCTAGTAGGTTGCTAAGCCTTGTATTAGAGTTCACTATACAGTTATGCTTTTGGTAGTTTATTTTCATGCTTTTTTTTTTCTTCCTGTGCATGTACCGCATCTCTCCTATCTTGTTTCCCCTTCTCATGACACTTTCTTGTACTCCTTTATAATATACATTTTTATCTTTGACTTTTCTTTCACTCTTCTTTCTTATTCCGTTCGTTTTTTACTTCCAATTCGCTTGTCTTTCTTTCGTTTTCTGTGTTTTCCAAATTTTATTGTGTAAGAGGGTTGTGTGTGTGTGTTTTTAAATCAGATTGTGTTATTTTTATTATCATTATTTTGTCCTCTTCCAATGCTTCTTTTCTTTTCTTTACTGCTTTTGTGTCTTCCTCCTCTGCTTTCAATCATTGTCAGGCCACTGACGCCCATGAAATATCTTCATGATATTTAGGCTAGCGGCGCACTGAGTCAAGTTTGTGTTGCGTCTGTTCTGACTCAGTACGAGAGGTTTCTCTTTCTGCCAGCTTTGACAGCGCCTGAACTATTGAGACAGACATTTGAATCAGTCTCACCAATGCACGAGGTCCAAGTTAAGTTTCACAGTCACATCTCATACTAAAACCAAGACAAAACAGATTTGATTCAAGTGTACCACCAGCCTAATCTTCCAACACCTTTTGCATGTGCTTGTGTACCATTTTTTTGTTGTTGTTTTGGTGCGCTGTGGAGATTATTGAGTAACAAAATAACCAGGAGCCGAATGCGTTATGTTTGAAATACCGATGTGACTTTTATGCAAAAGGTCGGAAATTCTAATGAGAGAAACCGTCGGCCATTGTCACGTACAGGTCGCCGGCATTCGCCGAACAAATCCGAGACAGCGGGATATGGAGAAATGCCTTCCGTTGCAAAGGTCAACTTCCTGATGTGGTAGACTTTCTTCTTAAGAATCAATAAAGGATACTGGACAAACTCAGATGTCAGTCTTGAGTTGGAACTTCAGCTGGGATTTTATGGTGTTTCGGACCAACGTCTTGTATTTAGGGCAGTTTATGGACAGAACTTCAAAGAATTAACCTGAAGGTATATGACTGTAAGCGTCAGTTTAATACAACAGTTAATCCGTTAGTTGCTCATGGAACTGAGGTGCGCCCTAGGAAAATAATAAACATGAACTTCACTGATGGCATTTCAGTGAATGTGAAGCTGTCTTCCTTTTATGTGAATATGGAAATGGGGTGCGAAAGAACAAACAAACAAACAAAAAATCTGTTGTGTCATTAGTCGAAAATCCTTCGATTGTCTAGCCGTAAGAGCTGACAGGAAATATGGGATGAAAGGTTATGATTCAAGTCTTGTTTTCCAAACCCAAGCAGAGAGGAGATGAATCGGTTAATTAAATTTAAGCATTTACATGTCACACAGATCATAATTTTTGAAAATAAATCATTTCGTCAAGCGACGAGATTTGACGTTGACAGCAGAGTAAAATTTACAATGGTCAATTTTTATGTTTTTACAAGTGACTACTTGATTTACTAGATTTGGAAATGAATCAGTGGGATGGACAATATCCAAGATGATTAAATCTCATATTTGAGTTTCTTTAGTGATGCTTTATTTGACGGACTTCGTGTTGGCATCGCTTTCTTGTTTCGTAACCCAGTGAAACTTTAACCCACATGGTGTTGCTTTTATGTATTACAATCACATCAGTGATATGTTACTGGCTTTGATAGGAGGAATGAACATTTCGCTGTCTCGGCCAGTCAGAGTTTTTTCATTTTTTGCTAATGAAACAAGTGACACGGGTTTCGTGTGATCGTGGTCACTCATGGGACAAAGTCATTCAAAAGTACTTTATGAAATGTAAATATTTGTGAAAGGTGAGGAGAGGGATGTGTGGTCTTTAATGCCCGGCATACACTAGCTAATTTCGATCGACCAAATAGTTGAACAGTGACGTCACGACACTGATGTTCGACAGATCCAACTAGTTGACTACTGTGTGAGGTCTCATTGAAACTCAATGTCAGCACATCGCCATCCAACCAGATTGCTGATCAAAATCGGCCAATGTGCCTTGGGGCGTAAATATGCATGAATTTGATTCCCTTAGTGTCTGAAGATTTCAAGAATGTCTTCATTCCTGTAAGGTTTTAAATTTGATTTACTTTCAGTGAAGTATTTTTCTCCGTTCAGCAGACTTGGGACAACCACGGCTAAACTAGAAAGTTGCCGTGACATAGACAGTCCTTCACATCTCTCCAACCCAAAATCTGGATGTCAATGGTGGGGAAATTGGGCTCTGTGCTGTGTCGCCTCCGCTCTTATACAATGCGGCCATTAGCTGACTGCTTCGTTCGAGCAAGACAAGAAACACTTCCGCTATGGATGTGGTGGCATTGTGACCTTTGCCTGGAGTAATGATGATTTTCTCGTCCGTAGCCTCCAACTATAGCAAACGAAGAATATTGTTATCCGATTCACCATTTGGTTTTCTTCTGTGTCCTTACGTGTTGAAAGTAAATCCGAACAACGGATGCACCAAGAGTAATACAGGAAATAGAACGTGTAAACGTTGATGAATTTGGCTATAAAATTTTGCGACCTTAGTTCTTGTTTCTGCGATCTGCGATCTGCGATCCCCAGCATACAAAAAACAAAAAACTGGATATCTTTTAGTATGTAGAAGATCTAAGAGGTACAACAAATGCACACTTTTGACACTTTTTTTTTTACGCTTGGCACTTATCAAGATGTTTCACAGTTCCGATATATTCTAACTCTTTATCATAATACTAAAGTTGCAAATGTTTATCGTCCAATTTTCGCTTATGCAAAAAGTGGACTTGGAACAAACAAGAACTCAGGCTGCAATTTGTCAGACTTTTATAGTTACCATTGAAGAAAGCATTGCTGCCAAAGGTTTGTAGTCGTTGGATCTTTTATCTCCCTTATAGGATTGGGGGTATTTAATGTGGGTATGAAAACTTTATACGGCACAGTTGCAAGTCTAGTGGAGACCAAAAAAAAAGTACTTTGTAGTCTGAAAAAAGTACGCAGGAGCCCAGATAGAGCGGCTTTAGTTTCGTGTCACTTTCGGCAGGTTTGCTGAATGACGTCAGTCTGCTCGCTTTCGGCGGGTTTGCTGAATGACGTCACTCTCCACAACAAAAAAAAAAAAAAAGCAAAGTGCCTCCATAAGAATGTTGTTAGGGGAGCATAGTCTAATTACAAAGCCAAATAGGTTACCGGATTTAATGACACAGTTACTATATTTAAATTTACCGACGACGTCCCGGGGACATTCGAACTGTTCAACGTGGCGGTTAAGCACAGTTGTTATGGACTTTGTGAGGGCGATTCGAGGCACAAAGATCAACTGCACATGGAAAGTCCATAACTGTGCTTAACCGCCGCGTTGAACATTTCGAATGTCCCATGACGTAAAGCTAAATATAGTAACTGTGTCATTCAATCCCGTTCCCTATAGGGAAAATGCTGAGTTGTGTTCACTGTTCAGCTGTGACTTATAATGTGAAATGCCACGCCCATCTAACAACGGCCATAAATGTAATGGATCCATTCTTCTTCTTTCTGCTCGAGTTCGGGAAGTTGATACTTGAATTATAACCTTTCATCTCTTGTGTTTCTTATAAGATTTTAAGGTTAGAAGATTAAAAGACTTTCGACTAGTGGCACAAAGGGTTTCGTTTCACTTTCGAAGGACCCAGACACAGTGATTTCGGTTTCGTTTTGTTTTCGGCTTGTAAGAGAACCGATCTGTAAAAAATGCCAACTATATGTAAAGATGTAAGATGAAAAAAGTTGGTTAATTTCCTTTCATTTCGTCCACAAGTTGGGAATTTTGAAGCGATTGTGTCGTGTGTGCTTCGCCCCCCCCCCCCTCCCAAAATGATTTTAAAAAGACAACAAAAACTCTTGTAATGAAAAGGTCCAAGCATTTATTTCAAATGCATGTTCTTTGATCCTGTCTGTAGCCCTTAAATTAGAGAGGACATAGGACATGTTGGAGTGGTTTGTTTTTTTCTTTTAGAGCTAGAGTAAGTGAGAATGGATGACTGATAGTGCTTAATTCGTCGGATCTTTGAGGTTAACGTAAGTGGTGGACAAAGGTGTAAATGCTGTAGGCAGGGCTTATGCAAACTTATTGTGCAATTATCTCATGCCCGGTCCCTGCCCTGGAAAAAATAATTTTAAAAAGACCGCAAAAATTCTCGTAATGAGAAGGAAAGCATTATCTGTTTTAAATGCCAGCATAGCTGATGAAATCTTTTAACATATTAAAACTAGGTTCTCATGTATACGAAAACGAAAACGGCAACGGAAACGTTCAAAAACCCTTCAAGTACTGAAATAGAAAGAATGTTTCCGCACGCCGTTTCCGTACACATGGAAACACTCTTTCATTTTACTATATGATGGATTTTTTGCTGTTTCCGTTTCCGTACACATGAGAACCCAGCTTTAATAGAGATGTTCAAACTGCGAGCAGAACAGAGCAGAGCAAAGCAGAGCAAAACGAAGTCAGCCGGATTTTTTTTCAGCTTTGTCTATTTGAACTTTCATGGGTTTATTTCAGTCACTTCAGTGTGCACTGGCGTAGGCTTGAGCTCTTTTCTGCTCTTCTCTGCCTGCAAACTGGACATTCAGTTAGAATGAGACTAATAAACTTGAATACACGATGGGGCTAGGAAATGTATGTGCATGCACGAGCCTATGTGTGTGTGTGTTCGTGCGTCTTTATGAAACTCGTCTCTTTGGAAGCAGTGCTGTATAAAATAGCAATGCGATTGAAAAATAAATGAAATAAGCGATTACTGGATCAATCATTAATTACTCGTCTATTCATAACCGGAATGGATTTTGTTTTATATCTGTTTGTCAACAGTCACCTCCGTAGAATGACAAACATCATCGACTGTTCGACAGCTTTGTCAAAATATATGAGATTAAATTACTTCACCTTGTGAGTGAAATAGACACATTTAAACTTGGGACTAGTTAATGAATTAAATTAATTATTTCTGAAGGTTGCTGCGTACGTTTCGACAGGTTATTGGGTACAAATGGAACTCAGAACGTCATTCAGTCCTTAGGCTCCCCAAAAACATGTCAATTCTGTCGTGCAGATAATAATAATAATTATGTTTTTCTTTATATAAAATAATTACCAGACTTAGGAAATAATTTGGTCTGCACTTTAATCCATAGAAACGTGTATACAATTATGAGAAATAGCATGACTACAGAAACTTTAACTCCATTGCCCTGGTATGGAAAAAGACGATTATTATGTGCCAATATAGGTGAAATTCACTTTTTTGTAGAGTGAAATGTGTTTTGTCTTCGATCTCGGTTACGAATTTGTACATTAAATTTATTTTGATCATCATGAAATGGAAATTACAGAAAGAATAAAGAGAGGTGCAGAGCGTATTTCTTTTCCTTTTTCTTTTGTTGCATATTAGGGCCTTCTGTCAATAAAAGCCCCTTTCCCAAGATGGATGTATTGTACGAAGTTACGCCCGTATTTTTTTCTTGCAGATGTCGTCGGTAAAACTTTTTCTTTCCATGATGCGTAATTGTGCTTGCGGATTACTCACGTATGTCTTGCCCCATGAAAATGCTCACAAAGAAATAGTATTTTAAAATGGCGCACGTCTTCTGCACATGCAGGTTTGGTCCGCAATACGTATGTAAAGTGGGGAGAGAATTCTTACCTTGGAAATGGAACTTTAATAGTTGGTTTGGTCAGGGCAATAGGGGAATTAAATAAAGAATGAAAAAATCCGCCACTGGACATGATAAACTTGATCTAGAGAATGCAGCCAATAGTTTGGGCGATTTGTATATGAAAGACAATTATTGTTACAATACGTAGCAGTTCAAACCGACACAATGAGAAATCGTTGTCTCCTCTCCATGAAGTTTTCACAAACTTGGCATTTAATCCGCTTTTCAAAGACAGCACCCCTGCCCCCTACCCCCACCCCCACCCTCCCAAAAAATCTGCTCTCGACAAAAATAATGATCATCTCTGTGTGAATTTTAGACTTTTTTTTTTCTTGCTCAGGCTATGTAATATAAGAGTCTCCATCCCCCATCTTCCCTCCTTTTCTTTCATTTACATTTTCAAAACAGCTCCTTTGAGACCACTTCCGGTATCTTTGTCACATTGTTGCCAGTAAATCTGACCACTTTGATGGCAATCTTTTAAATAATGATGCATTTTCGAAGGTCTGGATACGGATTTCGGTAGTAAAAATATCTTTGCTGAAAGTCTCTGTGATAACCAAAATGAATATTCACATTACCATGCTTTTGTCATGAGTCAAAACTTCTTGAGAGAATGCTTTGGGTCCAGTTTGTGGAGACAGGATTATTAAAGCACTTTCAAAAGTTGTCATAACATTGGCATTGACGTTGTATTTATGTCAAATTTAAGAAGAAAATTATTCTCCTTTGACAGTGGCGTATTTCAGAGAGAGAGAATGAGAGAGAGAGAAAAAGAGAGAGAGAGAGAGAGAGAGAGAGAGAGAGAGAGAGAGAGAGAGAGAGAGAGAGAGAGAGAGAGAGAGAGAGAGAGAGAGAGAGAGAGAGAGAGAGAGAGAGAGAGAGAGAGAGAGAGAGAGAGAGAGAGAGAGAGAGGAAGCTTTATTATAATTAACTTCATTATTAAGATTCTTCCCGTCCGCCGCCAAGACTTTCTGGGTATCGAATTGTACCTTCACAACAAAGTAAGTTCCCCGGTTGTCGGCCTTTCACCTGGGGTAAATTTACACGGTATAAACAAAACGAAATAAGGTGAGGATGCTGCTTAATGGAGTCTTCCGTGGTTGTTCAAACAATGGCACAGCTGTCTAGGGCAGGGTAGACAGGGAGCAAACCTAACCAGCACGCAGTACTCACAGCAGTGCATAGTGTGGAAAAAAACCCATTTAATGTTGGCTACCACTGAATACATAGTTCATCACATGCATGTAATCTTCAGATGACGGGAAAGATTCCATGACAAGTAGTATTTAAACTAACCAGCATCCGCAAGAATATCTCAGTTTTTTAACTAAGTAATTGGTGAGCCAACTAAACCCATCCCATTTGATGTAGACAATCCATTTACGAGGTGGTCGGCGATAGTCCTCAGCCAGATGAGAGACATGGAGACGCAGTTGAGCAGTCCATTGTGAGGAGCCTGATTTAAAGCTCCAGAGCCTAAGCTACTTGGTTTGATATAAACCCACAGCGTTTACATCCAGCGCTCTCACTCCTAGTGAGGGCCGCATGGTGAGAGTCCATACTAATTTGTAATGATGAAAGTGAACCGTTCTACTTACTTTTGAAGACAGTTTCAGAGCTACCGCCAGACAACGCATGGTTGTACAAGCATTCTCCATGGCGTGTCTAGAGGAAATGTCCATATCCTAACATGTCTCATTGAATTAATAGAATTTAAACTGTTAGATCCGTCGCCACGTGCGCGGATTCTTTTTGCCATATAACTCATATGACCTGCAAGTAGTTAGATTGAATACGTTAGTCTTTATAAAAGCTGTAGTTCCATTAGTTAGATTCAGTTGCCTTTGAATTGATATTTATATTTATAATTATATTTGTTACATTAATTCCTGTAATTAAACTGCCCTACAGTTCTGCTAAAATTGAACGCAATTGATTTATTTAGTTTTTAGAGTGCAAGTATTTATTTTTGTGTGTTCGTCGATTGTGGGAGCGGACCTCGAAAGAGTGTCAGTCGAAATATCCCCATGTAACCCACATCACGAAATGGTATCTTAAGCACTCTACTCGAGCTCACCCCTACCTACCACTTCAAAGGATTAAGAAAAAGGTTTGGGCCGGGGGATTATCCTAATTTATGAAAGTAAAGTTACAACAGTGTGCGCACTGGGTATTCCATTTAGCGAACACAGACACGAAATAAACAGCGATCATTCATGACGACAAACATGCATTAGAAGGGGTGAGGTTCGAACATTCGTGGAAAGCATGTTTTTTTCTTTTTCAATTTTCATACGGCCTCTAAGACCTGATGCTCGACAGGAAATCGGATACAAGTTGCTTCATGGTTTTTATAACTCTTTATAATGTTTATACATAGTAGAAGGAAAATTGCCCGACGGGTTTACAGAAATTATGCAATTCTGGGCGTCTTGATTTGTATTATTCGGTACACAATTTCCATTGGTCTAATTCGGTCTAATTATTACTTTTATCTGTACACAATTTCCATTGGTCTAATTCGGTCTAATTATTACTTTTATCTGTACACAATTTCCATTGCTCTAATTCGGTCTAATTATTACTTTTATCCGTACACAATTTCCATTGGTCTAATTATTACTTTTTAGAGAGCGCAAAGAAACAGACTCAAAATCAGACTACAGTCAACAGATGAAAGACAAAATCCAATACATAAGGTTTAATTATGAAATAGAAACCAATGCCAAATTTGAAATAAAATAAAAAACCAACGGACAGTTTTTGAGAAAACTGATTTTGATTTCGCCATTGGTAAATAAGACGCACAGTGTAATTATTCCTTCAGAAAAGTAATAGACACCAAACGAAAGTCTCGCTGGGAATAAAATAGACCCTGTTTTGGACTACAGAGCTTAGCGACATAATGTTTATGCGTAATGTAACAACACGAGTTTACTATTGACGTTTGTTACAATATTCTTACTTTAAAAAGTCACGTTTTCAAGGCGAAAAATAGAGGACTGAAAATTAAAGGTATTCTTAATATTGACGTCGTGATAATAATATATTGTAATTGTTTTGCAGAAATAATTGGTTATGATATTCTGTTCGAACATTGTTTCCTATCAAATTTCCCGCGGCACGCCCAGCGATCATTATGTCTTTGCAAAGATGGCACGGTTTTTTTTTTTCTTTTCCTAACTTAACTCTAGAAGGAAATTACTTTTTGGGGAATCTGCTTAGTGTTAGGCAACTGACTGTATTTTCCATAACACAAAACTAAAAACGTGTCACAGAGAGCTGATCAATTTCAGAAATAAGCGTGCTGTCCTGTTGTCCCGTGCCAGAATTACCTGTATTAGTCTGGCTACCCGATTAAAAATGACAGTTTCCTTTCTGTTATTTGGCGTTTTCTTCTGTTTCTCTACACCACAGAGGACTTGAGAGTACATTGCTTGGCATTAGATCTGGCGTGTTACGGAAAAAGTCTGTAATGCCAATCGAGGTCAGATTCATTTCTTACGATTATTTTATTGATGAATATTTTAAATTAAAAAAAAAACCCAGAAAACCTGCTGGGTCGCACCAAGGCTTGAAGCAAAGTCAAAATTTGCCGCCCCCCCCCCCCCCACACGCCCTTCCAAAAAAAAAAAAGTTGTATGTAGCAAAGCCACCTGTAAGAAATAATACAAAATTAATGATGCAATAAAACGCAAAGGAAAAGGGAGGACAAATCTAGCTTTTGATATATCAACTTTCCATCCTGCGCTTCGAGAATCCAAGTTTAGGACTCGCAGACGTAAAGTGCATGCATTTGTTAAACTTTTAACGATTTTTTATTATTGCTTTTTTTTTATTTTGTATTTAATTTTCTGTCTCGTTACATGTTTTTTCTTTCCTGACAAGGGTAAATATACCCAAAGCCTGATTTGTTTTTGCTTTTCTTTTACGTTTGATTGCATCGTTTCCGTATTTTTTCTAACGCGAGGCTTTGGTAGTTACAACGTTTTCTTTTCTGCCACATTTTGACATTAGAATGAAAATGCTTTATTTTTCTACTTTTCTGTCGTACGGCCTGTAATTTTCCTCTGGCCATCACAAAATGGAAACTGAACAAGGAATAAAAAGAGACCAAATGTTTTTGTTTCTCCTGCAAAAAATTGGTTATGGAGCTCAGGGTCCATTCTCATAAGAGTCAATTATGTATGTGGAGTATCCAGTCATGGCAGGTTGTGAATGTTGATGGATTCATATCAGGAACCACAAATTAAATTGGCTGTCGTTATAGGTACGTATGCCCCCCTCCCCCCAAAAACCACACCCCCAGCGTTTTGCGCTAGGGACGCCTACGTATACGTACTATCCCTAACCCCGCCCTTATCCTCAACCCTAAATCTTATCGAATCCTTACCCTCTGAACCAAAAAACAGGAGGAAAACAAAAGAAAATCTGAAAGAATAATTAATCATAATTAATTAAGGCTGTTACAGAGGAGCATTTCGGGAGGAGCTCTCTAGTTCTGGAGACACAAAAGGCTTTGAAATACGTACCTTTAGCGAAAAAAAACAAAAACAACTTGAGGGATGTACGTACTTGTAACAACATCCAGTTAAATTTTATCGCATTCTGTACATGTAAACACTACACCTAAACTGGCAGATTAATGTAGTACATAACTTTGGAATAACCTGTCATAAAAAAAAGGACACTTTTCCCTTTGAAACTATAAATAGACGTGAAAGAATCATGAAGTGTCTGACTCGACGTCATTTATATTTTAAATATCAACTGATCGCAAGTCATGATTGCTGATCGAATCGTATGAAGTAGAGCATAATTATTTATTTAAGTTGCATTCTGTAGATATAGTCGCACAGAATCCAAACTCACAAATATATAATTATCCGACTCGCTCCTAGTGTTTTCTTAAGATGACCACAGCTCTCATAAAACCCAGTCTAAAAGTCAAGGATCAGTCCTCTCTAAAGCTATGAGAAAATACTGTGAGATGCAGAAAAATGAACATTTTGTGTATTTGTAGTTTTCATGCACTATTTGAAATGGGTGCTTTTTCGTATGGACCGCTGAGAACGGCTTATAGGAGTAAATCAGTTCTTTGAAATGACCTGGTATAATTTAAGCCATATCTCCTCTCAAAACCAGCCACACTGTACTCTCGGTTTGTTAGAACCACTAAGACTGTAGAATTACTCATTTTTGTGGTAGCTATGGTCACCTCTAACAGTGAGTCTTGTCCTCGTGCCAATGGCAGATCTACTTATCTCCTTGGCTACAGATAAGACCATCAGTTAAGCCATTAGATAAACATTCCTAAGCAGGTCAGAAATCGCATTTTCCCTTTATCAAGTGCAAGGAGGAAGAAAAAGAGGCAGGCAGACAAGAGATGGGAGGACAATATCCCAGAATGGACGAGCTTGAGTTTGAGCGATACAATCAGGAGGTCAGAAAACCGAGAGGATTGGAGGATGCTGGTTGCCAGATCACCTGTGGCGCTCCAAACTGACCACAGGGCTACGGGACATAGAGAGAGAGAGAGAGAGAGAGAGAGAGAGAGAGAGAGAGAGAGAGAGAGAGAGAGAGAGAGAGAGAGAGAGAGAGAGAGAGAGAGAGAGAGAGAGAGGGAGAGAGAGAGAGAGAGAGAGAGAGAGAGAGTACCGCAAACTTGGCAGGGGAGGCTCTCGACACTGGCAAAGTAAGAATGGAAGTCCTTACACAAACAACACTGAGATATGGTGATTCAAAGCTGGCTTAGGGGTCATCCATAAAGTATGTAGGCTCGATTTGAGTGGTTCTCCTCCCCCGCCCCACTCCCATGTATGGTTTTCACCCCCCCCCCCCCAACCACCACGCCCTCTCCTTGTTGATTTTTTGTGATTGTTTTACCCAGTGTATTTTGACATATTGCTTTTGTAAAGCGCGTAGAGCCATCCATTTTTTTTTTTTTTTACTTCTTTTTTTTAAGAGCTCAGATTGAAATGGGATTTTGAGTGTATTCATTCAGTGCAGATTATTATTACTGTTACTATTAGAAAGGTCCATGATAAGGTGTAGGCGTTCTAAACGTTTAAATATGGTATTTTGTGTCGACTATTTTGACTGTTTCATCTGATACATTAGCCATTTTCCATTTGTTTTATAATCTTACCACTTGTTTTTTTTTGGGGGGGGGGGGGGGGGGGGGAGATAACACACATCTTTTAAATTCATTGCCGTAATAAAAAATAAAAAAAATGTACGCACGCATCCCAGAACCTCCCGATTCCCCATGCAAGTTTTTCATTTTTTGGGGTCGAACTCTTCGCTCTCTCTCCGGGCATACGGTATTTGTTAGATGGCTCCTTCGCAAACTGTAGGGACCTTAGAATTAGTGTTGTTTCAAAAGTGCAAGAAGCTGTGCTTTGATGGGGGTGGGGAAGTGAGTCTAGGCATAATAGTGAGTTATTTGTATTTCGTTTTGTAACTGAGGATCAGTCCAGGATTAGAAATACAGAGACATACACGGTTTGCGTCGTGAGATTCAATTGGATTTTGTTAGAAAAGCGGATTTTCTGCTAGGTTTTAGAGTTAAAGATAGAGTGAAGATGATAAGTAGGCCTGCCTAATTAACTACAACACTTCCTACGTTGACGACCAGGTCAAACTGGTTTCTTGTTTTATTTCTGTTCCCAACGCAGAATAATAGTGAATTATTTGTCTATCATTTTGTAACCCCTCGAGGTGGGGGTGGGGGTGTCGGGTCAAGGACTGAAATACAGAGAGACTATTTTGCGTCATGAGGCTAAATTGGATATCTGTCGTCTTCTCAAAGTATTTTTTTTCCATTTGATACCCTGAGTAATTGAAAATGTGAAGTTTCCGGGAAGTTTTGATGTTTGAAATAGAGTTAGGATTGGATACAGGCGTCCCCAATTAACAGAAATACCTTCTTCCTTGTCAGCGAGGCCAATCACTGTTCGCTAATCACAATTGAGCTGGGTTTTCATGTCCACGTAAATGGAAACGGCAACGGGAACGTCAAAAATCCGTCAAGTAGTAACGAGAAAGAGGGTTTCCATGCGTACGGAAACTACATGAAAACATTCTTTCTATTTCATTACTGGACGGGTTTTTGACGCTTCCGTTGCCGTTTCGGATTCCGCACACAAGAAAACTCGCCTTTAGTGGGTTATTTGTTTTTCGTTGTGTCTGTAGATCAGTCAAGTGTAAGAAGAACAAGGTATCTATTTGCGTCATCAGACTAAATAGGGGTTTGGTTGTTGTTGTTTTGAGGGGGGGGGGGCGGGAGGGGGCGGGAGAGGGAGCGGCTCAGATTGAAATACGATTTGGAATGTATTCATTCAGTGCATGACTCAGTGGTTACAGATAACTGAACAGATTTAAAGTACATAATTTCAAAGAACAGAACAAAAAGTAGATACATGCTTCATATAATAATGGAGCTTGGGCCCAACTTTGCGACCGCAAAGGCTTTTTTACTACGCAACTTAGAGAAATGAAACTTGGCACTTGTATGTAAAATTTATTAAGCCTGTACGTGTCGAGCTCATTTTTTCCCGAAACTCTTTACTTTTCACAGAAATTCAGTTATAATTATCAGTTATCAATTCATGATTGCGAATACGACGTGATAATGTACTTCCGTCAATTTCGTCATTTCCGCCTCTTACCGGAAATGTAAACTAGAGTTCACGATCCAGCCACGCCAAGAAAACTTTGATAGTGATACCGAGTATAGTGTTATACAGATGAGGTGAGTGCCATTCATTCATACCAAGAAAACTGTGCGTAAATATTTAGATCATTTTTTACGCACACATGAGCCCATGAAAAATGCACTGTGTACGACTGTAATACTATCCTATCTATCTATTGAACGCCGATTTTATGTGGATGACCCAAAGTGTCTCGACATCAATGTCTTTGTGCTGATTCCTTTCGGTCTGGAGTGGTGAGCTTTGTTTTTTACCATTCGAAGAATGGGGCAGTTACTAGTCTATGTAATTAAGTAAAGGGATTTAAAATGAATAAATAGATAGAAAAAGAGAAAAAAATAGATAGAAAAGAGAGGCAAAATAATATAGACCAAAAAAAAAATCTATTCCAAAGATACAAGGGATAGATAGAAAAGAAAAATAGAAATACGTTTGTAGAAAAACAAGTAATTTATTTCATAGTTGTCTGTGGGGAACGGACCCAATTGAAATCTTTTATATCTCAGAATTGTCAACTACTGAATTCTGCGTTGTCGGCTGTCTAAATTGGATTTTGTTTGAAGAGCGAATTTCCCGGAAGGTTTTTTGTATTAGAGTTGGAATTATAATTAGGGATTCCAAGTTTATCACAACACCTTTTTCGCTGTCGGGGAGGCCAAAATAATTTGGTTTTGTTTTTTTTTCACAAATTCGTCAGTTTGGAAAGAAAAATTCTATTGGAGCTGTTGTTAGAGGACAGAGGGTTAATTATAAAGCTAAATAGAGATCGTACCCGAGACACAGGATACCGAGACGAATCAGGTCGCCAAATTCCGTCCGTCGACTTGCGCGCGTATCATCCATGTCAAAAATGCAACAATTCACACCACACACCTTCACAATTTTATTATAAAAAAAAGTAGTGGTGGTAGTAATTTATTGTAGTGCAATTTTGGCCCTTTTTTTTGCTCGACGCTACAGTCTAAATGACAGTTTCAAAAACTATAAAATTAAATTTCTTAAGTGTCAACAAATCCAACCACAATGGCTTTGGGATCGACCGAGTGTGTTGATTCAAGTCTCAGGTGTTTTTAAATAAAAAGTTGTAAAAATGTAGAATACAATTATCTTTGTTTTGACTCATTGTAATAATGCAAAAAGGATTGGGGTAGCCATTGGTGATCGACGTACACTCAAGTATATTAGCGCAGATCATGCAATCTCCGAGCAGAAGTCGGATTGTTTTGCTACTAAGCCGATTCATATTTTTAAAAACTATGCAAATTAACAACAGTAATATAGTATTCCGGTGTGTGTTCTATGTCATAGAACTGTGTGCATTGTACGGATATGCGCTTCCTTTAAATATGGACCCTTTTCACTTCCGCGTTACGGTTGTTTTGAGGGGAGCCGCAGGGCTTCGAAAAGCACCGTGTAGGGCAAAAACCTCCACTTGTGTTAGTGATGGCATCTGAATATGCGCACATTCTAAGCAAAGTTGCATTTTTATGCCAGAATCAGCACGTAACGGGTTTGTACAGTTGTGTGTCCAACAAGAGGATGGCATCGTTCGACCGTTGTCCACCGCTTCCGCCCTACAAGTGGGGCACGCCGCCATTTTGTTTGCAAATCACGTGATGTGGAGGGCTGGAAATGAAAAGGGTCTATACATGCAAGTCCAGCATCTTTGGCTTAAATGTTCATCTTTAGCTGGGGGATATCCTTTCTTTTGTGAATTACTGGGTTGGCTAACAGACTGTTTCTTGCAGCGCGGCGTACTTCATACGAGAAATCTTTATCAAATTTAGCAATCATTATTATGTTCCTCTCGCAGGTAACAAAACGCACAAGACTCACCAGCAACAACCTTGTATCTTTATGGTAATCAATTCTCATCCTGTCAGCTTTCGTATTCTTCATTTGATACTCTCCTTCTCTGAATAATTGAAAATGTCTTTTGTAAATGTTTTTATCGTTTTCCTTCACGTCCATTTCTCTTTCTGTCACAAGAGGAATCCATGGTTGTCACATACTCTTGTCATTTTGTCATCACATGAAATATACAATTTCACTCTCTCTTTCTCTCTCAGTCTCTCTCTCTCTCTCTCTCTCTCTCTCTCTCTCTCTCTCTCTCTCTCTCTCTCTCTCTCTCTCTCTCTCTCTCTCTCTCTTCTCTCCTTTTCTCTCTTCTCACTCTCTTCTCCCTTTCTTCTCTTTCCCTCCACCCTCTCTCATTCATTCTCTCTCTCTCTCTCACACACACACACAGCCACACACATACAGAAATAAACGCAGTCCAACAAATACTCACACACATAGCCGTTTGTAACAAGAGCTGTCAAATAACCAATCATTTATATGAATCGAGCCTCTGCATGTCTCAGGGTAATAAATTTTGGCGTAATGTAACACGTTCCAGGAGGTCTTTGTGGCTGCCCACAATCAGTGCAGACAGTTGAAAAAGTAACATTAGTTCGCCCTGCGTTTTTTTTTTCTTTTATCTTTGCCAACAACTTCATCTGAAATCTCCGTGTGAAATGACATTAAAACACGCACTTTAAACATATATCAACCAAAAACAGCTGTTCTGGCCATTGAAAAAGGCCTAAACAATGCTAAAATCCAGTATGCTTCTCTGTTCTTTTGTTTTCTTTTGGAGTTTGGTAGAAAAAATGGAAAAGGGTTAGAGCGCCCTGGCTTCCATTTTGTCCAGCATCTGTCACTCTGGCGATGTTCGTTCGTCTTTCGCCATGGATTGATAATAAAGAGGGGCATGATTCGTTCACCTCTACATCGCCTGTTACTTGATGAACATAATAATATAGTTGTTTGAAGCATTCAAAATGTACTGGTCAAGCAATGCGTGAATAACAATTTGTCTTGTTCTGTGCCGATTTGGTTACTCGCATACTAGTAGTACTACCAAACTCCTCCAAATGTTTACGTCTGATAAATGCATTGTATTCTGGAACGGATAATTGCTGTGCCTGCGTGCTATATTTACTATGGAATATTGTTTTAAAGCACAGAAAATCTGTGAAGTTGCAGCTGCAGAGAGCAGACCGAAAGCTTTTGTTTTTTTTTTTTTTGTTTTTTTTTTTGTTGCCTTTTTTCCTTTTCATTTTTGGTCCTATCTTAACCATATTAATTTTATTATGGAATGTCACTGAGACCACTTAAAAAGTTGACTTATATCAATTAACGACTAAACAAAAAAATATGTGAACCAAAATTATCAAAGTAGATTCTTGTTTTTGTTGTTGTTTGTTTTTCCTGTCTGGTGACCACAATCTGGAATCCATTGGTTTCTCGGCGGCTTCCACCATCACCAAACCTGGAGAGTGTCTTTCTCTCTTTCTTCTTAATGTAGTTACTGAGCCATTCCCCGCCATTTATCCGATGCGCCCGCTGTCCCCGTCATCGGTAATGCGGCCACCCTCTTCAGTCGATACGGACTCCAGAGAAAGCTTCTTCAAGGTTATTCAATTAATCACGCAGAACCTAAAAGGGCAATGCATTTAGATTCCTCCTTTGTACACTATAATTGCCCCCCCCCCCTTTTTTTTCCAGACTGCCATCTTCTACTGTACAAATATGGCAAATAGAACATGCACTATCTACATAAACCTCGCATAAGAAATAATACCAAAACGATACAGTTAAAAGCATTTCAATCTTCTTATTCTGCTGAGTTTAATTCAGATGTGATTTATGTTGTTGTTTTTTCTTACTGAACGATCAGTTCATTACTTGAAACATTAATTCAATACTTGAATTATCAGTCGTTTACTTGAAGAAGCAACCCCTACTCGAAGTGTCAGTTCTTTACTAAATATCGATTGTGTACTTGAACTGTCTTTTACTTCAACTATCAAGTCTTTACTTGAAAAATTAATTTTGAAATTCAAATGCCAAGTCTGTCCATACCTGGAAAAAGAAAGGATCTTACGCACAGTTACGAATGACAACATTTAAGTTTTCTTTCACGGTGATCATAGTGAACATAATTATTTATGCCATATTTAAAGTTTCCCTATGGGGTTCATAACACAACTTTATATAGAGACGAGCTAGGATTTTCGTCCTTTTAGACAGTACTCGAGCAAGCTCATAAAATACCTTATTTCGATTTTTACTTATTCTCAAGTCATTTTAGCACGTGCGCTCGCACTCCTTTATAATGATCAACACATCCGACACCTTTGTCATCATTGGTGCTGCACTAGTGAAAGCTTCTTTCCACATCATCAAGCAATAATTTAGCTTCAGGAGCATCTTCTTCTGTGAGCTCTATAGGCCTAGATGGAAAGAGCGTTTTCGACAACATTTTTGTCCCCAAACAAATCGGAACGCAGAAAGTCATGACGTCACTTCACACACAAAAAAAATCCCGTTGTCTATAATTGTCCGAGTTGTTGACTGACCTCAATTTAACCCCCACTTTTCCCATATCAGCTTATTACCGGGTGGTTCCGCTAATACATCCTTTTTTATTATTTTTGGCCTCACTACAGTCTATCTTCTTGCATAGATTGACAGCACAATCATTCAAACTTTAGTTCGTTTTTCCTTCCATCACTAGCAATATAAAGTAAAACTATCGTAGGTGATTCTGTTGAAAATCTCATCCTTCTAATATAATTATTATGCAAATATAAATCCGTATTGAAAAGAAATCGTCCGAATCATATTTCTGTTTTTAATATGGCTCATATCTCATTGGCAATGATAGATGAAAGTTATTAGTGACAGCCGTGGAGCTCATGAAGAAAATTATTGAAATATGGAAAATTCCATAAATGGTTTTATTGATTTTTACTCCCGGTTTGTCACACTACGCTTGGCCCAAAACAGATGGTATATGTTGTTGTTTATTTGTGTCTTCCAGACTCGCAACTGAACGCGGGCGTAATGCAAATCTAAGAAGTTCAAGGTGGTTTAACAGATTCCTTGATTGTTTAAGCGTAAACATTAATATTTCACCTGTCAGCAGTGGGAAGGTTAACAGCAGAAAATAACTTATTACCGCGAAAGAAAGCGCAAAGCGAAGGTGAGTAGATTGTTATGCTATACTTCGATTCACACACAACACACACATATGTGTGCACCTTCTTGGCCATCCTTTTTGGATGTGTCACAATTCTTTGCGCCGTGTACGAGCGACCATTTCAGCGTGAAGCTCATGGTCCGTCAGTTTATCCATCCGTTGTGAGAATCAGGATATTCTCGTCCTTATTATTACCACACCAGTTGGCCCGCTGACTAGGGGAATATATTGATGTGATTTTTAAAGTTGAGTTTCGATCACCATTATATAAATTTAGGCGCAGAATGAAATTTCCTGTGAAATTTTTTAATTGTACCATAAGATGGCTCAAGATGTCAGAACACTTTCTTCTGTTCAACCAGAGAGTATGTATTAATTATAGAGAGATCTCACTTCCGCCAAATCGCGAAACTGGGTCGCTGCGGTAGGAAGAATTGAAAGAGACCGTCTTCACCAAAGATAGGGTGCATATCATTATCTGTTTACTGTGGTTTCTTCATATCTTTTAGGCTGAGTGAAACTATTTAGGACCGTTTCTAAGCTCTTATGACCCGGAGAAATGCACAAACGGATGCTGTTTACCGCGGCGACCTACTTTCCACTCCAAGCCAACAGTGGTTTCGCGGCGCGTTCTGCTTTTTGCAGTGCAGATGGATCAATAGTGAAACCTCTCTATCATGAGTAAAATCCAAGCTTGGCATCTGTGCGTGTGTGCGCGCGCATGTGGGTGTGTGGGCGTTGTATGTATGTATTAATTGTGGTTGTATGTGTGAGCTTTTATAAGGGTGTTTCTGTATGCTCCCTTCTATTTTAATTAAGAGTACCATGTTTGATTTTTTGTAATTGTTTTACCCATGTATTTTGACATGTTGCTTCTGTAAAGCGCATAGAGCATTTTTAATGGATATGCGCTATATAAATGCCATCCATTATTATTATTATTATTATTATTATCATTATATACATACGGGTACTGTCTCGTTCAACTAAGCTGTGGCTCGATATCACCGAAAGTAGTAAAAAAGATAGTGAACTTCAAGACCTTCTAAAATATGCCCACGGACACCTTTATGCCTGTCTATGCGTAATAGTATGATATTTTGTAGAAATTTAGGCTCGGCTTTGAAAAAGCCTTTCATGATTACATTGGAGGCCTTACTTCCTTTATAATGAGTGATAAACGGTTTGCGTCATCTGACTTGGGTTAGACTCACTGTCATCAAAAAATGAACATCTTTATCTGTGTTAACGAGATTTTAATCGAGCCTTCGGATGAACAACTTAGTTTCAATTGTCCCCGTTCAGGCTACAGTTGTATGAATCTAAATATCTGTCACCGTTTCATCACGTAACAGTCCATTACAGAAACAAATAAAAAAATACTCGAAACTCAACGAATGTGGAAAAAAAACTGTGTAAATAAGACAAATCGTTTTCAGACCACATGCAGCGTTTCGTAATAACGGGTCCTTTGGCAAAAATTATAAATGGTATACCCCCCCCCCCCCCCAAAGACTGGTTTTTTTCCTTTGGTTATTTTCCTGAAACGAACTATTATAGCTTACTGTTTTCAGTGAACCGTAAAAATCTCATGCTACAACTTCAACTATATGAGATGATGATATGAATTTTTTTGTAGTTGTTTTGTCTTTTCTACTGAACAAGTTTATTCCAAATATTGGCTATTTTTAACATTTGAATTAAGTCTGAATTCTGAAAATTTATGTCTAATGCAGCTTTGGAAAGATAATTCTCTAACACGAACATTAAATACTTTTAAAAAATAACGAATCTAATGATTTTTCTCTCCCGTTTTGGTATAAAGAGAAGTATGTGGAGAAGTAGATTAATGTCGCCCAGAAATAAAATGAAAATTAAATTAGCTTTTGCGCACCCAGAAATTCTGAAAAACTTCAGATACACGAAAATTAAGGGCTAAATTGGAAGATACGAAGCAGTTGATACCTTAAATTAAACGGAATAGGGGATTTTTTTTTTTGTATTCATAATGTTTTACGTAGGTAAATTAGATTTTTTGCCCTCTCCTAGTTAACTGATTTGAATCTTCCAGCTCCTTAATAACAATCTTAAACGCAGATTAATCTGCAAGTGTTTCGAGTGGAGCAAAAAACATTTCTGAGAGAGCTCCATCTGTTGCAATTGCAGTACAGTGAAGATAATGGAGGGTTTTAATACTTTGAAACGCCTTTGATCCAGAACAGATCAGCTTTCCCAAATGTTTTTCCTCTTTGATTAACACAAGCTTTCACAGTAAACCGTGGATGGACGCCAAGGCTTTGTGGTGAAATAGAAAATAATTCTTTAACTAGAAGACAAGCCCCCCCCCCCCCCCCCACCCAAAAAATATGAAACCACATACTTTTATGTGCGAAGAACCTAATTTTAAAGGGGAGCAAAAAAAAAGGGGGGGGGGTGGGTGTTCTCCTTGAAACATTGTCCTTATTTCAATTGACAAAATACTATTTAAAAACTACTTTCCTCGACCTCTTCCGTTTTGTTGTATCGTTTATGTATTATTTCTTAAGCGAGGCTTTGCAACGTACAACTTTTTCCCTTTTCCACACTTTGACTTTCCGTATTTTAATGTATACGTCAAATAATATAGTTTTTAATTTCATAAACTAGCAGACCCATGCCAGCTAACTTGCACAAATTTTCATTGTGACATTTGTTCATATTTGGCCCTCGTAATGTGAGAAGAGAGGCGAAGAACCAAATTTCCGATCATACTTTTTGTTCTACTCGACGAAAATGGGTCTCTCTTGTCACGGCTCAAAACAATCGTAAATAAACAATATGAAGGACTAAATTTTGTCCAGAATGAATGTGTCCACGTAACTTATCGTCAACAATTGAGGTAGTTCACAAATTTTTGGTCACTTAGTCACAAAGTTTTAGATGATTACATGTTCACCCTTGAGCTCCAGTATAGTAAGATTAACATTTCAAATATTGCACTCCCCAATAGTCAATAGAAAATAAAAGTAAAACAAAATCCCGCCAAGGGGTTCACATAATAAAAGATCGTCACCTGCAGACTTAGAATACTATAAGTTTACAAGATAGGGTCATCGGTTTAACGGTCTTAACAGGCAGAATGCGCATGATGTCACCGCGCGTTTTTGTTTTGGACTTCCGGCCTGTTGTTTGGCTCGGGGATCCATTTTACGGACTAGATCTAGGCCTGTCGGCGTCGAGAGATCGTGAGGATTTCTGCATGCTCGCTGTTGGAGTGTGTTTGCACAGATGAAAGGCTGTAAGATTTTGCTTCAGCTAAACGAGAACTTAAAACTTTTATCTATTATACATAATATTATATATTATGGCAAGAGATAAATCATTTAGTGATAAAGTAACCAAATAGCTCTGTTCGGCGCCAACAGACATTTAATTTATGACTCTGTTTTTTGTACAGAATGGTCACGTTATGGAAATTGCAAATCCAATTGAATAATTATATAAAACACCAACTTAAATTTTTGATGTGACTCTCGGTGATTCTCATTGAACCAGTTACGATGTTATTGATGTGAAGCTGATGTTATCCCAATCATGGTGGTCTGAGATTTGATATTTTACATTTAATGATTTTGTGTCAGGCTGTATGAATACAAGGCAGGCGCTGTATTTTAGGCCAATCATTTTCTCAGCAATACTTCTCCTTATCTATCTATTTATCTATCCATCCACCCATCTATCTATCTATCTATCTATCTATCTATCTATCTATCTATCTATCTATCTATCTATCTATCTATCTATCTATCTATCTATCTATCTATCTATCTGTCTGTCTGTCTGTCTGTCTGTCTGTCTGTCTGTCTGTCTGTCTGTCTGTCTGTCTGTCTGTCTGTCTGTCTGTCTGTCTGTCTGTCTGTCTGTCTGTCTGTCTGTCTGTCTGTCTGTCTGTCTGTCTGTCTGTCTGTCTGTCTGTCTGTCTGTCTGTCTGTCTGTCTGTCTGTCTGTCTGTCTGTCTGTCTGTCTGTCTGTCTGTCTGTCTGTCTGTCTGTCTATCTATCTATCTATCTATCTATCTATCTATCTTCCGGAAAAAACAGCATGTTTCGCACCAAGCACGAAAATCCCTTCATTTGGGCATCGGCGCCTTTTTTATGTCTTTCTGTTGTTTCTCTCTGACGTACACAAACTGACATCCACTTTCGTGCCTTCAAAAATTTTCATAGACAAAATACAACAAAAGAAAACGGTGTTACCTAAGCGTCTTGACATTCACTCAATCGTGCGCCAGACAAAGCTATGATCAGACATGATGTTTCACCGGGAGTGAACAATCAATCATCTTTTTCAATCATTTTATGTGCATTGTTGCACACTCTGCCATGCATAATACATGCCATCTCGCTATCGATTGTTTAAGCAAAGATACTACAATTGACAAGACAAGACAGCTAGTGTTTTTAGCCTGCACAGATTTGGCACCGCCGCCACCTTATGGCAAACGCACACGAGTCATGAAAAATGCTGTATTTTACAAAGCCAAAAGGAGATAATACTGAATTTTGTTCACTGTTCATTTGTCGCTAGGGGCCTTGGTTGGCCTCACATTGTGGAATTATAACCTCAATAACCTCAATTGGGAAAACTCTAGCTATTGTTTTTTTTTTTTTAGTCGCAGTAGCACTGTCACAATTTTCATCACAAATTACCATTATATCAAGAATTCTTTTCATACTATGTGCCATGGGCCACGGCCCCGATCAGGGCGCAAATTGTGTGCACAGTTTGTTTTAGTGGTGCGAAGAAGACAGTGTCTCATCTTATCGTTTCTAGCATTTTTGGTTTAAGTAAGGGAAGTATCATGAGGTATCATGCTAAACCCGGAATGGCACAGTCAGCTGCTCGCAGACAAGAAGTGCACACCATAATTTCTGATAATTATGTTCTTAATGAATCCGCGAAGACCCGATCATACTAAGCCCTGTCAGACACAGTCAGCTTCTGCCATTTTTTCTTGGGTGTATATTTTACTGGCAGCAACTGGCTATTACTTTCCGGGCTTGGTATGATGCCCCCTTCCCCCTGCAATTGCTAGAAGTGATAACCAAGGGAGAATATGACAGATGAATATCAATCAGGAATTTCTAACACTGATGAATCTTTAAAATTTAGCCACAAACAATTTATTTGACGAAGTATTTTTTTGTTTTTTTGTTTAATGGATTAGCGAGACAGCAAAAAAGTTCCTACTTTACTTTTGGGCCACGACAAAAATGAAACTAAGAATAGAAAACAGTTTTCTTTTCCCTGTTATATAAGTCTTAGGCGGGCGTCATACTAATCTCGGAGCGTCACAGCCAGTCGCTGCCAGCAAAGCGTCCACCCAAGAAATAACGACAGAAGCATACTGTGCCTGGCCGGGCTTAGAAAGATAGGTTATTCCCGGATTTACTCAGAAAATACAGGAAATTATGGTATGCGCGTCTTGTCTTCCACCAGCTGACTGTGCCATTCCGGGCTTAGTATGATACCCTCTTTACTTGTGTTGACACGTTTTAAAGCCCGGCGCCTTAAAGATTGGTATACGTTGGATGGTGACGTCACAACATTGAGGTTCAATGAGATCCTACAAATTAGCTGGTGCCTGAGATCTCATTGAAAGTAATTGTCAATACTCGTCCCACTGGTCGGCCGATCACAACCGTTCAGTGACGTCATGACATTTAGTGTCAATGAGATCCCAAGAAAACCTTGCGCACCAGCTGTCTAGTTTCATCTCACTGAAACCAGAGAATATGTATATATATATATCGAGAGACTTCACTTCCGCAAAATCGCGAAACTAGGTCGCTGCGGTAAACAAGAATTGAAAGAGACCGCCTTCACCAAAGATAGTGTGCATATCTGTTTACTGTGGTTTGTTCATTTTTGGCGGGGGGGGGGGGGGGGCGCTGACTGAAAATATTTAGAACCGTTTGTAAGTTCTCATAGAAATGCACAAACGGATATTGTTTACCGCGACGACCTACTTTCCGCTCCATGCTAACAGTGGTTTCGCGGAGCCTCCCGTGCTTGGCAGTGCAAATCGACCAATAGTGAAACCTCTCTATACATACATACTCTCTGCTGAAACTCATGCCGTGGCGTTACCATCCAACTAGTTGGCCGATCAAAGTCAGCTAGTGTGGGCCGGCCCTAAGCAAAGATGATACGGTATTTTGTGGGAACAAGGAAAAAAATTATTAAATGGAGTGACTACGCTCATATCTGCAGGGTCTTTTCATGGTTACCGGTTCAGGTGTTGGATCAAAGATACTAGATACAACTATCGCTGTAGGACTTAATTGAGATCACTTGTTTTGTAATTATAACTTCAATTCTTGTAGGAAAGTTTTTTGTTTTTTTTTTGTCGCAGTAGCACTGTAACAAATCTGCTTCATTAATTTTACTTTATGCCAAGAATTCATTTCATGCAATGCGTCAGGGGCCCCGCCTCCGGTCAGCGACCAAACTGCGTGCACGATTTTTTTAGAGGCGCGAAGATGGGAGTGTCTTATCTTATTGTATTCAATATCTTTGGTTTAATTAATTTGAACGGTCACCCGGGGCTCATTCACAAAAACTACACAGCGTTATAAATCCTTGCACTTTATTTTCCTGTGGTCTATTCATCTGGACTCTTCCCTTTTTTGTTTCCCCAAACATTTCTGTTACAGGGTGATTTGCTTAGTAACCCACCTTCAAACTTTGGAAAATGTGTACGAATAGCCAATCTCAGATTTGCTTAGTAACCCACCTTCAAACTTTGCAAAATGTGTACGAATCGCCAATCTCAGATTTTCACTAACAAGGTCGTTTACAAGGGCGCCTTTTCGTTTTATTTGAAAAGTCATTGTATCGTTTTGGGGGCAGAATCCGGAAAAGTACAATTTTAAGTAAAGTTCGATAAAGCGTTTATTTAACAAGCCGATGCATTTGGCGCTGCTGTAACTGTTATTGTGTAATATTTGATAAAACTGACACATAATAATGTCATATTTTAGGAGTTATTCCGTTATCCCTTTTCTTTCTTTAAAATTATTTCGTCAGAGCCTTTACATGAAGCCCGAGACTTCATGGCAGAGATTTGTGACTGTCGATGGTCATTTTTTCAAGATATTTAGGTGTCTTTCTTTACTTCCAATGGGATTAAAAGGTTTGCTTGGCGACTCAAGTGGTGAATGTATTTCTTGAACTGAATTTTATCACTTTGCGTGAGATATTCGGTGTTTATTGAAAAAGAGGTGTCTCTGGATTTTTTTTTTTTTCACAGAATCTTTCTTTCGTACCATATTTGCAACACTTAACTTAACCTGGTATCCAATGTAGTTTTGGCTTTCTTTTTTCTTTTTTTTTAAATCATATAATTTCTAATTTATCAGTAAAGAAATGTTCAGGATTAAAATTGATATTTATCCATTTATTTGACCGGTTCACAGCAGCTTTGCCTGTTTCGGAGACGTTAAGGCAGTCCATGTCTGTGCTATAGAGGGTTAAACAGGTAAAATTCGAAAATGCACCCCAGCATAACAGGGCTAGTATTAAATTTCATCATGTTTCATCGATCCATAGCATTTAAATCTTTGTTGTTGTTGTTTTTTCCTTCGGAAATAATGATGATATAATGATAATACGTTTTTAGCTGACAATAATTATTATTAATCTTCCTTGAGGCTTCTAGCGAAGCAAGACAAAATTGGTCGATTGATCCTGCACGCTACAGTAAAGCTTGTATTTAAGGGATGAACATGGTTGGGGCATTATGTAAAGGGTTTTGTCATGCTTTTAGAATTCATAGCAGTAATAATAAGTCTTTTTCTCAGGTATTCTCTCTACTTAATCACAGGAATCCAGTGGACTTAGTCACCGGAATCAACGGACTTAGAAACTTTTGTTTTTAACTTTCAAGCTAAACATATTGACATTCTTGTGTCTTTCTTCACCAACGTCTATCTATCTATCTGTCTGTCTGCCTGTCTGTCTGTCTGTCTGTCTGTCTGTCGGCCTTTCTGTTTGTCTGTCTCTCTGTCTGTCAGTCGGTCGGTCTATCCGCTGCCTGTCTCATTTCCACTAACCCCCATTCATCTTGTCCACCTCTCTCCATCCCTATTCCCCAACCCGCCAATCATTGGGAGCTGAGTTGATAATGCTGTTTTTTGTATAATTTCTAGGATGGTTATATTGCGATAGTTACTGCCGTTGTTGCTTTTGATGAACACGTAAAACACTGTATATTATGTCTCACAAATCATGTCCATTTCTTGTGTCGATTTGAATTGTTTGAGGCCCAAGATACAGACTTTTTTTAGGTCTTTTCTTTTGATCTGAGTTGTTTGTTTGTCGGAAGGCAACCATGGCTCTCACGTTGTGGACATTTAAAAATGTTTTTAAAAATTGTAAAGAATTTTTTTTTAGTTTAGACTAATTCTTTCATAAAATAGAGATAATGGGAGTTGCGCACTTAAAGGTGAATTTGAATGAACAGGAAATTGACGTTGAGATGAAAAAACATGTACACAAAAGACCTGAGATGGCGAGGAATTTTACAAGTTTCTGAGACTGTCTTTTTCCTCACGACCCAACTTCACCATTTTTTCAGAAGTGGGTTGGATTATCCTTTTGTGTGTACGTTTGGCGTTTTTAAAATTTAATTTTTAAAGATTATTATTCATTTATGTTTTTATTTATTTACTTTTAGGAGAGGGTTTGTCTGACAGCTGCACGCTGAGACCTTATCAGAAACGAGGTATGGGCGGCTGTTACGTGTTAGGCTCCTTGAGACCAGGCGAGAAATTCGTTGGTTGGGTCTCCTCTCTCCAAAGGGGTTGGAAGTTCTCTATTTACCAGCAGGACACTGCACCGGCACTTTTGTCCATTCTATCTAAAACACTAGGAGCTTTCCAGATACAAAAATGAGTAAAATGCGAGACAGAATGCATTTGACAGAGAGAGAGAGAGAGTTTTGAAAAAAAAAAACACATTGGATTTGCAAACTGAAATTCAAACAAAAATTGCTTGCATCCGAGACATTTCCCTAATACAGAAATAATATTCCATCTCATAAAAATGTGGCCATCGGCTTCGAATAGATCCTTGTCACACTGAAGATTATCCCTAAACCCTTGAGAAAATGATGATGGTGTCTGGTGCATTATCTGAGAAGGGGAGGAGTTGCTAAAATCGGGTTTTGGCGTTTACAAAGGACATCGAATTTTGTAATAACGATAATAATGAAGATCATTTATATAGCGCCCAAGCCAAACAATTTGCTCTAGGGGAGGAAAAACTGTTATGAGTCAGCTGGGGGAAAGAGGGACTTCGAACAGTGAGTCAAAACAGTCGCGAAACAGACTTGACTCAGTGCGTGACCAGCCCAAAGCCTAGGTGAATACCTGGCATTTAAACATCAACACTGAAATAAATAACAGGTCTTTAATATGAGGTGAGAATATCCGACCTCTGCACCCTCACATAATTCACATCTGCCCCTACTAAAGGAAAGGTTGCCCATGCCCGGTTTACATTTTCTAGTACTTCCTCCATCTTCATTGTTCCCTTGGGCAACAAAATCTCATCTGAAGACTGATCACATTAACACCCTCTTCAGACCAATTTATCAAAAGCATCTTTCTCACACCGGCTATTACCAGGAAAGAGAGGAATCGAACAAAGAAGACAATGACTACTGTCTTTATCATCCATACCGAACCATAACAGCAAATGCTTTTCCTCCCTTGGGCAAAACCAAGACAATACCTTCTGTGAAGCATGTTTCAACAGATTTTGTTGCCAGATTTTATGGCACAAAGAAATGTTCCTTCCGTCTGCATAGCTCGTCTTTCATTGGATAAACATAGACATAAACTACCATAATATCCTTAGGTCTGAAACTTCAGAAGAGAGTCACAAACGCCACTTCTTTGAGAGTTTAGACAGGTGAAACAATAAATGTTTACGCTTATCCTCGCCAGGTCTGTAAGTATTTGAAAATGGACAAACCGTTTTTATGGGGCTCCATGAAAAAAAAATTCTCAAGAGAAGGAATGTTGATGATGGACGTAAAACAGTAAGATCACTGATGGTATTTTGCTTCGATTTAGTGTAAGATATATCAGCTAATGATTTTCATAGTAACGCACAGAAAAGCCGAGCCTGCGTTATTTCAAATTTTTTAAAAATTACTCTGCTCACTTTCCACATTAAGTAGACTTTTGAAGCTTAGCGTGATTCTTTTGCACGCGCAGCGAGTTAGTTACAGGAAGATGATCCATGCCACGCCGCAGAATGCAACTGGACCGACCGCGACAAAAGATGATGGACAAGGTTGGAAATAAAATAAGGTGATGCCGAGAAGCAGAACGTGAGTAATTTATGAACGTGTCGGACAGGTGAAAGTTCTAGTGCAGGGTCGACCAGTGATCGGCAAACCTTCAGAGAAAAAGAGCCATTTAACTGACGAGTGAAGCGCGACACACATGAAAGACTTATGTAGGCTACACTAGTGGTCTTATTTCTCTATTTCTCATTTAAAGATTTTTATTACCGGCTTGTACCGGAAATAAAGAAAAAAGCCACAGGGGAAAGCTAAAATAGCGGCACGCGGCCTGCTGGTTGCCGACAAACGCTCCAGACAGTTAAATTTCTTCAAACAGATTGGTTCAGAAACTGAAATTTGAAGATGCGAGTCTTTCCTATGGCCCAAACCAATTTGGCGTGTTATGTGCTTGGCATGCTCATTTAAGATACAATGATATTTCAGTATGCAATGTCGGAGACAAAATAGTGCTATTCTAGGGCAAGATGTGTTTAGGACCGAAGGTAATCTCAGAGCCACAAGTTTCCTCAAGTTCCTTCATTTGGTCAGTGACATTACATTGGCCAACTATTGATTTACATAATTGCTGTGGACTTGTCATTCAGTCAGTCAGCCGATCTGTTGACAATTCAACCATCAGGCAAGAAGACTAAATTTTAAAAATCTCAATATTGACTGAGCCATGCAATGCGGGCTTCGCTGTTCTGTCAATCTGTTACACTTTTGTTATTTCTGACAGTCTTCTCTGAAATGCCAAAGAAATCATTAACATCCCAATTTGTGAATACTCGATGAATATGATTTCTTTTGAACAAATTGACAACACAGTTTGCAAACTATTCAATATTAGGACTGTTATTTTCCCTCGACCGGCCTCACAATGGAAACATTAGATTACACCGGACAAGTAGAGCTAAATGATGAAGGTGAGCTTACAAAGTGCTCTTTAAGTCTCTTGTTTGGCTCAAGTTTGGATAAAAGCTAACAGAAAATATCGTATTTCAAATACAGTCCATCAACGCCGTTCAGTGATTTGGCTCTTAAAGTTGTTCCGTCATATATAATGGACTCCGTATACGAGTATAACACCGGGAAGCTTTGGATTGCAATAGAGATCGATACAGAGAAGATTGGTGGTGGTAAACAAAATGTATTTGCAGAGTCCACGAAGGTAACGAACATCAAATCTGAACAGAAAACGTTTCTATCACAGCTAGTTTATGCCTCCGTAAGGAAGCATCGTTGACTTCAGCGGGGACATAGAGGATGAGATTGTAACAGGGCGAAGGACAAAACATTATTGAATTGGTTTGTTTGATTTACGTCATCCCAAATTCTGACGGTGATGGAGGAGCTTTGCAATTTTTTGGCGCCATAAAGGTGTTCAATATGCGTCGCGCCTTCTGACGAGAGACCAAGTAAACATTATTGGAGAAGCGCAAGCTCTGTGACGTCAGTCGGAACAAAAAACAAAAAACTATAGAATACGGACTCAAATACCCAATGTTGTCATTTCAAATCCTGTGCATAAGAAAGCGAAAGCGAATGGTCATTCGTACACAAAACAAAAAGACGACATGTGCATGCAAAATGGAAATTACATGTCTATTTAAAAAAACAAGAAAAAAACACAAAAACTTGAAGCTCTCCGGGGAGCGTAACATGGGGGTGCTAAATAAACGATGTGAAAAGCAGTATTTTGAAAGGAACTTGAACATTTTCACTCGCAAAAAGTTATTTTAGTCGGTAGGACAGCGCTTGTGACTCGACTGCTAACGATTGTCATGCTATGCGTCTCTGGTGCAACGGTTAATATGGTTCTCGAAGATAGTGTATTGTTCGTGAATTTGGAGAAAAAAAAGAAGAGGAGGAAGAAAGAAAAGAAGGAAAATCCAAGGTTAGTCTGTTATTGTTAAAGGAAAGTCCTTAAACGTTTTCAAAACCCTTCACAGTTCCTGCTATTGTTTACTTTCTTACTTGCATTTGCTGCTGGGAGACAGGGCGCGCGCGTTACGTCGTGAACGGAAAATCCAGCCTTGGTCCCATGTTATTCTAAAAATATGCCAGATCTATCTTCCGTGTGATGGTAAATTAACAAAACGATTGTGACATTGCTACCACATTTACAAAGGAAAAAAATTAACCAGAGGTTTCCGACAACGAACTACTTTATAATTACAAAGTAAGCGACTTCTAGCAATTTCTAGGGTGAGAGCTGAACACTTAACAAAACTCGGCATTTTCTCTATTCGGCTTTGTAACAAAATGCCGTTGGTTACATCTCTCACGGTTACGCCACAAGGTGGCGCTGCCAAATCCGTGCACGCAAAAACCTCGAGCTGTCTCATCTTATCATTTCTAGTATCTTTGATTCAATCAAGAACCGAGCTATGATTTTCAGTTTATAGCTAAACGACAACCGTGTTATTCTTTATGACTGTTGGAACTTCCGACGAAAGAAGAGAGAAAATTAAACATTTCGGAGAAGCACGCGCTGTATGACGCCAGTGAAGCAAACAAATTGCTGTCTTCACACAAAAGGACAAAAATTCACGACGTGTCAAAATCTTTATTTTCAAAATATAATATCCTGACATGAACAAAGAAAATGGACTCATTTTTTGCATTAATAAATTCAAATTTTGCGTACTTATATGTCGGAGAATCCAAGCAAATTCAGCCTTGATACTGTTCTCTTAATTATGCACTCTCGCCCAAAGACCTGACAACTACACATTTATTTCCCTACAATCACCAATGCTATTGGATCAACTCGTAATTAAGAAAGCGTTTTTGATGAATATTTTCTCATCAGAATAAACCACTAAGAAAGACATCGTTTTGAAATTTCATTGGGATTTCAGATGAATCCGATTAAAAAGCAATCATATCTAGAAAAAGAACATTATAAATGCTGATGTTTTGCTACATTATCATCGAAAATCCTGGGCTTGTGACTGCTCAATGTAATGTGTGACTTCTTTGTCTGTGCCATTTTTGGGAGGGGGGGGGTGTTGTTGTTGTTGTTTGCTTGAGCTTAACGTTTGCAGCGTTGAATATAGCAGCCGGAAGCCACACGTATGGTGAACTTCTTAGAAATACCTTTTTCATGAATTTTTTTATTTGTTTAACTTTCTATATTTTTTTTCCAGAGGAAGGCTATTATTCTGAAAGCTTGGCTTGTCTTTCCTTTTCTTTTGCGTTTTGCTGTGCAGTTTTTCCTATTATTTCTTACCCGAGGCTTTGCTATGTACACCTTTCTTGTCTTTTTACCGTATTTTGATTTTAAAAAATGCCAGGGTCCACCATACGCCTTATTATACCAAATGAGGCTGCTCTATCTTATCAAGAAGTCACTTGGTTTTCCTTCTCGTCTTGCGCTGCTAAATGTGGACATCGGCCGGAAATTGATGTCCGAATCCGGTGCCCGCTGTTGTCAAGCCCGGCGTTCAATGAGGAAAAGATGAGGGCTTAACGCCCTGGATTAGAATTAGTTCGCTCATTCAGAGCTAAACTGTATTATCTCAAGTTCTTTTAAGGACCCTGGACTGTGCGATTTATCGGATTATGCAAACCTGAATGGACCTTCCATTTCTTGTAAAAAAAAAAAAAAACAATAAATAAAAACTTAATTACTTGTCGTTGAAATAATGGTCAACATTCACGAGGCTGTTTCTTTAATTTCTGAAAGTTGTTTCATTTGTTTGCTTTTTTGATTGTCTTTATTGATACATAATGTTTTTATGTCCTTGAGTCTATTTTTTATTACTATTATTGATGGATTACGGATTGTATTGTTGTTTTATGTCTGAATGTGTGCACCAATTTGCTGTTGTTTCATTCTGAGGGCTCGGCGACATTAATTAAGTCAACAATACCTAAGACATTTTTTTTGAAGGCCTCGGCTTTTGCTTTTCGAAAGTGTAGGACTTTTGCCTTTAAATATCCGAGCGTATGGTCTTGGATAATTATTGCAAGTCAGGATTTCAATGCATAAAGATACACTATATCATGATTATGGTTAATATTTGTAATCTCGTTAACCCTACTACTGTCATAAGATAACTGCACTGCTGGGTTTGTCCATCCTTAGACTGTCAAAGCCAATTAAATCAATTTTCAGAAGTGTATGCTTTAGTAAGGTTTCTAAATCAAAGACATCCCTCAGTTGTTAACTTTTCAGGATAAAGACTAGTACTTAGAGCATCCTCTGTGGGACCCAGTAACTCTTTAATTGACAGTACTAGGATTAAACTAATTGAATGGGTATGTTATAACTCAGTACTAGACATGACGCACGCAGTAACATGGCATGGAGCATTAGTAACATACATGCCATAGATCTAGCTAGAATGCGTTGTTGAGGCGACTTGTGCGGATACGAAAGATCTTCTATATCTTTCCTCTTTATCTATCTATCTATCTATCTATCTATCTATCTATCTATCTATCTATCTATCTATCTATCTATCTATCTATCTATCTATCTATCTATCTATCTATCTATCTATCTATCTATCTATCTATCTGTCTGTCTGTCTGTCTGTCTGTCTGTCTGTCTGTCTGTCTGTCTGTCTGTCTGTCTGTCTGTCCGTCTTCTGTCTGTCTGTATGTCTGTCTTCTGTCTGTCTGTCTGTTTATCTGTCTATATATCTATCCATCCGTCCATCTTTGTCTATCTGTCTGTCTGTCCGAATGTAAACAACAGTATAATGTATCTTTATGCCTTGAAATTCTGACGCAATCATTATGTTTTTACCCAGGCAAAGACATGAGTTCCCTCATTTCTGCCCGTCTTTTCCATTGATGCTCTATAGACTCATTGGATTTGAGCGATTAATCTGTCTTCAGTGTGAATCTCAAGCTTTCCATTGCACGCAAACATCCACTTCCACTCAGTTAACATCGTCGTTTTCCATCTTCACTGAATGTCAGAACTTGACAGATAGTAGTCGATTACCATTCCATGTGGCATTATCCAAATATCTTACGTCATGTTCCACGTTTTATGAATAGTTCCATGAAAGATAATGGACAAAATCCAGTGGTTTGATTCAAATGAGAGCTCATTTTCTTTAGTTTCCTTGCAAAGGACTAAAACTTAAAGGTGACTAAAAATAAGATATTTCAGTTTCCTGCTTGCTGTTTGGCAATAATGTGCTGTCCAAAGTACCATTCGTTCAGTCATTGCCAGTAATGTTTAGTGCAAATGCTTGTTGTAGCGCTACAGGTAGAAGACTCAGCTCTGTATCAAATATGATTCCTCCCGGCTGTAGCTAGAGCATGTGTTTCTTGCAGTTATTGTATTTTAGTTCCCCGATTTTGAAAAAGTATAATCATTTCCTTTACTGTTTTTCGAAACATACAAGACTGTTGTGAGGCCAAAAAGAATTATTCGTGGAGGCCTACAGAAATGAAGGAAAACGAGAAATCTAGATACAGTTTTGACTCAGAATTGAACCTCTTTGGAATTAACTGGCGACATACACTTGTTGCAGTCTCACTGGTGCTCGAGGTCTCATTTACCTCTCTAGTCCATAACATAACACTCAAACCCAGACAAAACAGACTTGACTCAATGCGCTCCGGCTGTAGATGAAGATCATCACGACTTCCGCAAAGACGCAAGATTCCCCACCTTCGTCTCTGATGCCTGTTTAGGGCACATACCCCATCAAAAAGAAAAAAGCAGAAAGCCGACACTCAGTGTAAATGTAAAGGTTGATATGCCCTGCCCAACATATTTATCGTGACCAATAACTTACTAGCCAGTTCAGAAGGTTACAAAAATAAAACGTGTTATCATGACCTAGCACAACCCTGTCATGTTAGTACATTATTAAAGAATCTCCTCCATTTTTATCCATCTATCGCGCCATGAAAAACTCGGGCCAGAACTCGACAAAAGAACTAATTTTCTTTGCAAGACTTTTCCTCAATCGATTTCTTACCTCGGGATGACCTCTGACGGTACCCCAGACATTTGCAAATGATATTGCTTTGCCCTGAGCTAAAGCACAACTTGGAACCGCCCGCGGTAATCTGAATCAATGAATTTGATTTCGCTCAACGTCCGATGAATGATTACGAACTAAAAGGACAAAAATGGAAGGAAATGAATCTGCATCGCCATGGACTGGACGACCGGTGGGTGCGGTGGGTGGATGGATGTTATTTTTCTCATTATTCTCTCTTTCTTGGACATCTAGACCGAAGGAGAATGTTCTGGACTCAGGGTATTCCTGTCAGTCCTGAGACCCGGACAATTCGGAAAGAACAGCGGTATCCATGATCAGTCAAGCATGAACGTAAAAAGCCTCGGTCTAACGGGAAGGAGCATTATCTTAACGTTGGTTGTCGAAGATAATGAGAGAAAACTGGGATCTACGATGCTACAAGCTCATCATGAACATTGTTATAGACGCGTTACTGTTGAGACAGAATTAGGCGTAAGGCCGCACCGAGACAAGACTGCCATGCGTCTGTTTGACTGAGTGCGCGAGGTCTCTAGTTCTCCCAGCTGACTTAAGACAGTTTTGTCGTGCTGGAACCAATGAGACAGACCTATGTTGATCTCACCACTACGCAAGGTTTGGTTTGACTCCATGGTCCATGGTCCATGGTCCTGGGTTGGACTTCACACTCAAACCCAGACAAGACTGACTTGACCTAACGCTGCACCAGCCTGATAGGTTATTCATTCAAACAATGACTATACTATCTCGACACAGTCTGAAATTTACCTAACGCTCATTCATATATCCGAAGAAGGCACTGTGCCTGCGGACACAGCCATGGAAGAATTATTTTTCTGACGTGGATTCACGGCGCGTCATGTCCTCTCTGAAAGAGGCTAACATCTACAACTCGATTTGGAAACGTTTATACACGTTTACAAAACTCTTTTCAGATCTATACAAAAGAACTTTTGAGAATTTTACCAATGTAATAAACATCATACGGAACTATATAGTTCCATCTGTGCAACTGAGATTGATGAAGCGCTGAACGCCAAGCGTAAATGAAGTTCCCAAATAGACAGTGAAAGGCGCAAAGTGGGAATTATCGTGCCGACGCGTCCAAGAGCCCAAATTGAAACTCAAGCTCAGTTCACACACTAAAACATTATTGTAACATTATTTGAATCTGTCAGTCTATTTGTAAAACCCCGACATGATGTTGCTGTTAATTTTGGAATTCGGCGCGGTTTGAAACCAAGCAGGTTGTCAATTCTGAGTTATAAATATTGATACATACAAGAGTAGAGCAGTTTCTTGTATGTTATAAAAATCGAAAGATAGCTGAAGAGACGCTTCCATAGTTGGTGCACTAAATGAAAGGATTAAATCTAACTGCGGTCATAAATCTTAGTTATGATTTATTAAATTAATTCTAAATTGTATGGGTTACTCATATTGATTTCTCAGTATCTGCTCAGTTGCAAAATTAATTCTATTTTAGTCATATCAGTCAATATTAAGTCATCTTTTGTAACAGGAAGTCACTTGCAAGACGGGATATAGGTCAATTTCTCACGTGTGTATTCAATCTTTTCCATTTTACTGGGTATTTCTGTGTAATACTATCTATCTATCTGTCTGCCTTTCTGTAAGTCAGTTCATCTATCGTTCTGTCTGTCAGTCTGTCTGTACACACATGCTAGTTGTCGCAGAGTCTGTGAAATAACGATCGTCAGAGCTACAATTTCTCGTCGAAGTTTACGCATTCTTTGTTCAGTAATTATGTCACGTCAGTGCAACTAGGCAGCCTGGCGGGATTAAAACTTGACCTTACGAGCCATCTACTCAAGAGACACTGGACATCTAATTACTTGTGAAGCCGCGCCAACGTGGCATACATAGCGAGAATAGAATTCCTGGACCTTGGGCTGACGTGATGAGAATGAACATCCCTGTAAACACTCGACTATCACTCCTTTTTTTCTTTAAGCCTGCATCAAATCTTCAATAATACAAACTCTTTCTTACACGCGCTCTCTTGTTTTCCTCCCAAATCAACAAACTCTTGTTATCGCAACGGAAATTGTATCCCAATATAGCCATCGCATTCTCTCCCCGAGAACACTCAAGTCTTGTCAGGAGCAATAGTGATTACAGCCTCCAGTGATGTGGTTACACTTTCATAAACACTTTCCAGAAACGGGTGTAGTAAAAAAGTTCGGCTGTTTATCCAACAATAATATGATTTGTCACAATTTGAAAATCTCACGAGTTTTTTGCTCGTAAAAATTAATTTTTTAAAAATATTTTGTACAGCCTTAGCACGTCGGACAAGTCATCGTATTCAGTACAGCACTACGTTGTGTTAGTAGCTTTCAGTGATCACGGACACTATATAATCTTTTCATTATCTATCTATCTATCTATCTATCTATCTATCTATCTATCTATCTATCTATCTATCTATCTATCTATCTATCTATCTATCTATCTATCTATCTATCTATCTATCTATCTATCTATCTATCTGTCTGTCTGTCTGTCTGTCTGTCTGTCTAACTGTCTATCGATCTATCTATGTCTACCTTTCCGTCCGTCTGTCTGTCTGTCTGTCTATCTAAATTGAAAACTATTCCCCGACGACACTTGGTATTTCTTCAAGTATTACCAGATAGTCTCTGACTTAATGCGACGGCAAAAATAATTTGGGATTCTTTCCTTGAATATGAAGTAACCGATAAATGCTAATAATTCTTTGATTGCTGTGTGATAGTTTGAAAGCGACGTACTCTCGGAAGCTTGAATTCGGAAAACGTGAGATTTCGTCCACTTTCAGGTGTATAAAGAGCGCATAAAACGGTGCCATTGCTCAAAGGGGTAAAGTATTGAACTTTATGAACGAATGATTTTTTTTCTGGCTGTAATTTAAGTGCCCCCCCCCCCCAAGCCTTCTTTCTCTGGACTACGCAAATGCCGTCTTCTATTGACATTACGTTTCTGTTTTGTTTTGTTGTTATAATAATATTCGATATATAGAGACTAGGGAGAATGTACGATAAGATAAGAATCCCTTTATTGCCCTATTAAAGTAAATTCATTTTCACAGAGCGTTTAAAAGCACGTAAAAAACCTCTTAGCGTAATTAAATGGACATGTTATAACTCAGTAATAGAGATAAGGCATGCAATAACATGGCATGGAACATAAGTAACATACATGCCATAGATCTTGCTAGAATGCGTTGTTGAGGCGACGTGTGCGGATGCGAAAGATCTTCTATGTTATATTTCTCTGTTTGCTTTGATATGTATTATTCGATGGCTCACGGTCGGCCTCACTTCACAATTTGATTTGTTTCACTTGCGTCACCCAAAGTTGTGATATTGACAGTGATATTTTGCACGGCATCCCCTGCCTCCCAAATTCGCTAGGCCGTGTTTTTTTGTTTGTTTGTTTGTTGCTGTTGTTTTTTTTGGCACGGTGGCTGAGCATATGTACTCGCAAAGATTTGTTTTTGGCACGGTGGCTGAGCATGTGTACTCGCAATGATTTGTTTTTGACACGGTGGCTGACCATGTGCACTCGCAATGATTTGTTTTTAGCATGGCAGCTGAGCATGCTCGCCCTTGGCAGAACAAAAGATAAATCAAAAATGATATGGCCTTGAAACTTGTTACGAAAGACAAAATAAAGGTCACAATTTTGTAGAAGAGGAAATTCTGTGAGGTCCGTCTATTGAAACCAACAAATCTCTTAAGCAACACAGCTAGCCTTGCCTATTCACTCGTGTAGACACACTTCTACACATACACGCACATGCAATGGAATTAGTACAATCTATATGTAATTCCCAAATTCCCCACCTCTGAATGCTAACGGCTTTTCAATTAAGCTATCTACAAAAACCAAATATTTCTTGTAGGTTTCAAATACCGCGGAGAGCGCATCAAAGTGTTTGGATTATTTAGTTGGTTTTGCTTTTCAATTTATAGAAAATTGCTGCATTGTTTCATCGTGCTGTCCACAGTTATAATTTCCTTTCTCCTTCTTAGGACAATTCTGTAATAGTATCGTACAAGTCGTAAAAAGTAACCATGTCAAGCGTTCAGTTAGGTGCTTAGTGTTCTGGAGCGAGTGAGTTCTGAAGCAAGACTAGATTATTGGAGACAGAGAGAGAGAGAAAGCGAGAGAGGGGGGGCAGAGAGAGAGAGAGAGAGAGAGAGAGAGCAAAAGAGAGAGCGAGAGCAAAAGAGAAAGAGAGGTAGAGAGCGAGATCGTGGGCTTATTCCGGGCCATGCCCAGTACGTCATATTGTTAAATTTATCATACAACAGAATTAATACACTAAATTAATCATAGACCAGAATTAATACATTAAATAATTTATCAATGCAGTCTAAGCTGATGGCGAAAATACTGCGCTGAGCATTTATTATTTTTACTGCTTTAATCGCATTACCATGAAAAAATTACCTATACGGTCTGTGACATTTGAAAAGTATGATTAAATACTACATCTATCATTTTTCTTACGCAAATTGTTGTAACAGAATAAAGGAAGACATTATCTGTCCTGTGTAGAATGAATTAGAATTATTCTCTTCCTAATTTCATTCCACTCTGACTTTATATAAATTATATTATTCCCTCGCTGTTTCATCTTGCGTTTTCTAATTGTATCAATCATAATTATTTTCTTGGCTATTGTAGGGGACGGTAGTAATTTGCATAGTAAGCTACAGCTGAACAGTGAACTTGACCCAATATTTTCTCTATTCGGTTTTGTAATCACACCACGGTCCCCAGAGAACAGCCCTAAGCTGTGTTTTCATGTGTGCGGAGCGAGAGACGGCAACGGAAACGTCAAAAACCTTTAAGTACATGTAGTAAAGTACAAAGAATGTTTTCATTTGACTGTACGGAAACGCAATATCTGTACACATGGAAACGCCCTTTCTTTTTACTACTCGATTGATTTTTGACGTTTCTATTACCGTTTCCATTTCCGTACACATGAAAACACAGCCTTAGTGAGCTCTTTGTAATTCCCCTGAGACTCCATGTTCTAATAGACCAAAACAGAACTAAAAAAAATGAGTGCTAGTATGAGATTTTCATCTTAACATGCACACGGAAATTAAATACTGAGATGAAACATTTTTCTTTCATTAATGCGCACAACAAGGTAGTTATAAACGTTACCTTGACATAAATGCTGTGGCTGTGGAACTACGTTGTAGGCTAAAAGACGAACACAGCAAGAGTTTTGTGTTAGAGATTTCTTTACAGATAACAGGTTTAAGTTCCCTGAACCTGCCTGGCTTACATGTTGTATGTAGAGATTATGTAATAAAATGTGTATTGTCTCTGATTAAATCAGTGGTTCTCAATCTTTTTTTTTTTCAGACCCATCATATTTTCTTGCATCACCCGCTTCTCTCTCCCCCCCCTCCCCCCCGCCCGCCTCCCACCTCCCCAGCCCCAGACCCTTACTTAACCCCAACAGATACATTTCACAATAAGACAGACTGCGCACAAAATTAATTATGATGATACGTTTTTCAAAGCCCTATTAATGACAATATGCATGTTGATTATTCATTATAAAACAGAAAGCATTCTTTATCAAATGCACTAATTGAAATCGGCCTTTTCTATTCATGAAACCTATCTACATGTGCTGTTGAACAAGTCCTGGCTGCACTGTACTTGCTCCCAAATAGTCCTCCATTCACGCGTTGGCCCCCCGCCCCCAATGTCCCGAACCATCGTTTTCGCCCCAGTTTCGCCCTTTCCTGCATTTTGGCCCCTTTAGAAATCAATAACGCTCTGGTATCGCCCACGTTGAGAACCACTGGGTTAAATCAATACATTTTAACAGCGGCGTAGCAATAGGGTGCTGTGTAGGATGGCACCGTCCCAGGTGGAGGGCCTGGCGGGAGGTGAAAGTCTTTGTTTTAGGAGAATCTAGATTTTTACAACTCGCTTTTATTGTTGTTTGTCTTTTCTTTTGTTTCTTCTGTTTTTCCTTGTTTCTTGCCTTTCTTCTGGGACTTCTTCTGCTTCTTCTTCTTCATCATCCCTTTCGTCTTGCCCTTCTTCTTCTTCTTTTTGCTAGCCATTAAAAGAGCTGTTTTGGTCTGGCACCTAAAGAGACAGCTATGGTTAAGGGAAAGGAATAAGAGTTTCCATGGTGTTTGGTTGGGAAGAGGGCATATAGAAGTGGCAGGATGCAAACCTTCCTTTATTTATGCCTGATGTACAGCTGCCCTTGGTCGTGCTGAATCGTCTCTATGCCCCTGCTCCTTATTTCAATACGTACCATCATTGTCAAGATGTTTCAGAGATTGAAAGGGTAAAGAAATGTGAAAGTCTGAAAGGTTTAGGGAAGATCACGTTTTTATTTTCTATAAATTATCTATCTATCTATCTATCTATCTATCTATCTATCTATCTATCTATCTATCTATCTATCTATCTATCTATCTATCTATCTATCTATCTATCTATCTATCTATCTATCTATCTATCTATCTATCTATCTATCTATCTATCTATCTATCTATCTATCTATCTATCTATCTATCTATCTATCTATCTATCTATCTATCTATCTATCTATCTATCTATCTATCTATCTATCTATCTGTCTATCTATCTATCTATCTATCTATCTGTCAGTCTGTCTGTCTGTCTCTATCTATCTATCTGTCTACCTATCTTAGTCTGCCTGTCTCTATTTATCTATATTTCTCTCTCCCCCCCCCCCCTCTCTCTCTGTCTTCCCCCTCCCCCCAAACGTGTCTCTCTCTCCCTCTCACTCTTTCTACCCAGCTTCGCACACTTATTACATCTCTCTCACCATCACTGAGTATTTGGGTGAGTGTATAAATAGACATGACCTCAGGCTCTTCAAGCAGCAACATTCGCGTTCAAGACCCGGCGTTTCCTGGAATAAGAAAAAACAACAACAAAAGCTGGTGATGAATTGACAGTCATTGAATAAACCACCCACGTATGGCTTCTGTTCTGGCTGCTGCCTCCCTTCAGTAACTGGCAATCAGTTTACGATCGAAACCCCGTTGTCTCTGGCACCCTGCTGTGTCTGCAGACCGGTTTAACACTGTAATCCCAGGGATATAGTCACGAAATTTCTTCCCCTCACACCCACCCCTCGAATAAAAAGAGAGACGTTTACTGGGCCATTTTGGTTTATAGAGCCTGATGTGTATTTGTATAGGAAATGAGAGTACTTTTTTTGGCCTTCATGGCGACGGAGCCAGACATCCAAGGAAACAATAGGGAAAAGCATTTTTTAGCGGCCATGTCAACATTTCATCTTGATTATGGATCATATCTCATCTTTTGTTATTGGTATTGTTTTCTCTTTTTGTCGATTGCATTATTTTATGTTTGCTTTTCTGCTTTTCACTTTCGGAGCAGTTATTTATAGCTTATCCTACACCCCACTCATCTACTATATTTATTGTGGGTGGGTTTTTTTTTTCTTCAGAATGAGCGGAATCAACATCGATTTTCTCGAGAGGCTATTGTTACTTGTACTGTTTGCATCCCAAGCGGTTTGCGCTAGGGGTGCGTACGAGTACGTATCTATCCCTAACCCCGTCCTTATCTTCAACCCTAAATCGTATCGATTCCCTAACCGTGCCCCTACCCTTTCAATTAAAAAAAACAGGGGAAAATAAAAAGAAAATCTGAAAGAATAAATAATTAAGGCTGTTGTTAGGAGTATTCCGGGAGGAGCACTCTAGCTGTAGATCACAAAATGCTTTAAAATACGCAACCCCAGCGCCAAAAACTTGGGGAATGTACGTGCTTACAACAACATTCTACTCGAAAACTGTCCATTGGATTTATTTTAAATTTGTACGGCACATTATTCAACACTAAACTTTACGGAACTGATTTTTTATTTGTTAGACTGTAGCCTCATTTTCAGTTTACTTCTTAGCGCTTTGTGAAAAATAATAATTACACCACTGTACTGTGCGAAACTGTGTGGAATACATGAAAGTATTTAACACACTATCTGTAAAATATTTTAGATAACACTGGACGTGAAAAAAAATTAATTTGCGAATTTATTATATGGAATATAATTCGACGTCTATTTTAAACTGGAATAACTGCCCCATTTTTAAAGATCTCATTTTCAGATCTTGCCGAAACACCCACACGCACACACACACATACACTCACACACGTGCATTCACACGCACACAGACAAATGCACACATACATAGGCGGGCGAGAGCAGGCGCATACGCACGTACGCACACACAAAAAGACACACACATGGTGAATAATCCTTTTATTGGCCAATTGAGGTCAAGGCATTAAGCTGCATCTTCTAAAAAGAGAATCTAGGGCATTTAGTGCTACTTGATCCATTTTGGAAAGAAAAGGCGACAGAATCGTGTCAGTTCTCGTGCTTCCTAAACCGGGGTGAAAATTACAATTATTTAATTATCATTCACCTGGGAGTTGAAACAGCTGTTTTCTACATCATTACAGTAGGTGGGAGGTCTTACAAATTACTTCAGGGTATCCTTGAAATGGCGATTATTTTCGTCTTTGTTCCTCTTATTTTATTAAAGGTGTCCTTGACTCCTTAACATTCCTCAAGCCTGTCAGTGTCGCAGACTTCCATAACAGTCGCCGGCATTTTCCTAAATGCGTGCGCTGAGAATGCTGTAGCAGTCAATCAAGGGTAGGTTGGATGTACAATAAAGTATTGAGCGAATACGAACGAGGGCGCTATAATTTCTTTTCTAAGAGTTTTAGGAGCGATTTTCGGAGAAAATAATTTGCCACTATGTCCCAGTGACACTGAAAAAGTTAAGGCCGTTGGTCCATAGAGTCAAACCTGGTTTGTCTCGGTTTAGCTTGAGATGTGGACCATGGAGATAAACGTGTGTGTTTGTGTAATCTCGCAGGCTGGCGAAACGGAAACAAATTCTTCTCACTATTTCTGGTGTGTCAAACTTGTCTTGAGTCAGCTGGCAGAAAGAAAGACCTCTCGCACTGACTCAAACAGCACAAAACAGTCTGGACTCGTTGCGCCTCCCAAAGGTTCTGTGACTGAGGACAAAATAATTTCAAAGCCATGGTTTTATCAACCGAATCTCAAGTTGGCGCGATAATATTTTTTTTTTTTAAAAACACAAAAATTTGTGGGGTCATAGCAAGGCTTGGCGCAAAGACAAAATATGGCAAAACAAACAAGTTTCATATAGCAAAGCCTCGCCTAAGAGTTATATGACTTTTTGTTCACATTCCACCTTTGGAACCCACTTGTAATAAATAACAACGAACAAAACGGAAAAAGGATAAAAATTCGACGTTCGTTATGATTCTACATGAAAAATACCCGGGTGTTATGCAAGGTACGCGATCCCAGTTTGAGAACCCCTGTTTGAACATGTCATGTAATAAGTAAGGCTGTTGTTATAAGTACGCATCCGAAGCGCTAGGGGCGCGTCCGTGTAAGTACTATCCCTAACCCTGTCCTTATCCTCAACCCAAGCTTTGGAGTCACAAAGGCTTTAAAATACGTACCCTTAGCGCAAAAACGTGGGGAACGTACGCACTTGTGACAAAATCCAACAAGTAAACAATGCAATGCTCAAAATAAAAAAGAAGGAAATTTGATGAATGTTTATAATAATTCTACGTTGAAAAGGCCAGGGCGTTGCGCGGGGTAAACACCAGCTAGTTTCCGTTATCCCTGTTGTACATTTAATGAGCAAACAACAACAAAACCTATGTCCTCACTGTGATTCTACGTGAAAAAGACTAAGTACTACAAGAGACAGACATATCCCTGTTGTGTTATCCATGTTTCATTATTTGAACACTGATTAACAAAAAAAGAAAAAGAAAAAGGACGAAATCAGAAGTCAGAAGTTCTTCATGGCAATCTCAGTTCTTCTTTGTTCTATCTCCATTTTCTGAAAAACTGAAGATCTTTTAGTATGTAGAAGAGGTATAACAAATGCACACTTTGACATCACTGTTTAAAATGCGTTGTGGTTTTATCAAGCTGTTTCATTCTAACTTACTATTCGTTTATCCTGACTCCTTCTCATAATAGTAAAGCCGCTAAGGTTTATCATCCAATTTCTCAGTCGTGCAAGAAGTGGAGTTAGAACGAACAAGAACTGGGATCACGTAATGATTCCATGTCAAAAAGACCTGTAAATGTGCTGTAAGAGGCAGACATATCCCACCCAGTATGGAAATCCCTGTTGTGATAATTAAACACTTACAAACAAGTTAAACAAAAAAAAATTCCGAAGTTCATTATGATTCCACGTCCAGCGTGCTAAGCGATTAACTCTGATTCATGCTTATTGGCCAATGGAAGAGTCCTGATTGTTGAACGTTGGCTGTGATAGAACCTGTGGAAAACAGCTATCGGTGCTAATGAGGGTAAGTGGTTTATGAATGAGAACTAAAAGATCTCATGGGCACTTGGAACCTTCCGTTTGGTTTCGGCAGCATGAACTGAAAATGAGATGAAAATGGATACGCGCCATAAAACAGACACAGCTGTCTATTTAATTGCTCTGCGATTTTTTTTACAAGCGTTATTTTAAGCTGATACGTTGACCGATGGCCTTGGTAGAGCCAAAGGGAAATTTTACTGTCTATGGCGCGCTCTGGTACTGAGATCTTAGACACCTTGCACACGGCACGTTTGCACCCGCGCCCGCACTTATTTGAGGGACCAGTGCAAACTTAGGGCTGGGGTTTTCAATGGTACGAAATGGAAGCTCTACTGGTCCTTTTTAAAATGCATGTGAGGGGAGAGCGGAGGGTGGCTTATCCCATTTTACCTCTGTTTAAGCGAGAAGGCAGAGTTGCATTGCATTGAATTATAAATTGCAATCAGTTTTCCCCAAGACCAAATTTCAAAAAAGCTATGGATAAAGCATGATTTGAACAAATTTAGTAGTAATAAATATACCGTGATATTATTTACGTATAAGCAGAGAGTATGAATTTATAGAGAGATCCACCAAATCGCGAAACCAGGTCGCGGAGGTAAACAAGAATTGGAAGAGACCGCCTTAACCAAAGATACTGTGCAATATGTGTTAAGTGTATGTGGTTTGTTAATATTTTTTGGGCTGATTGAAACTATTTAGAGCCGTTTGTAAGTTTTTATCCCCCGTGGAAATGCACAAACGGGTATTGTTTACCTCAGCGTCCTACTTTCCGCTCCATGCTAACAATGGTTTCGCGGCGCCTCCTGTGTCTCGCAGTGCAAATGGACCTATAGTGAAACCTCTTTATACGTCTATACTCTCCGGTCGAAGCTATAACCGAACAGTGAACACAACTCACTATTGTTTCTATACGAGTTTGTAATTAGGTGACGGTCCCTTTTAACTAACAATCTGACAAGAAATTGACAACGGTTGACTTCATCATCTGCAGGAATCAGTTACGGATACATGATAAAGCTTTTATCAGTCTGGCATCTCACATGTAATGTTTTAGCACAGTGCTCCTCAAGGTGGGGCGCACCCACTATGGAGCGCGGCAATATTTTGGTTAGGAGTGGGACTTCAGACGATGGCGCGGGGATATAATTATGTATATACTAGCTGAGTTCTCGGCCCTGCCCGGGATAAATCGATTTATTAGTTTCAGTTCTGGGTGATCATTATGGACCTGCTTCATTTTGCCTGTTCCTTTAGCTTTATTTTATTTTTGTTTGTTTGTTTTTACTGCTCTCCCTTTGCGCGTTAACGTCCTGCGCGTCCCGCCAGCATCCGTCAAATGGCTATGATTTGCGCACGGGTTATTTTGTTTGCACATCGTAGGAAGTGACAACGTCATGTGTTAATGGAAAAGAAATAATTATTATAATATTTTCCTGGGCATATTGAAAACACAAACCTGTACTTTTGGCCCTGCAGCATTCGTTTTCCTAGTCGAGGCACATTGAGAACACACAAAGTTTCATACTTGATCGTCTTAGAACTCAATCTCATCATTCAAACCAGTCCAAACCGGATACAGACACAGGAACCAACCTCAATTACCCACATTTGCCGAAAAAATAGACCGAACGCTAATGTGTCGCAACCTAGAAACTAATACAAACGTTCTGCGAGTTGTTAATTATTTTTTTATTTTCCTAGCCGGGGACACGACCACGGTCTATACTAAGCGCTGTATAAAATCTGAGGGCCACCGAATCAGCATTAACGGAGGGGTAGCGAAAGGCGCGCTGCAATTATCGTAAGGTTTCTTATAGTATAGATAACATGTTCTGCATACTAACTTTGTGCGATCGTGGTGGGGCGCACGTATTGGGGAAACTGCAGTGGGACGTGGGACAAACAGATTGAGAACACTACATATATTTTCGCACCAGGAAAAAAACAACAACAAACAGACTGCACTATTTTCATCGACCATAAACCAAATTCCGATGATTATTGAATGAAATGAACATTTCAACATCTCCCGTGGAAATCATTCCTCACCTCCCTGCTATTTTAATACAAATTTTCTATCGATGCCAGCTTACATTAGATGTTGTGAAATACAGTACAGGCAAGCCATGAATAGCACCATAACGAACAGTTTCTGCAGTTGTATATCCTACCCATGATTATTTTATGATTTGTCTTGTCGGCATGTCTGATAGAATGATACCTTGTCGGTTGTGGAGAAATGGTATTTTGATATTGTAACTTATTGATGTAGTCATTATCGAAGCAACGCAGGACTGCCCTTTCTCTGATTTATTATTTATCAACTCTTTTCCCTTGCCCTGCTCTCTCTCTCTCTCTCTTTCTCTATTTCTACCCGTCTGTCTCTTTCTCTCTCTTTCTCTCTCTGTTTCTCTCTATCTCTCTCTGTGTCTGTCTGCCTCTTTCTCTCTCTGTCATTCTCTCTGTTTGGGTGATTGTCTGTCTGTCTGCCTGCCTGTCTCTCTCTCTCTCTCTCTGTCTGTCATTCTCTCTGTCTGAGTGACTGTCTGTCTGTCTGTCTTTCTATCTGCCTCTGTTCATGTCAGTGCGCATTAGAGGAAACAAAATAACCCAGATCTATAGAGCCATCAAATAATCTACTTCTAGCCACAAAACCTTATGCAATGTCTGATGAGATCACAATGGAAGCTGAACCATTTTTTTCTCGTTTTTACTGATTACTAGATGTAGTATCTTTTGTGAAGCATCTCATGAATCATAAAAGCGTCTCAGTCTGAATAACTGACGGCTGGGCACTCGTGCATAACGAAAGAGAACGGAAGCGTCAGCGTTCCATTGGTTGGGACTGCATTTAGACCTGACTCAGCCAATCACGTCCGGCCACCTTTTGTTAGTTACCGCTTGTTAGTTTGGGCCAAGCAAGCCGAAATGCTCACAATAAATAGTTGTGTGTGAGAGAGAGAGAGAGGGGGGGGGAGAAAGAGAGAGAGAGAGAGACAGAAAGAGAGAGGGAGAAGAAAGAAAGAGAAAGGAAGAGAGACAGAGACAGAAAAAGAGGGAGAGAGAAGAAAGAGAGAGAACAAGAGAGAGAGAGGGAGAAAATTAGAGAGAGAGAAGAAAGAGAGAGAGAGAGAGAGAGAGAAAGAGCGAGAGAGACGGAAAGAGAAAGAAAGAAAGAGAGAGAGATAGATAAAGAAAGGGAGAGAGAGAGAGAGACAGAGAGTGATTTTTACATGACCCAATAGTAATTTCCAAAAAACGTTGAAACGGTCATTTAACCAACGAGTAGGTTACTGTGGCCACCGGGCCAAACCGCAAACCTTACCCTAACCTTTGCTCAAACCCACCCCCCCCCTCCCCCCCCCCCCCCAAATTCACTGTGGAAACAGAAACCAACTATCAGCTGAGATAGCATGGGAATTAAGAATGTCGCTGCACTTAATGAAGGGGGGCACACTCTAATGACAAATCCAAACAGAGAAATTGACACAATCCTTCCATTTGAGCAAAAACTAAAGTCTGCAATGGGACCCCACGCAGAGCAAAATATCTAGATAGCAGAATCACCGGGACAAATCGATGCCCGAACTGTAATTGTCTTGCCTTTGAATAGATCAGGACGTAGATAGATCGATATACGATAACAGATTCTGTGTTTGTTTGTTTGGTTTTTTTTTTATCCTGATCTGATCGTGAGCTGGAGAGTCCTTTTTCATTAAGCTCGTTGTCTTTCTTCAGGTTTGGGGGAGGAGAGGGTAGGTGTCTTTTTTGTTTTTTAAATCTAATCCACAGCTGGAGAGTCCTTTTTCATTAAGCTCGTAGTCTGGCGATGTGTGTGTGTGTGGATGTGTGTGTGTGTTCGAGAGGAGGGAGGGGAACGAAGGAGGTGGACCTTCAACGTATTTAGGTCTTTATTTTAGGAAGTTCGCTGCCCTTTGCATTTACACCCCATTTTTCTTGTTTTATTTTCCTTGCTGTGTAGGAATTAGTTTTTTAGAATTTTGCCCGGACAGCGGCCTTGCTCGGCCTGCTCTTCTAGACTTTCAACTGTCGAGGTATCTTTAACGTGCGCGACATGCACAATGGGCCTTTCGAGTTTTTCGTCCTTATTCGAGGAGAGCTAGGTGCTCGATCCTACCTACCATTGGATCCGGGACAGGAAGTTTTCCCCCAAAGAAATTCCAACATGCCTTCACCGACCGGGGATGGAACCCGGTAGCTTTGGCATTAGATGCGAGCACCTTGCCTCTGAACCAAGGCTTCCCAACTTCCAACTTATATCCGACTTTCTTTTATCTTCCATTAACCAAAACCAATTGTTGTCCTTTTTGAGATTACTTGCTCACGCAGTGAACTGACATGTGTCTAACATGATTCCTTGAAGCAAATAATTTGGGCTACAGGACAAGGCTGAACACATTTTCATCTCATTTGCTCTCAAAGCAAAGAAAAGGTTCGTGTCGTAGTAGCGGTCGCGGGTTCGAACCCCTTCCGGTCATCTGTACCATCTCTTCTTATTTTCACTCCCGCTTTTCTGAGCACTGACTTCTAAAACACTTAACCCTTGTCGTGAAGTCGTGAAGTGAAATCTTCCCCCAGACTTCCGCTTCCCAAAGACATCACATCCTAGGACTGATCAGAACTATGGGAACCAAATTTTGGCTGTAAATTTCTCTGAGAAAGTGAATTCCACTAACGAAATCCATGTATATTTTATTAAACAAAATCAGGTTCTGTGGGATATAAAAACAGTGACGCACTGGTCGTGTGACCTTTTTTCCTGTTGATCAAATTACTGAGTGGGCCGTCCATCCCGGTCGAAAGTGGGTTTTTGGGGTATTTTCATGAACTGGTACAGACTTCAATTCGGTCACAAAATAAGGTCAATGTCTTCTTCATTATGGGAAACACAAAATTGTATCCTCGTTGTTCTCTCATCTTTACCTTCGTCATCACCACCATTATTATCACGATCATCATCACCATCATCTAAATCTTGAATGACAGAGGTAGGAGTAGTAACGAAACAAAGTGTTGGCACAGTTAATAATAGTCAATAATTAACTTTTGTGGTCACGGAAATCAGACACAGTGAGATTGACAAGGGAGAGAGAGAGAGAGAGCGAGAGAGTGAACGAGAGAGAGAGCGAAAGAGAGAGATAGAGAGATTGGGCGAGAGAGAACGAGAGAGAGAGAGCGCGAAAGAGGGAGAGAGAGAACGAGAGAGAGAGGGAGAGGGGGGGGGGGCAGACAAAAAGAGAGAGAGAGAGAGTTTGAGTTTGGAGAAGCACGTCGACACGATAACAGTGACATTGCGCTAGGAAAAAGCAAGACAATAGACAGAATATAAGAGAAGATGAGACAGAAGGAAATGTTATGAGAGGCGCCCACCAACCGCCGGCAAGAGAAACAAGGGGCGGGGAGGGGGGGGTGGGAGAAAGAGGGGAGGGGGACAATTATTTACTCTGACTTCCCGATGAAAGAGACAAAGAACCATGGTATTAGAAGAATCGATTTTATTTTTAAAGGTTAAAAATGGGTGAGAAGATCTTAACTTCATCCACAGCACAATGCAAGAGGAGGGGGGGGGGGGTAATCCTCTAGGCCTGGAGCGGCAGTCTGTTGCTGGCAGGCAAGAAGTGCACGCCGTAATTTAATATTTTCTTAGTAAATCCGAGAAGACCCTATCGCACTAGGCCTGGTCAGAGACACAGTCAGCGTCTCTGCCACCACAGAATACAGATACTACCAGATGCGATACAAGGCAGGAATACGTCACCAGTTTTGACGACCCTGCGCCATTTTGGATGAGCTCGATTGTTCGTAACCAGGCATGTGCGCAACGATGTTTGATGCTACACATTGCAAACACTGAAACGTTTTCCCTTGTATATATTTCGAAATTCATTTCCATAAAAGTATTTCAACAATATTTACACCTTCCCTTGGTCATTCTATTTCGCATCAGAACAGGAGGACGGGCGCATCACAAGAACAATCACACTAATCATAACCACGATGCGGAAAGTAAAAATGCTGGTGTCCGTCAGAATAGATGTCACCAATTTGGTTTCCTAATTATAATGTGAGTCTAGATCTATAATACACTCGCTGATTAATAAATATATCCACAACAATATAAACTAAGGTATCTCCCACTCAACGAGCAAGATCACACAATCGTCAAGAAATCACAGAATGAGTCAAGTGAAGTTGCATCTCATCCAAAATGGCGGCGAGCATACCTCCTGTAGCACGGAAATTGGGCGTCTTTCGCTTCTTGTAGTTCCCTATTCCTTGTCTGCCACTATTTCTTGGGCGTACATTTTACTCGCAGCAACTGGCTGTGGCGTTCTGGGCTTAGTATGATACCACCCCACCCCACCCCCATACAGGAGCAGCAGACGCTCAGCCAAATAGCACGTTTACTGTAATTCTATATTACTAAAGTGTTTTCGCCCTGCATGGAGCGCTTCTTCTTGGCTTGTCCAATCATTCCAATGACATACTCTTCCCCGTCTCCCAATGGTCTCCATAGCCTGACTTGCTTTGAGTGTGAACATCATCGTCTGAAACAGGCCCAAACTGTCCACTCGACACCTTGTTTATATTCCGTTATCTGTATCCGGTGACATCCGACTCGATACTCAGCAGGTCTGACAAATGATAACATCAGCTCCCGTTACAGTATCGTCGGTGAATCGTTCCAATGGCTTTTCTCGTACTCGTTAGGTCCATAGTGCAGTGAGTCAAGTCTGTTTTGCTTCGGTTTAGAGGTTAAATGGCACCTGGCGCACTATAATTGAAGCTGGAAAAGGTCTGTCCCGCCAGTTGATTGAAAGGAATTTCAAGTCTAAGGCAAAAACGAAGCAAAATCAGACTTGACTCAGTGTCTTACTAGCCTGGTAACTGCAGAAAACAGACAAAACGATGTGGGGTTCTAAATTGCATTCTCCAACATTCTTAGGTTTCTTCCTTTCTCCGCAAATCACCATCGTCTACTTAAAAACTCCTTCTTTCGGCTTGACAATGTTAAGAGAAATAATAAATGAATAGCAAGAGAGTAATGGGTAATACTGGTAGACCGCTATAACATTACTGTCAGTTCAAATGCAGATAAAAGTCACATGGGCTTTCAATTCCCCAAAAATGCTAATAATGTTTTTTAAGACTTTGTTTTCCAAGTCAGAACACACGCAAACCAGTCTTCATTCGGTGAGCGATCAGGCTCATGCAGTATCATTTCTTTCTTTCTAATTTCAGATTCCACGTTGTTGGTGAAGATAACGGAAATTGCAGTCATATGAGCGGTTTTCTGTAGCTGTGCTTTCTCTGGGCGCTACCGTAAAGGCGGAGTTTACACTGGTTCTGAAACCTTTCCAGCTAAACAGCATTCTGACCTCTTCTGACTCCTGTAGGTGGAGAACCATAGTCAGTGACCTTTACTGACCAAAAAAAAAGGAACCAAGATTTATGTAAATAATTGCTCGTCGTGACTGAGAGTGACAGATTCTCAAGACATTTATATATTCCATGACTGCTCACTTTCAACAATGTGAAAAGGGGCTCAAAGACGTACTACGGAACAGCGGAAGTCAGCAAGGACATCATCTCTTTCAACTTGTGAATCTGGACAAATAACTATTCCTTGGCGTCTGATCGCTGTTTGGAAAAGTGTCAGGCAAACACAAAAGTACTGTAGGTAAGTGGGAGTAGTTTAGTCACTCCAGTTTCACTACCGATAAGATTGTTCCTTACAGCACATTAATGGACTGAAATTCTCACACAGCAGTCAGGGGCCGCGCGCACTGTCCCGTTTCGCCTGCTGCACGGCGTGCAAACGCAGATTTTTGCTTGCTTGGCAAAGAGTTTACTGTGCTGCACGCCGCACGAAAAATTGCTTGCATTGAACGGGTGGTTAATTTTAACATAGTGCGCGCGGAGCCTTAGGCTCATAGCATACTGAGTCAAGTCTGTTTTGCGTCGGTTTTGATTCACACTTGAAATTCCTTTGAATCAACCAGCGACACAGTTTGATTAGTGGGCAAGGTCCCTCTTGAGTCATTCGTCCTCAAAACCAAGGCCAAACAGACTGACTCCGTGCACTCTGTGCCTGACAGTCCCTTCTTGTCTCCTACACAAATTTTACAATGTGAGTAAAACGCTGTTTAATTTCGATGGGATTGTGTATATATTATATATATTATCTTTATATTCTTTTCCAGCTGTAAGATTATCAGACATGTAACTTGGGCCACTGTCAAGTTTGTGCCATAAAAAACACAGTGACAAATTAATGTCCCTGAACTCTCACGGAGAGAAATTCGTGTCTTGAATCCTCACTGAAAGAAATTCGTGTCCTTGAATCCTCTCTGAGAGAAATTCGTGTCTTGAATCCTCACTGAAAGAAATTCGTGTCCTTGAATCCTCTCTGAGAGAAATTCGTGTCTTGAATCCTCTCTGAGAGAAATTCGTGTCTTGAATCCTCACTGAAAGAAATTCGTGTCCTTGAATCCTCTCTGAGAGAAATTCGTGTCCTTAAATCCTCTCTGAGAAATTCGTGTCTTGAATCCTCATTGAAAGAAATTCGTGTCCTTAAATCCTCTCTGAGAGAATTTCGTTTCCTTGAACCTTCACTGAGAGAAATTCGTGTCCCTAAACCCTCATTGAGAGAAGCTCGTGTCCCTGAACCCTCCCGGAGGGAAATTCGTTTCCTTAAACCCTCCCTGAGAGAAACTGGAACCTTGTACCTCTCTTACCAGAGCGATTTAGCCTTTGCTTGGCCACTTCGCCGGCCGCGCATAGAAAGCGTTGATGCCGAACACATAATTATAATGCCCATATTGTATTGCTGCGAAAATGTTATTGCTATTATTTTTACAGTGTTGATTTTTGCTTTTACGTCCCGTCGATTTATTACTTTAATACAGGTTTCTCTGTGGCAATATTCAGAATTCTGAGAATGCAAAAAATGACGCCGCTCATGCTAATTTTCACAATTTCCTTCTGTTAATTGGGTCATGGTCACTGACTTCTGAATATTCGGTTAATAATCGATTTCTTGCTGTTTCTTCTTGAAATAATTTGTGCAACGTGTCCTTTATTAGCGAATGACAAATGAAGAAAATGATTCACGGGGACACGTTCGTCTGGGGGCGAGGTGCTCGCCTCTCACGCGGAAGCTACCAGGTTCGATTCCCGATGGGTGCAGGCACGTTGGAAATGTGGGGGTGTTTCCTGTCGCTGATCCTGTGGTAGGTGGGATCGAGCACCTAGTCTTCTCGGATAAGGACGAAAGCATCGGATGGCCCGTGTGCATGGTGCGCACTTTAAAGATACCTTGGCAGTTGGAAATGGAGAAGAGCAGGCCTAACAAGGCCGCTCCCCGAGCAAAAGAAAAAAAAACCAAAAAAAAACTAATCCTTACCGACCCCTCCTCCAACCCCCAAATGGGATCAAACAAGTATACAGAATAGAAATACAAATACAACAACAACAAAAGAAAAAACAAAAGAACAAAAAAGAAGAAAAAGAGGGGATGCAAATGCCAAGGGCAGAAATCCTCAGACAACAACGACACAGAAAATGATTCACTGATTTTCAAGTGTTTTGATTCCTTCGAAGAACATCGGTTAACGGGGACAAGGTGTTCTAGAGGCAGGATGCTCGCCTCTCATGCCAAGGGTCCCGGGTTCAAAACAAATACAAAATGTTTAACGTAAGAATTTTTATAGACTTGTTCATCTGACTGTTTCTCATGGGTAAACCGGAGTCAGTAATAATGTGCTACATACAAAAATGTTCATAATTATATAATAACTTCCAGCAAATCGTCCCCGCAGAATGACAAGGTTCTAACTCCCTTTCATCAACTTTTGAGAAATCGAGAATTAAAATGCCATGCTTCTAGAGCAAAGAATTTTCTTCGTTTAAATAATATTTATAAATCACACATCAAATCTGCTTGATACTGTGACACACAATGGAGAGGGCCCGTAGAAGTAGCATTTATTGTGTACCTCAGTTCAGCCAAAAAGTGGAGATAGAACCTTGTCATTCTAAGGGAACGAATTACGCGCTGCGACTACAGAACCTTAGGTCAGCCAAGGAACAGGTCTACAGATGAAAACAGATACGTGGGGGAGCGTTATTACTGAGCAACGGATGCCTTCCTCTTTTATTATTCATTTCTTTGGTATATGTATAATCTAACGCACTCACAGCATCTGTTAGAATGTACTACATTATTACCATCGGCGGCGAAAGAGAAACCTCGTCTATCTGATTAGATCATGAATGAATTGATTTGTTTGTGTGTGTGTGCGCACGTGTTTGTTCTTTTGAACACTGACTGGTCAAGGTCTTAGAATGAAATTTTACTATACACAGAATAATGATGAACGGCTCATTTTGCCATCATACATGGCTTTTCGGCCGCGGCATGTGGGTGACAGACCTATGTGTGGTAGCATGATAGAGAGAGAGAAAGAGAGATAGAGGAGAGAGAGAGAGAGAAAGGGAGGAGAGAGGGGGGGGGGAGAGAGGAGAGAGAGAAAGAGAGAGAGGAGAGAGAGAGATAGTGCTTAAAGCTAGTGGCGCACCGAATCATGTCTGTGTGTTGTTGTGGTTAATGTTTTTGTTAGGGGTGGGGGGGGGGTGGAGGGGGGCGGAGGAGGTGGGAAGTGGCGCGCACTCTTTCAAATCTCTTTTATCTCGGTTTTTGCAATGAGTTAAACAGGAGCGGGTACATTGAGGAGACCGGAGCATGCAGTACTGGCTTGCTTGTTTGGGGGAATCAAAACTGTCTCGAGTCAGCTGAGGGAAAGAGAGCCCTCGCACACTGTCAAACCAGATTTGATTCTGTGGCAACAGCCTACGTTTTTCATTGGTGTAAGTGGTGAACCTCTGAATTAGGTCATTTAATACAGTAGATATCGCCACCTCAATTCTTGGTTGTTCCAGCTCCACTTTTTGCACAGCTGAAAAATTCGACGTTGAACGTTTGCGGCTTTAGTATCAGGATAAGAATAAATGGGAACTGTGAAACAACTTGTTAAGTGCCACAGTGCATTTTAAGCAAGTGTCAAGCTGCAAATTTGTTATACTTCTTCTACATACTAAAAGATCTGCAGTTGTTATTTCAGAAGATGGAGACAGAACAAACAAGAAAGAAGGTCACGACATGGTAGAGAACATCCGCGACGTGGGGACACGGTGGTCTGGAGGCAAGGTGCTCGCCTCTCATGCCAAAGGTACTGGGTTCAAATCCCGGTCGGTGCAGGTCTGTTGGAATTTGGGGATTTTTTCTCATATTTTTGCCGTCCCCGATCCTATGGTAGGTAGGATCAAGCACCTAGTCTTGTCGGGTAAGAACTACACATTCAGAGGGCCCGTGTGCACGTTGCCCACGTTAAAGATACCTGTGCAGTTAGAAATCGTGAAGAGCAGGCCGTACAAGGCCGCTGCCGGGGACAAAATTCTGAAAAATATTAATAGGAATACCTACCACAACAAGAAAAATAAAACAAGTAAAAGTGAGGTGTAAATCCAAATGCAGCGAACCTCCTAAAATAAAGACCTAAACACCAATATCCACGACGTACTTAATGAGCCGTGTGATATACTACATTATCTGCGACTGCTGTTTATAATCATAAGCGATGGCTCAATAAGAAGAATGTCCTTTTTATGCAAATGTACCCTCTGACACTCATTTGCAGTTCATACGGTCAGTGGCAACTCTCATCCTGCCGGTCGTACGGAGGATACTACAGTATCTTATTATCTCTGTGACGAATGGTGGTGAGTCGTGCAGCACGAAGATCCTTGTGGATAATTAGACTGACAAATTTTGTAATTAGATATGAGCTGATTAGATTTTATAATGGGATATGGGCTTGGTGGCTTATTCCAATACTAGATGAGCTACCGGGCATTGCCCAGAATAAACAATCATGTGATTCCCCCCCCCCCAGTATAATAAAAGTAATAATCTAGGGTCTTGCTTCAGAACTCATGCGCACCACAACATTACGCACCAAACTGAACGCTTGATACGGTTACTTTTTATGACATGCACGGTACTATATAATATTACGAAACAAACATGCTAAAAATACAGATGTTACATGGCAATAAACATTGTTATTTTTTTTTAAATACATGCTTGAAGTAAACAACTTTTAATTATAGCCATCATCTTCCTTATCTCAATTGCCACCTTCCTGTCAAATTTAAGGCCTGAAGAGGTATAGTTTGGTCAGTTAGTCATGCCAAAGGTTGCAAGTTACTGAAATATATAATAGATATGAGACATGTTATGTCTACGGTATATTAGTCGTCAAGAGGATTGTGAAGGATTTCAGTCCAGAATCATAATTTGAAAAAAAAAAAAAGAAAACAGTCAGGCTGTTATTAATTACTCTAATCTTTTTCTGTGTGAGGATAGAAATTACCCATTTACAGATTCAAAAAAAAAAATGCCCATGTTTAACACTGTTACTCCATGATTTACCCTATCCATCCTTTCTGTGGAAATCAATCTGTGATTTATCAACAAATCATACAGCCCCTCCAGTGCTGGCATTTCAGAGCGTCCTGTTTCTCCAACCTCCACTGCCCTGTACTAACTTCTCTGCTTCCTGCCAGCTAATGCCTGGCTGGTTGTTGTACTGTTTTTCTGTCGTGCTCCTTCGAGTAAGTTTTGTGGTCTCCCAGTTTTTTTTACCTGTTGGCGTCCACTTCATGGTCCTGTATGGAAAAGAACAAATAATTGTTCAGTCTCAGATTAATCTTTTAGGTAAAGTAAAAGGTTTATGCACTTTTGAGATAATATATATTTACACACCAGTCCCCACAAAAATTTCATTGCTCTAACCATACTAGATTTTTAAAAAAATTCGCTGATTATTTCAGTCTGAGGTTCAAGCAATCACGCAAGGGTTACATTGAGGGCATCTTTTAAGTAGTCTGTGATCATAATAGGAATCTTTCAACATGATAGATGACCCGTACAATATTTCTCTGCTCCTATTTGTATAGTTATAGTTATAGACCAAAGCAAGCGTGGCCCTGCCGCTCAATCATAAGACTGATGCAGTCAAGTAGTCACGACTCTCTACATGTCTTCGGTGCAATCCCATTTTTCTTTATGTACGCAGTGAGTGGTTTAAGTTGTATACATCACTGGTTCTTAACCTGGGATGGAAGGGGGTGGGGGGGGGGTGAATTTCCACATATGGAGAAGATTTTGATATATCAGGGGGAAAACACCTAGGTCAATAAATAATATACACTTCGTCAATGATTCTCAGAGTCCCAGGCCACATTCCTCCCCTAGAGATCCTAACTTTCCTCAGCTTCTCCCTTATTTTGAATTCTTGAACCTTGAATCACATAGTGCCCCAAGCATTTGCCGCCAGCCGCCTCCATCCTATGCTATCGTTTGTATCATTTCCATGCATTCCAGTCCAGCAGATCTAGCCCTCTCAATAACGTTCTGTTCAATGTTTCTTTCGATCGGCCCCTTTTCCTTTTGCCAGTGACTTTCATTTTGAATTATCGGCAACAGTCTTGACTCGGTACATCACCAATTTAATAAAGCCACGAGGCATGGCTCTAGGGGCACATAGGTTTTAAAATGTCGAGATTCACTGCAATATCATGTTCGTTATGGCAAGTGTTGTCCTCTAATGCGATCACATCAGAAATTATGCCTGACCTTTTCTCCCTGGCTTTAAGACAACCATAACTTTTCCACTTGGTCTGGATCGTGGTGACTTTGACATAACTATAAATCTACGGCAGTGAGTTCATCTTGTAAGCTGCTCTACGACACCGGTATCCCATGAATAATATTTCCATGTGGTCGACAGCGTTTAAACTGCTCGGGTAGATTTCCCTTGATTTCTCAAAATCTGGCATTAATTTTGTCACAGATATGATAGCTACGGAGAAGAGAAGACAGTGGTTTCCTTTTGAAGTGAGTGAGTACTTGGATGAGGGAGTGATTAGGTGAGTGAGTGAGTGAGTGAATGAGTGAGTAAGTGAGTGAGTGAGTGAGTGAGTGAGTGAGTGAGTGAGTGAGTGAGTGAGTGAGTGAGTGAGTGAGTGAGTGAGTGAGTGAGTGAGTGAGTGAGTGAGTGAGTGAGTGAGTGAGTGAGTGAGTGAGTGAGTGAGCCAGTCAAAGCCAGTCAATCAGACATCCAATCGGTTGGTAAATTAGTTAGTAATTGAGTACACGAGTTAGTCAGTCAATCAGTCAGTCAGTCAGTCAGACAGTCAGACAATCAATCAGTCAGTCAGTCAGACAGTCGTTTTGGTAAATGAGTACATGAACCAGGGAATGAAGGCAGTAGAGTGAATGGAGAGAAGGTCGTGCGATTCCATTTGCTATGTCCACGACAACCAAGTCCTGCCTGAAAAACCTACAGCCACCTTCTGCGTCGCTCCAGGGGATCCCCTCCCCCCCCCCCCCCCGCCCCCCTCCTTACTATTTCTGTTTTCATTACACCCATCAAACTGGTAACGACATTCGCTGACCTCAGAATAGGATGAGAAAAGTCCCACCTTATGTGTCTGAGAACAGAAAAGCCAGACTCCTCCACAAATGTAGTCTTTTGGTCTTAATGGGGATCAGCCAGCCCCAACGATTTATGAAGTGTGTTTTTCATGGCCGAGCTAAAGAGCATCTAATATCTGACATTCTACCCTCTCATCCAAGGGACCTCTCGACCTGACTTACCTCAAGCATTAGTAGAGCCCGCCCCACCCGAAAGTCAGTACTGCAGGCATGTGGTCTGTGGGAAGAATTACAAAAATGTATCGTCCCCTTAGAATGACAAGGTTCTAACTCCCTTCCTTCAACTTTTGAGAAATCGAGGATTGAATTTCCTGTGATTATATCTTTTGCAGCAAAGAATTTTTTTTTCATTTTAGTAGTACTTACAAATTACACACAGAATATCATACTTTGGTACATAATGCAGAAGGCCCACAGAAGTAGTGTGTAATGCGTAACTCAGTTCTTGTCCTTCTAAGGGACGATAATTATGTAGTCCCGTTTTATGCAGATTGTCTCCTGTTTTTTAACCCTTGCTAGTCTCATAACGGTACATAGGTGAGCGCCGCGCTAAAATGCAAAAAAAGAGAGAAGAAGAAAAATGTGTACAGTTCCGTTAGATAAAATTACTATTTATGTAATTTTGCTGAATACAACTGCCTTCTTTTTTTTTTCCCACAGTCCAGACATAATTATTAGTGCAACTGATGTTCAACTTAATCTCTGTTGCTTAATTTCATTGAGTCGGGTCGCCACCCATCAGTGCTGCCAGATCTTAATTGTGAAAAATAAACTGACTGAATTGTTGTGGGTTTATAAAACCATGACACGTGAATGTGAATGTTCGTTCTGGGGACATTGTTGTCCTAGCATCTCTCTGTCCTCCTTCATCATTTACACCCCGTCTTTTTCTTCTTTTTTCTTTTTAATTTTCTTATTCTTATTTTTTGTTGTATTTGGATTTTATATACTTGTTTGATCCCATTTGGGGGATGGGGGAGGGGGAATTAGGTTTTTTTTTGGGGGGGGGGGGTTTAAATTATTTTGGCCAGGCAGGGGCCTGGTTTGGCCTGCTCTTCTCGACTTCCAATTGCCGAGATATCTTTAACGTGTGCAACGTGCACACGGACCATCCGAGTTTTTCGTTCTTATCAGAGAAGACTAGGTGCTCGATCCTACCGACCATAGAATCGGGGACATGAAATTCCCCAAATTTCCAAAATGCCTGCACCCACCGGGAAAACGCGCCCGGTACCTTCGGCATGCGAGTGGAGCTCCTGGTCTCAGCACCAACGTGTCCCCATGAGACATGAATGTTGGTAGGAACGGGTTTTAAAAGGCTAAGAACCACTGACCTAGACTGTCCATGAGACTAAAGCTCCAAAGCGGTTTTGACTCAGACTTAGATTTCCTTTCAATCAACTACCGAGACAGACTTAGTTTAGTCTCAGTAGCACCAGAAGTCCCCGGTAACTCCACAGTCCTCATGTCACACAAAAGCCGAGGCAAAAAAAGTCTTGACTCAAGGCTCTTTCGGTGGCTCGCCGCCGATCAATTTTGCTTGATACTAGTACAATTGGCAAATTTTTAACTGCCCACACCGCGACCTATTGGGATGCAACGGGCAGTGCCTATTGTGACAGTGTGAAGGAAAAATTGTGGGCGGCAACCACCGATCTGGCCCCTACCATACCAGCATTGGTCTGTTTCACCCCTATGTTAAGTTATTATCGACCCATCGCTGGCCAGGTCTAAGGCATGTGGCACACTGGTTCATTCATCATTCATCGTTCATCGTTTTTTAAAAATATAGTTTATATCGTTCAGAAATGCATCATCAGTTCTCTAGATTTCAGTGTGAGCAGGTGAGTGGTACTCACGAACGATAGCTTGATAGTGTACTTGTGGACCTCAAACGATGAAAAAATGAGCTTTCCCATTTCATGAACGGTGAAGGTTGAGCACTGTGTTTGAAAGATGAACGACGAACGAGTAAAATATGACCTGCCCGATTACTTGAGATGTTTACTTTTTCATCGTTGAACGCTGAACGATGAAGAACGATCGATGAACGACCCGTGTCCGGCCACCCTACCGAGTCGCACGTGGCAAATCAGACAGTACCAGTTCAGAGTAATTTTGCTATTCATGTCAGCAAATTCCTCATTATGGTAAATGAATCCTGATTTACGAAACAGCCACCCTGTGGTTCGGATTGTTTGTTTGGAAATTGTATACTCTGGTCAGAGAGGTCAGTGGACTCCACACGCTGACGGTCAGGGAAAGCGATAAATCTTTCTTTTTCAGCCCGTCTTCGGACAGGCTTCAGTGTTAAATTAAATGTTCCAGGGTGTTGCACTAGACAATTTTTTTGCGCGAGATTTCTGTAATTAATCCTTGACGTGAATGACTGTATGGTGTTCGTGTTTTCACATTAGCGACCTCACTTGACTTGTTTATTTGTTAGTTTTGTTGTTTATTTATGTTTTGATGTTTTGGGTGTGCAGGCTGTATTGTGTCCGTGCGTGTTTTAAATATTATATAATGTAAATAATAATGCAAAAATCCCGAACATAAAATGGAAAGAATACCTTTTCGGCTTCAAAAACATTCGCAATTCTCAGAGACGACAGTCTAAACGATGGGAGTTTGTCACGCACATCTTGATTGCAATCAGTGGCATGAAAAGCTGAGTAGTTTCTCACTGAAAAAAACTGATGAACAATTGAACGTTTAATCACTCGTTGGGTCTCAGTGGAACTGTCGACGTCATTAAATCTCTTAAATGTAAATGCAATGCTGGGGCATTTTACATTAATGCTGTACTAAAAAAAAAAAAACGGAAAAAGAATGCATGTATTGTGCGTACCAAAATAAAAGGCAGTTAGGCAGATACTTTTAAGTGCATTCGAAAATCACTGTACATTATTCCCGGAATAGGCCGGGGAACATCTCGAGGACGATTTAATTCTATTTCAGTGTTATATAATTAAGTCAACCCCATATATGGTCAAAGAACCTTGCCTGTTTGAAGAGGCTACTTCACACTTCAATAATTCGTTTAGGTTTTGCAGCATAATTATAAAACGCTTGTCACACAGCAGAGGGTTGCAAGAAATCATTCTATTTGCTCATAGATACCCACATCAAGATTTGAATTCAACCATGCAATTTAAATTGAAATTAATATTCATATGAATAAACAATAAAGTGGTAAGAAAAATATTTGGATCACGGAAAAGTGGGACAGACAGGGAGAGCTTTGAGCCAATTGGACGGACTGATCCAAATGGGCGCGGCGCTAGGGTAATCTAATGTCGTCAAGTGCATACAACAACAACACATTGCAATATACATCTAACATCACAGTGATTGCAGGTTTTCCAGAGAACAGCAACGACCACTGATACTCTTGAGCCCTGCAGCTCCTGTGGCCAGACCTGGAAACAGAATAAGCACTTCTACAACAATCAGCGACATCCAAGCAAAACATCGTGTTTTAAAGACTTCGCCAGGCGAATATGAATTTGCACTACCATGTCGACAGTTTTGCTTTTCGCTTGGATTTAACTATCTGCGTCCCGTTAAATCGCGACCTTAGCTCTTCTGTGTTCTATCTCCATTTTCTGAAAAACTGGCGATACTTTCGTATGTAAAAGAGGCATTACAAATGTACACTTTGACACTTATATAAAATGCGTAGTGGCACCTAACAAGCTGTTTCACAGTTATGATTTATTCTTACTCCTTATCATGATACTAAAGCAGCAAACGTTTAACAACGAATAAACAAGACCTTCGGTCGCAAAATGTATGAACTATGCTTCGTCAATGTTCCTTTATGCTATTTAGATAATTACGTCGAGGTGGGTAAACACACAAAAGAGAATGGTCTTACAAGACAGTGTCCTGTTATGTACTTGTCACTTTTTGCCTCATAGGGTTAAATCTGATGCAACTAAAACAAATATTTTCCACGGCTACTAGCAAAATTGGTTAAGCGCCTTGTATTATTTATGATACCGGAAATTAATTACTTCACAGAACACTAGGCACTAAAAACTCCTTAAAACTAATGAGTTGTGTATAGCTTGTTCTTGTTCTCTCTGTGTGCTATAACGTAAGATGAAAAAGCAATGGAATAAGAATAGATTAGGTTTTCACGGAGCCAGACTGGGATAAACACTTCTAAAAAGTCAAAAGTAAACGTTCAGTAATACAAGTATTTTTACTGGATAGGGTGCACACTGAGGTAGTTCTCCCCTGAAACCCCCAAATCCAGCCCACCCCTGTTTAACCCGTGAGCAATGCTGAAATTCCATAGACCCGAAAAACTGACTCAAGTTTTGCGAACGAATTTCTGTTCAACGGCTAACATGTCCGTATTACTTCATGCAGAACTCTTCCGTACTTTTTCTTTCCAGGATGTGTATTTGTGCTCGCAGATTGTAGGTTGTGTAATGTAAAATGACGGGCGTCATGATTGTACTCCTGCCGGTTCGGTCTGCAATACGGACGTTGAACGTATAAAAAATACTGACCATCGAAAGGAGTCTTTAAACGCATCTACTTCTTGAAGAGGTTAAGACCAAGTTCTAAGACTTAGGTTGTTGTAAACTTCATGTTATTGCCTCAACTTCAAAAATCTTACTGACCCAAAAATTAATGTTTTGTTTTTGGGTTTTCATTTCTTCTTTCCTAGTAACCATATTGCAATAAAAAATGATCTCACTGTAAACACATAATTATAGTTTGCTTAAATGGAATGTGGTGTGAATGAAAATTTGCGGATAAATAGGTTTTTAATTCCTCGCATGTGAATATGGCATGATTTTTGCGCAAGTTAAAATCGCATCACTTTTTCGGGTCTGTGGAATTTCAGCTTAAGAGTGATTGATTTAACCCATACATACTTCATTCAAGGAAAAAAAAATAAAGAATAAGTTCAGCCAGGAGGATCGGCGCTACTTACTAAAGCAGGTAAAAACCCTTTCTTGCAAACCATCAACGTTTACTGTTCTGCTATGCCCTTTGACAAGTCATGCAGCTTTAACGCTGCGTGTGTGCAACCCGTAAATCACACATTTTTAAAATCTTCTGTTTTTTACTAACAGGACTGCTGTCAACCAGTTCACTCGCTCACGACAAAGCAATTTTGTTCGAATTGAAAACGCCCCAAAGGCAGTTAAGTAACACTGTCTACACAAAGAACGGTGAACAAGACGTCGTTATGGGTCATTCAATAATGGCAAGTTGGAGTGGATTCTTCTGCCATGCGAGAGAATGAGACTGTTTTAGATTAAATTTTCAACACTCTGTGATAAGCCAGTGTGTGGAACAGTTTTTCTTAACCTCGGAAAGGCGCCCCCACCCCCCACCCCCACACCCCACCCCCCATCTTCGCGTCATTCATGCCTCTTAGCTTTACTTCCGTGACAGTAAAGCTAGTGCTACACAGAGTCCCGTCTGAATTTGTTTTGACCCAGTGCGAGTGCGAGGTCCCTCTTTCCTCCAGCGGTCTCACGACAATTTTGAAGAGCTCAAACTAGTGAGACAGACTTGTTTTGGTCTTGCCAGTGTGCGAGGTCACGCGTAACACCCAGACCGTCATCCAAAGACTCCTAAATCTCCCTGAAATAACATTCATTTATCTCCTTTTTTTTGTTGCGCTCAATAACGGTGGTCATTAGTCTAAGTGGACGGCCTCAGGTTTGGTCGACTTTTCAATGAGTTCGGGTTTTCCTGTCCAAGTTGGAATTAGCACGCAGATTTGTCACGACGCGTCCATCTGTGGGACTTGCTCTGGTTTTCTGGCTTTCTTACTGAGAAACATTCCATAGGGGAGGCTTTGGTCTAGAGTCCACTCGCCTCTCGTGCTGAAGGTATCGGGTTCGATCCCCGGTCAATGCAGGCATTTTTGGGGGTTAACAATTCCTGTCCCTGATTCTATGGCAGGTAAAATCGAACGTCTAGTCTTCTCAGATAAGGACGAAAAACTCGGAGGGCTCGTGTGCACGTTGTACGCGTTAAAGATACTTTGGCAGTTAAAGAGTCGAGAAGGGCTGACCGAACAAGGCCGCCGCCCGGGCAAAATTCTGAAAGAAAAATCTCTACCACAAAACACACAGAGAAAAAGAACAAGAAAACTGAAGTGTAAATGGCAAGAGCAGCGAAGCTCCTAAAGTGAAGAGCTAAAACACGTGGAATGCTGGTGGGGTAACCAACTTACAACGGATGGATGAACAGGCAAAAACCTAATATTATGCTCTTATTATCCTTAATTAGCTGTTTGTGCTTCTTAAAAACGAATAATTCAACCAATTTTTTTTCTATCTGCAGTGCCATGTACTTTAGTGCATGGAATATTTTGTTCGCTGACTATTGTGAAATATGAGTCGATGGCAGATTTCATACAAGCGTGAAGGACGGTTTTTGAGAAAATGTTGATTCCACCCATGGTAAAGGAAAAAAGGTGCACTATAATTGTTGTCACACCGATGTGTCCGAACTCTGTTCAGGTGTAGCACACAACATAAGTGTGTCCTTCAGTCGTATTCCTGTCAAGTGCACTCTCATACCTTGGTTGCCATTATGCCTTTGGGCAGTGAAATTTAATATTTCAATATTTTGACAGTGCCAAGGTTCCAATCAAAGGCTTGTCTCGTGGCTGAGGATTCTCAAAGATTAGATGTGTTGGCTAAACAAGTGGAGCAGCTAACAGAGGCATTAAAAGTAAATTAGAAGCGCCACTCGAGACAGCTGAACCTCCAGTGCAACAGGTAGGCTTTGGCCGTACGGAAGAGCCGGCTCAGCAAGGCCAGGCAATAGGACACGCTACTTCTAGAGTAAAATCAGAGCGCCACTCGACATTCCAAGCCAATCTGTCAGTCCCACTGATTTCTTCTGTGCAGCTAACATACAGCGGGACTTTGAGATACTACGAGACTTCCTTGCCTGATTCCCAGTTCCAAACAACCTTAAAGTTAATTATTCCTCTTCTGGAATCAAACTAGAATGCAGAGGAACATTAAAAATCATATATATCCAAGCGTGCTAGGTTCGCAGGGACCGGTTTGAAAGTTCTGTCACAAATTCCAGAATCGGAATCAGCAGGTCCAATCCCTGTGTCTTCCTAGGACCCAGAAAGTAATATTCGTGGTGCTAGGGGCACAAGTGAATTTTCTACAAACCGAGTACGCCGGGCTGGTAGTACGCAGTACATTTAACAACGACACTTCGCGAATGTTCAGATCGTTTGAGAACAAGACAGCTCCATCTTCGTCGGCATCGTTGCAAAACGTACGGATAGCAACAGAATGTAACCTAAGATACTAGAAACGATAAGATGAGACACTCCCTTCTTGGCACCTCTAGAAAAAATCGTGCACACAGTTTGCATGCTGATCCCATGTCGCACAGCGTGAAAAGAATGTTTGATTTAGTGGTAAGTTAATGATGCTGATTTGTTACAGTGCTACTGCGACTAACAAAAAACAAGAAAAAAAAATAGCCAGAGTTTTCCCACAGCTGTTGAAGTTAAAATTACAAAATAACGGTGATCCCGTTTTCGGCACACATGGTCAGAACCCATCCCATATTTTGCACGGTTTCGGCCCACCCTTTTTCGGCCCACTGCTATTTAGTGATGGGTTAAGAGGATCGATAATCGAATCTACTTCTTCCGTTAGCCTGGCTGTAAACCCGTTGCCCCCTGCATACCAACAGGGAGGTGGAAGTAAGACTTTGTGCAGGACATTATTTTGTGGTTTAATGTCGTTAAAAATCGATAAAAATCCTCCCATCTTGAATAAAAACTTTGTCTAAGCTGTCAGTGGCTGCATCTTCAGACAGATGGCAGAGATGAAATCGGCCTGTGAAATTTCCTGCTGTTGATACTTCATTATAAGTTCAGCTCTTCTTTGTTCCTGAATCCTGGTTCTCTTTGTTTTAATGAATTTTCGATGAGAGGCCTTGATCTTCATGTCAGATTTCAACTGCTCATCCTGAACTCTACTAAGCCAATCGAATATGTTGGGATGTGGACTTGAAAACATGTCGCCAAAATGACGGTGGAAACTCTCACAGCCGTTGTTGGTCCTTCTCTGCTCAATAGTGTCATATGTCCACAAAGACGATGGGAAGTCGGAATTGGAGGAGATGTACCTTGTGAAGAGATAATCGCTGAATTTGTCAACCCTTTCATCGTCCGGCTTGTCTGCAAAGAGGACAAAAGCGAAACAGTCTTCAATTTCGTCCACTGGGAGTGCTGGCAGGCCAAAGCACTTCTTGAGCCAGTTTCCAGTGTCACTTGATGAGTCCTTGTACTCGTTGCTCAGTACCAACTGTTGGATCTGTCTCCACCAAGACTGGGCCAGATGAAAACTTCTTTGACTGCTGACAACATTGTCTTTTCAAAATCCAGGTGGAATGTCTTGTTCCCTAAGTGAAGGTTGAACTTTTGACAGAAATCTTTCAGGATGTTCAGCATTGTGAGGTACGTAGACTTCTTCTTGTCAGGCAACAGGAAATAGACGCAGGGCACGTATAATCCATTTCTAAGTCCATGTAGTGTGTACACTTGAAAAAAAATGTCGCGGACAAAATTTGAATGTGCCGTCGGCGAAAATTTCAACATCTGGTGAACTCAGAAAGCGAGCGTTTGATTCTGCTGATACCATGACGATGTTAGACTGGACATCCACTGACTGTATCATGATTTCTCCGCCGTGTATCTTTGTAAATTTTGAGTCCACTTTGTTTAACTCCTCTAAGAGAGCTAAACAGGTTTCCTCTTTGCTCTTGGGAAGAACCGGCCTCAAGTTCAGCCTCTTCCGACTTATGGCGTTTTGTAGACCTTTCATGTGTTTGTAGTTCAAATTTTCTGTCCCCGATCCACTCAGTTCTTGACAAATTATCTTGGATGGTCGCAATGTCGGGTCTTCCTCTGCCTTCCTTTTGCAAGACTGACGAGCTTTGTGCTTCGACATTTCTTCCTCACTCAGTACTGGATGATTGTGTGAGAGTGAACTTGAAAGTAGGACCGTTATTTCCAAGTCTGTAGTGCAGCGTGCTTGGCAACTGTTCTTCTTTATACACCTCCACTCGATTGTCGATGCTGTCGTTCTCTGTTTGCAAAATCTGTATTTTTCAACCATCAGGCCGACATTTCCTCTATTTGTGACAATACATTCCATCTTCTCTGAATGCTTTAGACAAAGTGATCCTCGAACACACTTGTTTAATGAACACATTAGTGTGCTACTGTTTTTTTTTTCCCTGGCTGCTCCACCGCTGTCTTTGACTCGCCCACAAAACACAATTTCTGCACGAGGAAGACGTTCAAACGTAACTTGTACTATCACGAGTGTGTTCCTCATCAATATAATATAAACTGCTCAAACTAGTCAGACTAGTCATCCACGGATAGAGAAGGGCAGATTTAGTCATTTTTGAGCGAAACATATCGATACTCGAGAGCTTGAAGATTTAGTGAGGATATGAAGGAAAAACAGTGGGCCGAAAACGGGTAAGAAAACGGGTGTGTCAGCGGGCCGAAACCTGGTACGAATTTTTTTACCTGGGCCGAAAACGGGTTCTCCCCAAAATAAGTGTCGTCAGTCAAGGCCTACAGCGATAGGTGGACATTGAACGAAGTTCAATATTTTCCCTATTTGGCTTTGTAAAATATTGAATTGTTCATTACTTCGGCGTAATTGCCGCTAGGTGGCGGTGCGAAATCTGTGCACGCTAAAAGCGCTAGCTGTCTCATCTTACTGTTTCCAGAATTCCGGGAATGGGACGCTTTGGTCATAAATACAGCGCATACTACATACTTGTATCGGGAAAGCACAGAGGCATTATAATTTTTCTTATGTCCGATGTCGTGCATTATAACTTCTACTGGTGTTCAATTCAGTCTGCGTTGCTCCATTCCAATGACCCAGGTTCAACAGTTAGTGGTGTTCTTAAGTCGACTCTTTTTTTTATTATTATTATTTTTAAAAATAATAATAAACTGGCTGTTGTTGTTGTATTTGTTGTTGTTGTAAACTGACTGAATTACTGTGGAGGAAATAAAGCCACGAGACATGATGGGTTGGGGGGGGGGGGGGGAACAGATTTCAACGATTAAAAAAACTATTGCCATTGGTCAGAGGCGTGCCCTTTTAATTTCATCAGTTGCTTGTTTTCGCCTGCATATAAAACAGCCAACCTTTACTGGTGTTGATGCAGTTTTGCACTTCTCGACCCTGACGATACCTTACATAACATCACAAGTCATTTATGTGGCCATAGTTTGCCCATGCCCCTTGGGGTTAATTGGGCAGACAACAACAAATAAACTTTCTTGAGAATGTTTCCTTCATGGTTACAAAAATACAGATGGGACGAAATTAGCCAATTCCAGGCTCTGTTGCTGCTATGAAATATTTGAATTGTGTGTTTTTTTTAAGCCATTCACAGCAAATAAGCAAACCAAACACTTGATTCTTTTTTTTTTTTTTTCATCTAGTTTCTAAATTCCAGCGTGTATAATAATATTCAAGCCAACTGAGAGTATGTGAAATTGCACGTAGTGAACCAACAGCTTGGAAGTTAACGATTTCTTCCATGCAATTTTTGTTTGCACTTGGGAAACAAAGCACAAACTCTTTGACAACGATCGGGACAAGGCTTAGAAAGGAAAGAAAAAAGAACTTACATTTCTTGTTAAGGCGCTTTTTAAACAAACTTACTGGTGTGGTTACCTGGACACGATAAACGAATCTGTTGACGATCGATCGAATTGAGAGATTTGCGCTGTTCTCATTTGTATTCCTTTCGTTTTTTAGACACTTTCCATTAAAGAATGTCAACAGAACATGACGGTGAAAGAGAGACTGGAAGAATGAGCGTAGAAAACAATTTACAGGTTTAGCAGGTATGGGTGAGAGACGATCGACTGGGCAAGAAGACGGGGGGGGGGGATATCTGCAGTTAAAACAGATTAATATAACATACGAGAGGATCTTTTTAAAGATTATTATACACTATCGTGGTTACCCCTTCGTTGAACGGGGGGACTCCGATTTGAGTGGTACGCTAGGAACATAGTACATCTAAAGTAATATTTAAAAAAAGAATGAAAGAAAAAGTATGATTCATTGTTATATTTTCTGCAATGTTCAAAGATTTCCGATATTTTACAGCTCTGTTCTACTTATGACGCCACACGAAATTACAGATCTCTGGTGCATGGTGGAGAATTGGGACCTTAAACGGTTACAAAGAAAATCCACAGCCGCGCAATATTTTATTTTCCATCTCATTATTTTTCTGATCAATTTATCCACAGTCTGGTTCAGTAAAAAAAAAAACCCAGCTTAAACTTATTCCAATTCCATTAATCTCCGAAAGTTCCATGATTGTACGTATCAAAACGTTTAAACCTGTTTCCCCTCCTATGGGAGGTAGGATCAAGCACCTAGTCTCCTCGGATAAGCACGAAAAACTAGGAGGGCTCATGTGCACGCTGCGCACGTTAAAGATACCTTGGCAGCTGGAAATCGAAAAGAGCAGGCCGAACAGGCCGAACAGGCCGCAGCCCGGGCAAAATTAAATAAAATGTATCCCCACCACTACCTCCCCCTAAACACTCATCCCCCCCCCCCCAAAAAAAAAACCACCCTGCCGACTGGCGCTGCACTGAGGCGACGACGTGTTTGCTCCAGTTATAACTGGGCTGCAATGACACCAAGGCAGATTTCCCAAATGGGATCAAAGAAGTATACAAAATACAAAAATTCAAAATGCGAAACACAAATAGCCCTCATGACTCGTGGCTTTATTTCCCGCACAATAATTCAGTCAGTTTTACAACAACAACTACAACAACAACAATAACAACACTTCAGCCAGTTTATAAAAAAAAAAATTTTTTTTAATAAAAAGAGCCATTGATAATAGTAGATAGTACACAGCCATGTTGTAATATACAGATGAGTAAAACATAATTACAATGTATAAACGACGAATCTAGAAAGCCGGTCATTCCATGTTATTCAGAATAATCTCCTCACACAAACACACGCACGCACCCACACACACACAAACACACATTACATATAAAATGGGTTGTTCAACAGAAAGAAGAGAATAATACAGACAGATAATAGTGAAGTGGAGAGATTTTTCCGCACTGATTTATACCATTTTAGTTCTTCTCCCGGCTTCTCTAACGCAGTCACTGTCCATTAGGAGTTCAGTAGTAGAACTGTACTGTAGTACTTATAATAGGCACATTACTTTAAAAGCCTTTACCTTTTGTAGCATCTGCAAGCTACCCCTTGCTCTCCCCCGTTTTTCTTGTTATACTGGTGACTGAGCATGTGTTCACTTCTTTTTTTTCTTTAATTGTTGACGTTCGCCAGAGTGTACTCCGTGACCTTGCCCTCCCTTCCTAGTGATTAGTTGTTGGGTGAATTGTAAATATTAGTATGTTCCCGAACATTCGATAACGTTGTGGATATAGAAGCTTACGCCAGATTTGGCCTTGAGTGATGTAACCTGGTGACGTATTGATACGTGATTGGTTAGTTTGTGTGTTCGGTGAGGGCAGAGGTTACGTTTATTTCGGGAACTTTCTGTAGAAATGGCTATATATATGGACCCATGTGAGTGGTTGGTCGGTGAGTAAGTGAGTTTTCCTTTCCGTGTGGCGTAAGATATTTAGTTGTTCGCTGGTGCCTTCCTAGTATTTTATTGTTAAGATACAGTTATTAAACGTTAGTATTATTTAATCGATCGTCGGATCTCGTGTTTATTTTTTACAGCTGTAATAGTTTCGTTTTCTAAAGGGTCGTAGTTAGAACAACTAACTCCCCCCTACTATAAAGTGCTAGAACAACCTCAGCTGTTACACCTTTTTATACTACCCTTAAGTCATGTATTCGCAGATCTAATGGAATATCCGGTCGTCTTTGTGTACCCCGGAACCTCATTGCTTCCGTCTGGCCGGAAGAGAGAAAGTTCACCCCCAAACAGCAAACAAACAAACAAACAAAAACGTGGCCTTCAAGTCAAGTTTTTCACTACTTTGAACTGAGGGCTTTTATCATCCAAATCCAGACACCCCTTTATATACGACTTGTATATTTTTCTTCGCTCTTTGGCGCCGGTTTTTGTCCATGCTTCACTGTGGTGAACTCTTAAACGTTCTGAGAATGCTTTTTAGGAGCAAGTCAATGAAAGGACTGCAGTCTAATTGTGATTAGCGTACTTTACATCCATTAAATTTCTAGTGTTACTGATGTAATTGTATTTTTGTCTTAAGAAAGTGAACTCTTTGGTAGACAAACCATTTTGTCTTTAGACAATTTTGAATTAAATCCTGATTATATTTTTTAACGTGGGCGGTTTTCTAATCTTCTGTTTTTGAAAACAAATTGTGAGCTTAGTTCTTGTTGGTTCTATCTCCATTTTCTGAAAAACTGGCAATCGTTTAGTATAGAGGTATAACAAATTCACACTTTGACACTTGTTTAAAATGCACTGTGGCACTTATCAAGCTGTTTCACAGTTCTGATTTAGTCTAACTCCTTATCGCTAAAGCCACAAACGTTTAAATCTCCAACACCCAGAGGTACAAGCTTAGAAAAGCCTTATACAATACATATGAAGCAGGCTAATTTGTTTTAAACTAGTCAAATAAATGCAAAAATAGCAAAACAAATCACTAAAACTCCATTACTGATAAATTAGAAAGAAAAAAAAGGAAAGAAAAAAACAACTAGGTTATGTTATGTATTGCAAATATGGTGCGCTAGGCGCTAGAGGGTTAACTTCGAATATCTCGGTCGTGCAAGAAGTGGAGCTGGAACAAACAAAAATTTCTGGTCACGTAAAATTTTTTATTCACCTTTGATTTCGGAATCCTGTGATTGTATAATTACGTTTTTCAGTTACGTACCTTTCCGTTTTCAAAAAAAAAAAAACATGAAGAAAATATTCTTTGACAGAGGAATCTTGTTCGCTTCATTTGATCTGAAAATGGGTTGTCTTGAATTTTTCATGAAAGACAAGATAATCCGGGATCAGCCGAGGGACTACTTGCCCTAATTTCTATCGAAATGACTCTCGTAGTTTACGATTGATTTGTTTGTGTCTTTCAAAATATTGGTCACAAGAGAATCTTCATTAAAATTTGATGAATGTCATTTTTGTTAGTTCAAAATTAAGTGCATCAAGGAAAGCCTCAATTTGGCAGATAAATTGCTTTATTTATAAGAGAGAATTTAAAATTACATTGGCCAAACATCGATTGGCAGGAGCCGTTCATCAATGCTAGTAGTACACTGGGTCAAGAAATCTGTTTTGTCTCAGTATGCGGAGTTTCTCCTTCTGCCAGCTGACTCAAAGACAGTTTTAATGCGCCCGAACTCGTGAGACAGACTTATCTCGCCGGTGCACTGGGCCCCGTTCAACTCCACACTGCACATCTCACATTGAAACTGCGATCGAACATATTTGACCCAGTGCACTACCAGCCCAACATAGCTAACTATTTGAACATTTATACATTATAATAAATACCCATTTTTTCATTTCAGTTAAACTGACAGGTGGGTTTTGTATTAAAAATGACCAGAGCATCATAGTGTTAGTCTGATTACAGATGTGGCTGGAATAGTTTCTTCATAGAAATGAGTGGTAACAGTAAATCACGGTTTACACGTACAAGTGCCAGACTGCAAGTGGATATGACTGTGTGATTGTGCCTGCATGCATGTGTTGATTGATTGATAGACTGATTGATGGGAATCAGAATCCTAGCACATTGGGCATCCCCATATGTGCTTCTCTCCCCGCTCCAATAATGCATTTGTGTGACAGTGTAGTATATAGTGCGTTAACAGTGATTTGGAGGTTTAAGACCCCCTTCACATGGGGCTACTTTTTGTGGCGCGTTAACAGCGCTGTCGATGGCAAATACTGGCGATAAATGGAGGCTTTCACACACAGCCACGACCACAAAAAATAGCGCTACGGATGGCCACAGTAGTTGGCTTCTACGCTACTGACGACCACAAAAAATAGCTCTGCTCGTGGCGATACCAGGTAGTGAACTGGAGGTTTTACACGTGGCTACAACCATGTCACTATATTAGTCGAGCGTTGGTAGCGTGTCTGTAGCACTACTAGCGCGCAGCTTTTGAAGGATAGACCATACCATAATCATGCTTGGTAGAACCACCGGCGGCGCGTTAGAAATTTAGCAGCACTGCTAACGTCCGATGTAGAGACGCGTTAGAAATTTGGTTGTGCCCATGGAGGTACTAATAACACTGGAGTGCGCACAGCCCTCTTCGCTTGCCCTGCGAGCCGCGCACTATTGAAACCCCAAAATGGCGGAAAAAGTAGGGCAAAGTACGGCAGCGCAAGGCCCGCCCAGTACACTATTGTATGTAATAGATAGGGCCTAGTCAGCGCTGTTTTTTCTCTTTTCCCGGTGGTGATCAAAATTAAAAGATACAAACAGAAATAATAACATTTGTGTTATTTACGGATTATCATATACTTGTATTATTTTCTTTTAAAGTGTTTGATAATAAATATAAATTTATGATTTATGCTGTTTTTGTATTGTGGTATTTTTATTAATTGGTCAATCGCTTGGAAGTAAAACTAAAAGGGGAGGGAACTATGTAGTACTCTTTTTTTTTTACCGCATGTTAGTTTAGCTCATGATGAGTCATGTTAAAGAAAAAAAAAATCAGCGTGTGGACAGAGGAAACTTTACAAGTAAGTTTTTCTCAGATAACCAACAATGAGAAGGTGTGCCCATAACAATTATTAAAAAAACACACACAAAAAAAACATGCTAAAGAACTGAGGGAAAGTTGGTTTTGCCATAGATCCAGGAGCTGGTGTGTGTGTGTGTGTGTGAGTGTGAGAGGGAGAGAGAGAAAGAGAGAGAGAGAGAGGCATAATTATAATAATAATTATATGTAAATCATAGGCCGAGATTAGCAAATGATCTGGATAGCCAAGAAGAAGAACATCTTAACCTACAAGCTTGGTTGTACTCACTCAGTCAAGTATTATATATATCTAAAAATCAGGAGAGCCTTAGCCTAGTAATTCAGAGGTTTGAGCACAGCTGGATTGTGCATTTCAGAGCTTTTCCAAACAAAAATGTATAAATTCCTACGGCTACAGGTCAATCTCTCACATGGTGAATCTAAATTCTAGATCTATAGTCAATGCACTAGGTGCAGTCAGCACATTGATGCGGTCAATATTTGTTTTTCCATACAGTTTCATTTACCAGTGTTTTTGTGACTAATCCACGTTTTGTGACGTTCTTATCAAGAGATCACAACAAGAGGTAACTTTCCCAAGTTTTGTGTTCGCAAAACTTCCATCTTGAGTTCAAAGGTAAATATGTGACCCTACAGATTTCTCCATTTAGTGGTCTGGTGTAAGCTCACAGAAGTGCTCTGGATATTCTACTTCGGGTGGATTTTCATTAAAAAAATGTTTTCTGGGTATTATGAGTGTGATTATGCACATATGGCACTGATTGCACCGACATGCATTCATCTGACACCTTGCATGAGGTGCGGTTACTGGTAATTGCATTGTGACATCAGTGTTGTATGTGCATCAACTGGGATCACTAGCACCATTATTATTTATTATTATGATTACATGATGTATTCAAAACAAGAGTTGAAAAGAGCCAGTGCACACCAGCTAATAGTAAACAATTGAATTAATGAGAAACAAAGAATAATGTTGTGGTAAAATCCAAATACATAGGCTATTAAGGTCTAGTTTTATAGTAAATTCATTGACTTAAATTGAATGCGAATAGTTCTCCCCCCTTTTAAAGCAGGAAAGAAAGGAGGTAGAGAAGAAACAGTAGGTACATGAGCAGAGGAAAAGAAAGAAGGAGTTAGCAGAGGAAAAGGAAAGGGAAGGTAGAAAGCAGAAACTGTAGTGCAATGGATGTGTAAACGCTGGGGCCCAGTCCGTGCTTGCCCTAAACAAGATGGCGACTATTGCCTTCTAATGCGCACGCATGAAATCAGCTGTACGGACTCCAGTGTTATTAATAGCTCCATGGGTTGTGCCACAGACGGACGAGAGTAGCAATGCTGACGCGCTACTGACACACCGCAAAAAAAAAAAAAAAAACGCTGGTAAATATCCTCGGCTGAAGGGGCTCTCTGATTTCCATGAAGCGAACATGTATTTCTTATGTGCATATATATTCTTTCACGCATGCATCTCACAGAGGTAGTGCGTACTTTTCAATTCATTTATTTTGCCTGGTGCGTTTTTCTACATGCCTATGCAAGTACACACAATGATGACAGCAAGATTATTATAAAACTACGCACGTCTTCTCCACATGGGTCAAGTAACATAATTATACGCAAAAAGCATTAGAAAAAAATACCCACCACTGAAGACCTCTATATGCACGCGGGGAAGTAATTCGTTATTGAAGGAATAAAGAAGAAAAGAAGGAGACCGAAACTCTGTCTGCCTGTCTCTGTCTCTGTCTCTGTCTGTCTGTCTCTGTCTCTCTCTGTCTCTCTCTGTCTCTCTCTGTCTCTCTGACTCTCTCTCTCTTTCTCTCTATCTCTCTCTGTCTTTCTCTCTCTCTCTGACTCTCTCTCTCTTTCTCTCTCTTTGTCTCTCTCTGTCTCTCTCTGTCTGTCTGTCTGTCTCTCTCTCTCTGTCTGTCTCTCTCTCTCTCACTATCTCTCTCTGACTCTCTCTCTCTCTCGCTCTCTCTCTCTCTCTCACTCTTTCACTCTCTCTGTCTCACTCTCTCTCTCTCTCTCTCTCCCTCTCTCTCTCTCCTATCCCATTCTCGATGATTGGCAGACAAACAGATAAATAAAAACACACTCCCACATTCCAAGTGAGGCGATCGGGGAAACTGACATTCCAAGATAAGAAACACTCATTTTAAAAAATGCTCCGAAAATCCGAAAATGGCTGCGAAACAAACCAAAAAATCCTTCACAAATTGAGTTTAGCCACATCAGAATGTCGGAAAGAAAAAAGAGAAAATAAAATTATAGTGACAAATTAATGAACGAGATTATTGGAAATTGCAAATTTATGAGGCAGATCTCTTCAAGGAAGTGCTTCAGTAAAACATTCATGCACGCCCACATATTGTGCACGCACACACAAACACACACAGATATAATCAGGCATACACACTCTCACACACACACACACATTCGTACACACAAGCACGTGCAAATCGTGCAGTTATCTAGACGAATTTTGTGTGCTAGATGACCTACCGGGATTGCCCGGAATAAACAATCATGTGCTCCCCCCCCCCCCCTCTCTCTCTCTCTCATATAATAAAAGTAATAAACTACAGTCTTGCTTCAGATCTCACATGCGCACCAGAACACTACGCACCAAACTGAACGCTTGATACGGTTACTTTTTATGACATGCATGGTACTAATATACATTACGAAACAAACATGCAAAAATACAGATGTTACATAGCAATAAACATTGTTATTTTATAAAAATACATGCTTGAAGTGAACAACTTTTAATTATAGCCATCATCTTCCTTATCTCAATTGCCACCTACCTGCCAAATTTAAGGCCTGAAGAGTGTATAGTTTGGTCAGTTAGTCATGCCAAAGGTTGCGAGTTACTGAAATATATAATAGATTTGTCTGTTGCGTTTTGTCCTGACTATGTCTATTCTCACGGTGCAAATGTGCTCATGCTAACAAAGTTTACAAGCCTAAAAAGATATGCACCATTTCATAGGGAGAGAGTTAGATATCTCGTCGTGTATTTGTCACAATAGTCACATTGTTGTATAAGCATTTTTTCCTTTTAGAGTAAATGAGGATTGAAGTTTGGTCGGCAAAAGGGCTAAAACGCACAAAATATTACGTCACAATCACATAATATCTCGAACGCTTTTCAACCGATCGGAATGACGCTTGCACATAGTAAAAGCAGGAGTGAAAGAACCACTTTCATGACAAAACCTCAAACTCGGCAAAATGTCATATACAACAATATGGCAAATACCGGATGATAATTTTATTATGAAAAAGACTATTTTCTGTGAATGGCAAAGCATAGTCACCAGGTCCTCTTCTGATTCGTATATCATTTTCCTGTAACTAGTTAACTGATCAGTAATGTCCAAGCATTGTTACGTAATATTTTAGCCCCGAGAATATAAATATTAACCTCAGAAAATGTGTGGGTGGGGTATAGTAAATTGCTATTTTATTTGGTGCATGTGGGCGGCTTAGTGGCCCCGTGTCTCCAGCGCTTGACTCAGCTGCGAGATGCCCCAGGTTCGAGCCCCGATGAAGATCCAAAATTAATTCAGCCCAGAGTTTTTAAAGTGGCATCCATTCGTCGGCAAGCCTTGGCTCCTTTCTATTCTCGCTGTGGTAAAGAGGGGCACGAAGCTCCAGCAAAAACAGTTCATATAAACTTTAAAGAAAACACACACACACACACACACATATATATTTTGCATGGTGCCAACACAGACGAATTGGAAAACAACTCCTACATAAACTGGAGCCCGATCGAAGCGATGAAACTCGTTTCAAGGAAATGCCGAAGGTAGCAAACTTTTCTAAAATAAGATCTTAATCCGGTGATAAAACTCGATCGATCTAAAGATTCTCTTTTCTAGGAGGATGTTTTGTTCACTTGTAGATTATTGCCCTAAATTTCCAGAATGATCAATGGGGGGGGGGGGGGGGGAGAGACACGGTAGCCTCTAGAGATAGGTTGCTTGCCTCTCATGCCGGGTAAGATTCCCGGTCGGTGCAGGTTGGAGGTTTGGGATTTTTCTCATATTCACCTGTCTGTGATCGTATAGTAGGTAGGATCAAGCACCTAGTCTTCTCGGATAAGGACGAAAAACTAGGAGGTTCAGGGTGCACCTTGCGCACGTTAAAAGATACCGTGGCAGTTGGAAATCGAAAAGAGCAGGCCAAACAGGCCGGTGTCTGGGCAAAATAATAAAATTAAAAAAAAACAACCTTCCCACCCCCTACAAAAAAACAACCAAAAACGCTGACGTGTCTGCTCCAGTTGTAACAGGGTTGCAATGACATTAAGGTGAATTTCTCAAAATGGGATCAAAGAACTATGTAAAATACAAAAAATACCACCCCCCCCCCCCCAAAATTATTTTGTCATCTTTCTGAAATCCAGGACGGCGTTGTTGTATTTTATTGTTCTTTGACTTGATCCGAAATTGTAAATATCAGTTTGCGAAAGCATCAATTTGTCTATGTCGATATATCCTTCACTTAGTTCACAGCCTAAACACTTCCTGCTGACATCTGGTCTATCATCTCCCTTTCCTAGAGGGCCAACAGAGAAAAATGGAACCCTTTTACAAACAAAAAAAACCCAGAAAACCTGTGGGGTCGCAGCAGATCTTGGTAAGAATTTAAGATTTAAAATGTGGCCAGAAAACAAAAGATATAATTTCGAAATACTCCACGTCATAAACAAGCAATAAGAAAACCATACAATAAATTCTAAAAGAAATAAAATGAAAGAAATTATGTAAGCCCTGAGTCCGGCAAAGACACCTCTTATCAAGATTGAAGAAAAAAAATTAAATGCTTTTGGACAGAAAACAATTGCCAAAACGAATAGATCTAACTGAATAACTGAATATTGAATGGCAAGTTGGCTGTCTCTGGTCCTTACACACAGATAAAAATGAAAGGCGCATCTACCTGGTACTGGGTAGATAATCAGACTTTTGTTTTTTACTTTTTCAGTTTTATTAGCAACTTGAAAGAGATGTTTCTGGCATCTTTGTATTATTCACCAAGTTCAGTCTCAGCAAAGGTCTTAAACACGATAACCCTGGCCGGGAATTGTTGCACCACTCCTTGACTGGCGGCTCAGCGAATCAAGTTTGTTTTGTGTCTCTTTTGACTCAGTGCCCGAGATCCCTCTTTCCCTCCTCTCACCCCAGTCAGTTTTGACGCTCCCGAACAAGTCTGGTTTGGTCTCACTAATGTGGGAGGTCCTGTTCTTTAACTCCATAGTCCTCTCTCTCTCTCTCTCTCTCTCTCTCTCTCTCTCTCTGTGTGTCTCCCTCTCTTTCTCTCTTTCTTTCTCCCTCTCCCTCTCTCTCTCTCTCTCAAACACACACACACACACACACACACACACACACATAGACAAACTAAACGCGATAAAACAGACTTGCCTCAGCGCGTCATCAGCCTTACAAACTGTAGGTGAGCAGCTGGTTGTGCTGAGTCTGACCCCTTTTGTTTACTGGCCTGATCATGATTGTGTCTGCGCAAATATGTCATACTAGATGAGCTACCGGGCATTGCCCAGAATAAACAATCATGTGATCCCCCCCCCCCACCTCTCTAGTATAATAAAAGTAATAAACTGCACTCTTGCTTCAAAACTCATGCGCACCAGAACACTACGCACCAAACTGAACGCTTGATACGGTTACTTTTTATGACATGCACGGTACTATACGAAACAAACATGCAAAAATACAGATGTTACATAGCGATAAACATTGTTATTTGTTAAAAATACAGGCTTGAAGTAAACAACTTTTAATTATAGCCATCATCTTCCTTATCTCAATTGCCACCTTCCTGCCAAATTTAAGGCCTGAAGAGTGTATGGTTTGGTCAGTTAGTCATGCCAAAGGTTGCAAGTTACTGAAATATATAATAGATAGTTCCTGATGACAACTCTCTCTTGCCAATATATTACAAAAAGAAAAAAACACAGAGAAACTGTGGGGTCGCAGCGATAATATTGTATCGTTTGGGTATTATTTCCTATACGAGGCGTTGCTGCATACAACTTTTTCTTTTTGCCAGTTTTTTATTTCTCTTTCCCAAATAAATATACGTACTACATGTATATCCTCCGAGGATTTTTTTGTTGTCCCAGTGATCACGAGGGAGTATAATATTTCAATGTTAGTAATTAAAAATGTATTTTAAGATTGGGGATAAGTATTGTTATTTCCCCCTTCTTGCCTATAATATTAGTTCCTTCGCGCACGCGCAATAAGGTCAGCTCATCACTGTAACGTCAGCTCGAACGCAGAGTGCTTTTCTCTAAAAGTGTGAACCATATGGCAATGATCGTGGAGAAAATTGTTCTCTGTTCCAGATTCTATCTCATGATTGTGTCCCCGGAGAAAGTTGACGTAGGTGGCTCTGAATTCCCTGGGGTCATTGATCGAAGTGCTGAGTACTACAACTTGCCAGATAAGCTCATGAAAAAATAATAAGCTTAGTTGTGGGTGCTGCACAGTACAACACAGTTTTCGGAAAAAGTTGACAAAGGTGACTGAATTCCCTGGGTAGTTGACCGAGGTGCTAGGTACTAGAGCCTGCCACATACGCTTGTGGAAATAACAGTAGATTCAGAAGTTGTGGGTGTCACACAGTCTAAGGGAGATATCGTACTAAGCCCTGTCAGACATAGCCAGTTGCTGCCAGCAGAATGTACACCAAAGAAATAGTGGTATGAGCTGTCTGTATCTGGCCGGTTTTGGTATGATAGGGTCTTTCCGGATTTACTAAGAAAATTAGGATATTGTGGAGTGCACTTCTTGCCTGCCAGCACCTGACTGTGTCTGACCGGGTTAAGTATGATACCTCCCTAACACAGACCCCGAGGAAAGTTGACGTGAGTGGCTCTGAATTCCATGGGGTCACTGACCGAAGTGCTCGGTACTACAATCTGCCAGATACACTTGTGAAAAAAGCAATAAGTTCAGAAGTTATGAGCGTCACACAGTTCAACTCGCTCAAATCAGCGATTATCAATATCAGGGATTCTCGGCTTGTGGGTTGCGGCATGCTTCTGAATAAGCAGCAAACATAACTGAAGAACTGAGTTTGGGTTCACAGAGTGTCAGTTTGATAAGGTCTGTATTGAACCCGATACAGCTCGTTAGCGAGAGGGCCTAACCAGCGATTTTGTAAAATCAGAAATGTTGAAAATTTTAGAACCCTGTCCACGGAAACAGTTATTCGCAGTGTGACATCTAATACAATTATGCGAACACTAATGAAACAGTTCGAAGACTGAGTTTTTCAAACGACTTGTGCGTTAATGTAATCCCTGGAGTGGGGGAGGGGCAATTCTCTACCCATAGACTACACAAAGGGCACTGCGCTATTTGCACTTCGTCCCCTACTCCTCTTGGCGGTAGTAGGCGGCTATTGTTGTTGTCCTTATTAAACAAGTCCACGCCTCAGAAACGAGTTTCATAATATCCATTTGGGGAACATAAACTACCTGTTTAGGTAAATAATTGATGGCCTTTATGACAGAGGGCTTTGAGTTTTGAGTTTGAGCTTAGGTTTAGCGGTGCGTCGGCACGGTAACGGCCACCTGGCGTCTTTCGCCGTTTTTTTCGTTATCTTACGTTGCGCTAATTTTCAGATTCTTATGAACTAGATCTAATAAAAGTGAAGTTAAAAATCTAATAGAAAAAGGTCCGTCCTGTAAAGTGTGTCTGTGTCATCAGTTTTGTAAATGTAAAAATCTGTCAAATCGACTTTTAGATGCGTTGCGGGTTCGCGTCAGAAAAAGCTCTTGAGTTTTGTATTTTGTATTTTTTGTATTTTGTATAACTCTTTAATCCCATTCGGGAAATTTGCCTGTGATAGATCCTCCTTCGGATGTGCGCGAAGCCACACATTCGGTTACGATGAGGCTGAGATCACTTGAAAGTGATTAGCGTAATTATCCTAAATCTATAGTGTCATTGACACCGTATCCTGGCAGTTACGCTGACGGCAAACTATTTCGTGTCATTAGAAATTGAATAGCAGCATTCCCAATGAAAAGACCAGTGTTTCAAATGATTTTAGAGAGGTCGCACCAAATAATAATTTCCAATTTATTGTTGTCACATTGTCACATTGTACTAAATATTACAATCATGTTAGAAATTATTAGGCACGTGACCTGAATAGGGCCCGGCTCCAATAGAGTGTAAAGCCGTGTTTTCATGTGTACGGAAACGTCAAAAATCCATCAAGTAGTAAAAAAGGAAGAGTTTTTCCATGATTGTGTACGAAAACGGCACGAAAAACCATTCTTTTTTGACATTTCCATTGCCGTTTCTGTTTCCGTACACAAGAAAACCCAGCGTTAAGGAGGTCAAGACTCGAAACATTGTCTTGTATGATTTGGGGGGGGGGGGGGGGTTCTCTTCCTCCTGGTGTCTGGCGCACCCAAGAGATTTAATCCTTCGGAAAAAGAGTAACAGTGTGTAAGATGTGTTGTTGTTTTTGTTGTTGTTGTTGTTGTTGTTGTTTTCCCACGTGCATTGCTCCAGAGGCGGCCTAGTTATTAAGCTTTCACCTCCTCTAATATTATAGTTTTGGTATATTACCAAATACCACTTTTTCCTTGATGTGAGTGACCTGGTAAAGTGCGTTATGTATGTTTGTGTGTGAGTGCGTGTGTGCGCGCGCGTGTGTGTGTGTGTGTGTGTGGGGGGGTGATGAACGTTTGGATTACGTTGTGTACGGGTTGGTGGGTTGACTGATCCTCTACAAATGAAGATTTTTTTTTCGGGAGTGGGGCGGAGGAGGGAGGGACATGCCAAATGAAATGTTTACAAGCTGAGAAACTGAAGAGATCCAGAATAATGTCTTCGGACAGAGTTGCAGTCGTGAAAAAATGTTGTCCTGTTTGGATTGCTTGTAAATAACTTTAGTCAATGATCTTACTCAACTCCCCCCCCCCTCCCTGCCCCCTGCCCCCTGCCACCCCTCAACCTTAGTTTTTGTTTGTTCTATTTCCATTTTCTGAAAATCTTGAGATCTTTTAAGATGTAGAAGCTGCATAACAAATGCACATTTGAGACTCGTTTAAAATTCTTTGTGGCACTTATCAAGCTGTTTCACAGTTCCGACGTGCTCTGACACCTTAACATTAAACACAGACGTTTTTGACGTCGAATTTCTCAATTGTGCAAAAAGTGGAGCTGGAGCAAACAAGAACTAAGATCGTGACACCCCCCCCCCCCCCCCATGTGGAAGGAGAAGGGAGAGAGAGAGAGAAAGAGAGAGAGACAAAAAGAGAGAGAGAGAGAAAGAGAGAGAGAGAAAAAGAGAGAGAGAGAGAGGGGGGGGGGGGGGGAGAGAGAGACGTGATGCCATTAGGTTTGCCTCTTTTCTCTAGGGTAGACGATCTCACTCGAATTTGAAGTTTAAGGGGGGGGAAAAAGGAGACATCCAGTTTACAATTACGATGTTTTCCAAGGGGAAATGATATCCGTATATCTACAACAGAATAAAATTTAAAACGGAAAACAAGAGAGCATTCTTTCTCCCCCAAGAGAAAAATCTGCATTTGAAATGCTTATAAATTTCGTGCAAATGAATTTCGGGGTTTCGTGGCGGAAGGAATGAAAAACTGTAAATCATGATACACCGCTGTGTCCCAGGACTGGGCTAAGCGTAAATGTTCCCCGATTTTTGGTGTGCATTTTCTTGGGTGACCCAAACTGGTCAATTCTGCGTCATTGATTCTTCGGTTGGTTTTTCACGGTCAGAAAGCTACTAATGACTTTCGGAAATGGACAGTGATCAACATCTCTTGAGTATTTGGTCCCTTGGTGTGGATGTGTGTGTGTGTGTGTACGTGTTTAACCGACGTTAGATGGACTTTTCTGTGAATGCACACCAACGTTATCCGGACCGCCTACATTATCCGGGACACCGGATAATGTTTCAAGCTGATAGACGTTTTTCCCGCTACATTTTTGGTCATGTGACAAAATTTGAGCCATTCCGGTGCCAGCCCACCTTATGACGGTTTTTTTCTCATTTGCATTTGCACGCCATACACAAAATTAGTGTGTGCAGGACACCTGCCTGCCCGGATAGCCGCTCAAAAGGGCATAAACTGTGTGTGAAATAAACACACTCAGCTAGCAGCATGGAAGACCTCGAGGCAAGGCCATCTTTAGCTGTGAGAATTGTTGTCCCAAAACCAGTTGGTGCTTAGGTCTTGAAATTGAATAGATTGTTAACTTTACAGTATTTTCAATTCCTTATAATACATGTAGCCTACCATAATATAATATGCCAAGCTTGGATCTTTGATTTTTAAACTGTCTAAGAGTTATAGAGACTGACATATGTAATCTGATTCAAGACTATCAGCACTACGTAAATGATAATATGTTTTTCCTGTCTCACGAGAAAGGTTTGTTGTAAGAGTTTGGGCTTGGGTTTAACGTTGCGTAGGCACGATAATGGCCTGTCACTGTTTCTTTTGCTGGAGGAGGGGGGGGGGGGCTCAAGAAAACGAAATGCGTTCATGGGAAAACGGGGGGGGGGGGGGGGTCTGATTATGACAGGCCTACACTATGAAAAGTTTCGTTTTCTTTCTTTTTTTTTTCCCGGTTAATCGTTGGATGACATAGAAATTATGCTTCTAGTGAAACAGGCAAAATAGTCTACGCGAAATACCACTTAGCGTGTTGTTCAAACAATCAGGGGGGAGGTTAAGGCAAGTTTTACTCTGTGCACATCCCAAGAAGACACTATGCCTGCGGTTCCATGAAAGAATTATTTTCTGACCCGCAGTGCATCTTATCATTTCTCAAATTGGAGGAACTCTGCAAGATGATTTAACAGACTTTTATCATATTTACAAAACTCAGAGACATACTTTTCAGCACGGCCTTTTCCTGTTAGATTTTTAATCCGGGCCTTTTCTCATTAGATCTTTAACTTCACTTTTATCTGATCTTAGGCAACTAAGGGCTGAAAGCTAGCCCAAAGCGAGAGAACGAAAAAACCGTTAGAGGCGCAAAGTGGCCGTTATCGTGTCGACGCACCGTTAAAATCGAACTCAAACTCCTCAGATCCAATAAAAGTGAAGTTAAAGAATTATGGGGAAACGGCCCATGCTGTAAAATATGTCCATATAAATCTTGTAAATATGATAAAAAATCTGTTGAATCGTAAAACAAAAGCGTACATGGATGGGTGGGGGCTCAGAAATATAAAATCGTCAACATTTACTGTATGGGTGCTCCGATTGCAAGCGTTAGTGAGAACTTTAAAATTTTTTAAAATGTTGAATCGTGCCATGGTTGACATTAATACCTGTATTTGAAATAAATAAAGAGGAGCTGTACAAGGACAGTGCATTTATTGGTGTTTTTTTTTTTTTTGAATTGCCCTGAACATTGGACTCTTTCAAGGAATGGAAGTCAAAAGTCAGAATTTCTCCTGGCATTATTTGCGTAATGTAAATGCAGGGAGACGGAATGAAAACGTCGAACCAATATATTTCCGAATGGCCGTCATTCTTTTATGCTTTACAGATTACCTGTATTTCTATACAATTTTGTGACATTCAGGATTTTATTTGAAATTATCCCATAACTCTAGCAAAATAAAACGGCAAAATAAACATATAATTAAAATTGAACGGGGCATTATGCATTTCCAACACTGGAACCTTTAAAATGGACGATATCGAAGATAGTTGTAATGATCCCCATTGCTATATATCAAAATTTATAGATCTAGGTCAAGATGTTATCGGCATGATGGCATGGGGGAAAAGTGGAAAGAAAAAAACACACTTTGGACAGCATTTCTATAAACCATCAGCATTATTATAAACACGCAGAAAAAAATTTGATTATCCGATCGGATATAATTTAATTCTGGATTTAGTTAGTCTACGTCTAGTATTACAGTCTAGATTTAGATCTGCATAGTTAGTACATGTGTACCTAGCTATGTATTACATCGTAATATTTTATTCCAAAAGAACCTACAAAATGTAAGTTTTGATGATGAAGATCTCTTCAGCGACATCTCTGACTTAAACGATCCACCGTACGTCCCGGATTCAAATGATGACAATGATGACGAAGAATCTTCTAACCAATACCACCCACTGCATCAATACATTAATTCATCCTGCATTGAGAAAAGCCAGGTATCTCAATCTTTAAATTTCACGCCAGAGGGTAATCAACCTCCTACAGTGTCAGTTGCAGCAGAACATGTCTCTCACCCCCAGCTCCATTCTGTGTCAGAAGAAGGTAGTCAGCAATGTGATACAGTACCTCTTGAGGTAGTATCTGAAGAAACAGGTGGGAACATACCTGATAGATGTGTCGGAAGGCAGCAAATCAGCGGGATACATGTAACGAGAGCTCCAACCAAACTGGACAAGCAACACTACTGTTTGTTTTGTGGAAAGCCACAAACAAAGTTGAAGCGGCACTTACTGCACAAACACTCAGACGAAGCGGATATGATATCATTTCATAATGCCTCAAGTTCACAGAAAAAGGTAGAGTTGGCAAAACTGAGGAATCTGGGAAATTATCAACATAACCAGAAGATACTTAAAGAAGGAAAAGGTGAAATTGTGGTGAAAAGGAAGGGAAAAGAAGAGACACAGACATCCGAAGGCGACTTTGTACCCTGCGAAAACTGTCTCGCATTTTTTCTGAAGCATAACATATGGCGCCACCGGTGCCCCGTAAAAGAAGGTTCAAAGAAAGGGCTTGCCAAAAAAGGCAGACTTCTTTTGGGAGAGTGCTCAGATGACAGTATTTTTCGGCAAGTCCTCGAAAGCCTTCGCCATGACAGCATTGCGATTGTTGCGAAAAACGATGAGCTTATAAAACTGTTGGCATTTCGCGAAACATGCAAGAACGGCTATGACAAAGACAGACACAACTACATCAGGAACAAACTGAGAGAAATGGCACGCTTTCTTTTGATTCTGAGAAAAAGAACCAAAAAGGAATCAGCAACTTTATCAGAGTTTATAAAGCCTGAATTTTTCAGCGAAATTGTACAGTCAACAAAAGAACTCGCTGGTTACTCTGAGTGCACATCAGAATACGAAAAGCCATCACTTGCGACAAAGATAGGCCATAGCTTGGTGAGGTGTTCGCTTCTGTTGAAGGCAAAAGCTATTGAAACTGGGGATTCGGTCTTGAAATCACAATGTGAGGAATACCAACAAGTGCATGAAATTCGCTGGGACGAGGAAGTCTCTTGTCAAGCTCAGAGAACCTTGTATCAAAAGAAGAAAAATCAACCAAATGACATGCCCATTCTGGATGATGTGAAACGCCTTACTGATTATCTTAACAAAGAAGCAACTAAAGCTCGTGGAAATTTAGAAGATGAATCATTCCAAGATAAGAAAGCAGCATGGATTCGACTGGCTGAAGTGACTCTGTGTCACATTATACTCTTCAACAGGCGGCGTCAGGGCGAGGCATCAAAAATAAAGCTACAAGACTATGTGAACGGAATTGAAAACTCCCAGAAACATAATGCTGACGTATTAAAGGGTTTGTCCAAATTTGAAGAAAGTTTGTGCAAGATTCTTACCCGCATTGAAATCACAGGAAAGAGAGGCCGAACGGTACCTGTGATTCTTACGGCGGACATGAAACTGTCTGTCGACTTGCTGGTGCGGTACAGAGAGGTTGTTGGAGTGAATCCACAAAACGTCTTTTTATTTGCTAGAGCAGCAGCCGACTCACAAGACCACATCAGAGGCAGCGACTGTTTTAGGAAACTGGTTCAAACCCCGGATATTGGACTGCTTAAGCCAGATGTCCTGCGCTCGACCTTACTTAGGAAACACCTGGCAACCATGACTCAGCTTGTCAACTTAAAAGACAACGAGCTGGATATTTTGGCACAATACTTAGGGCATGATGTCCGCGTACACAGGGATTACTATAGATTACCTACTGCAACAGTACAGGTTGCCAAGGTCTCACAAATTCTCCTGGCCATGTCAAATGGCGGCATGATGGACGCAGGGGATGGCGCTGATGACAACAGTGGATCAGACCTAGATGAGCCCGGAGGTCTTCTGGAGACAAAACGAGGTTAGCAGTTTGCGAAATTGTTTTCCTAGCTTAACGCATCTCACCCCCTCCCTCTCTCTCTTTTTTCTCACTCTCCCCTCTCTGTCTGTCTGTTTGTCTGTCTGTCTCTCTTCCCTCTTTTAATGTCTCTCTTTCTCGTTTCTATCTCTGTGTCTTTCTGTCCTCTTAAGACGTAACATTACCATATTTTGAATGAATAGCCTTCCTTTCAAGTATTGGAATATGAATTTCTGGAACATACTTTTCTTAGTCTATTGTGGTTACTGTTGTTATGAAGAACGGGTTGGTTTCAAATGGTGCATGCATTAAGCGTGTTTTGAGGTAATTCCATTAATGACAACATTACTTGAACTGCCGGTCTTTTGGGGCCATATTTATCTTCACTTAATAAAACTACCGCTGTAGTTGAGCGAATATCTGAAAACAGTTTTATATAATGTTATTGTGTTTTTGAATTTCACAGTTATGATTACCAGAACCAAACAGAAAACAATATCTGAGACAACAGCAGCCACTCAAATTCATAGTTCCAAGTCTGGTATGTGTTACCAGAGATGGTATTTTCATCCTTGCTTTAACAAACAGAAAAGGTGCGAAATTTGATTTTGTTGTACTGCGATGGTGCACATTTTCGTTTTCTCCCCTGCCATTTTTAGGAGCCTCTAAATTTTAACGTACATAAAGGAAACAGAAAGAAGGCAAGAAAGTGTTTAAATTTCCAGTGTAGGTCCCCGGAGAATACAAATGGTGTAATTCTTAACTGAAGAATGAAAGTGTTCATCCTCTAAACACTGCAGAGGCAGAGTCTGTCAAAAAAATGTCTATCACTAAAAGATCAAGGGTTAACTTCTTAACTAGCGGACATTAATCTACGACTCATTGAAGACATTTAAAAAAATGTCCTTAAATTTAAACCAAGCAATTAATACTACATTAATGAATATTTGCTAAAAAATCTGCTACTGGTAACATGTAATCCAGTACAACCTGTTTCATGAACTGGTACGCTAGCATGGTATCAGTGGGCGTGCACCTGTCGGTGCAAACGGCCAGGGCGGAGGAGGTTTCATCTAACCCAACGGCCACATGCTAGGGCACAATGTGACCCTCAATATTTGAGTCCTTCATATTGGCCCCCGGTAGCGGTGTGGTCATAGGCTTGTTTGCCTAAATCACAGACGAAGAATTGAGCAAACTTCCCGGACGCAGCTTCGAAGCTGGCGGCAGCAGGCCAGTGGTTGATTGATAGGGCAGATGGCAATATACCGTCACTCTGGCCTGGATATCGTGACACAGAGCATCCACCAGTATTGGTGTTCTTTGGTTTGGGTCCTTCACCCTAGTCAGTTGGGACTGCGAGGCTGTGGAGTAGCCTACAGGCAGCCGGTCAGGCAATATGACTGTCCCTCTGGCATCCTCCTGCACCTGGATACATTTCCAGTCGTCTTGACCCTGTCTTGCCACTTGGATAAGTTGTGTCCAGGCGAGAGAGTGAGTCTGATGTTTGCGCAGCTCTTTTTCACTAAAAACAAACTCTTTGCGCCAGTCTTAACACTCACCTCGTCTTCTTTCTCTTCTTTCCTCTCAAAATTCCAACGGCGATGGGCGAGTGCGGTGGCAGCAGGTTTGGATAGACTGGAAGCTGTTAGCACAGACCTACACGTTGGTGGCTGTGGGCTATGGTCGCTTCATCGTCGATTGAAGTGGAGGCGTGGGGAGGCAGCACCCACAGTAGCTGAGCAGCCTTATTTAAGGATAGCACTGCTCACCTCAACTGAGGAAGGGGCTAGAAAAGGTGCCCTAAAGAAAGCCCACTTCACATCACCCTGACTGGTATACCGCGACCAGTGGGGATCCCTTTTTGCGGTCGAAACAAAAAGAAATTCAGCTTACTCAGGCTAGGAGCCTGGAATATACGCACACTACAGGACAACTCAAACAACCCGGAAAGACGCACTGCACTTATTGCCATTGAGCTCAGCAGGTACAACCTGGACATAGTGGCACTCAGTGAGACCAGACTCCCTGATAGTGGCCAACTCAAAGAGCTCAGTGGTGGATACACCTTCTTCTGGAAAGGCAAGGGTGCAGTCGAACCGAGACAGCATGGTGTTGGGTTTGCAATTAAAAATGACCTTGTCAGAAACTTGCAGTCCATGCCAATTGAAATAAATGACAGGCTAATGACACTCAGGATCCCAGTTGGGAAAAGCCAGTCAGCCACCCTCATTAGCGCATATGCGCCCACCATGACAAACCCAGATGAAGCCAAAGACAAGTTCTATTCTGATCTAGAATCTGTCATATGCTCTGTCCCGGCAGCTGATAAGCTGATTCTCTTGGGGGACTTCAATGCTAGGGTTGGCTCAGAAATCTCAGCGTGGCCAAATGTTTTGGGCCCTCATGGAGTTGGCTCATGCAATAACAACGGGTTGCGCTTACTTACTTTGTGCGCTGAATTTGGCCTGTTCATTACCAACACAAATTTTAGTCTCCCCGTGAGAAACAGAACGTCATGGATGCATCCCCGCTCAAAGCATTGGCATCTCATAGACTATGTTATTGTGAGGAAGACTGACAGAAAGGATGTCCTTGTAACAAAGGCGATGTGTGGTGCCGAGTGTGGAACTGACCACAGACTCATTGTTTGCAAGCTCAGACTAAGATTGAGGCGCAATAGACGCCCTCAAGGGAAAGCGCCACCTAAACGCCTAAATGTTTCAAAACTCTGCTCAGCTGAGAAACAGAGCGAGCTCTCATCAGAACTCTCCTCAAAATTGGATTGCGTGACTTTTGACCCTGAGAACATTGAACAGAGCTGGACTGACCTAAATACGACTGTACACTCTTGCGCCAGCAGCACAATTGGTTTTCCTGTCCGCAAGCACCAGGACTGGTTCAATGATAATGATAATGAAATCAAAGTGCTCATCAAAGAAAAAAATAGTCTCATCCAAGCTCACTGCAGTGACCCCTCTTCCACAGCAAAAGCTGATGCACTGCGTGCATGTAAGGGTGTACTCCAGAAGAAGCTGAGGAAAATGAAAAATGACTGGCTTGAAGAGCGAGTAAGAGAAATTCAGAAATATGCCGACACAAACAACACTAGAAAGTTCTTTGAGAGCCTCCGAGCTGTGTTTGGACCATCCCGCTGTGGCACTACGCCACTTCTTGCGTCAGATGGTTCAACACGCATTGTTGAATTGAATGCCATAATTCAGCGTTGGGCAGAACATTTCGGAGGTGTGCTAAATCGGCCATCAAATATAAATACTGAGTCCATTGACCGCCTCCCTCAGACTCCTATTAATGCAGCTCTTGCCAAGCCATTCACAGCAAATGAGACCCGGACTGCCACAAATCAGATGTCCTTTAACAAATCACCAGGCGTGGATTCAATTCCTGCTGAGGTGTATGCCTTCGGTGGAGAAAAGCTTATTGAAAGGTTGACCGAGTTGTTCAATCATATGTTGAAAGCAGGGAAGCTGCCACAGGACTTCAAAGATGCTTCAATCATCCATCTGTACAAAAACAAAGGGGACAGCCAAGTCTGTGACAACCATCGGGGAATCTCCCTACTTTCAATTGCTGGCAAAATATTGGCAAGAATGCTTCTGAATCGCCTTCTTGATCACCTCTCGTCAAATGACTTGCTTCCCGAGAGCCAATGTGGCTTTCGTAAAGAGAGGGGAACGGCGGATATGATTTTTGCTGCCAGACAGATTCAGGAAAAATGCATGGAACAAAATAAAGCGCTGTATATCACATTTGTTGACCTCACAAAAGCATTTGACACAGTGTGTCGTGAAGGCCTTTGGAAAATCTTGGCGAAGTTTGGGTGTCCACCCGAATTCATCACAATAGTGCGCCAGTTTCATGATGGCATGCAAGCTGCAGTCAAAAGCAACGGCAGTGTTTCAGAGCCCTTTGCTGTCACAAATGGGGTAAAACAGGGTTGCGTCTTAGCCCCAACTCTGTTCAGCATCATGTTCTCTGCAATGCTACAAGAAGCCTTTAGCTCTCCTCCTCAAGGGGTAAGCATCAAGTACCGAACTGATGGCAGTCTATTCAACCTCAGGAGACTTCAGGCAAAAACCAAAACCAAAAGTACTCAAGTCTGTGACCTACTATTTGCTGATGATTGTGCACTTCTGGCACACGATGAGGATAGCATGCAAAACTGTGTTGATAAGTTCTCTAGTGCCTGTGACAACTTTGGCCTCACAATAAGCACAAAGAAGACGGAAGTGCTCCATCAGCCTACTCCAGACGACAAGTATCCTGTGACCCCAAATATCAAAGTCCATGACAGTCTTCTGAAGGTGTCGGAGAACTTCACCTATCTTGGCAGTACACTGTCTTCCACGGCTCGTGTTGATACTGAAATTCCCTCAAGAATCAGCAAAGCCAGCTCTGCATTTGGCAGGCTGCAAAAGAGAGTGTGGGATGTTGCCGGCATTTGCACAGACACTAAGCTGAAAGTGTACAATGCTGTGGTCCTTCCCACCCTACTCTATGGGGCTGAAACCTGGACAGTGTACCAATCGCATGCCAGAAAACTAAATCACTTTCATCTGGCCTGCCTTAGAAAGATCCTAAGGATCAAATGGCAGGATAAAATTCCAGACACTGAGGTCCTCAATCGTGCCAAGGAATTGAGCATCTTCTGCCACCTGAAAAAAATTCAGCTACGTTGGGCAGGACATGTTGTCAGAATGCCCGACTCCAGACTCCCTAAGCAAATCTTCTTCTCTGAGCTCTCCAATGGAACGAGGAATGTTGGGGCCCCAAAGAGACGTTACAAAGACACTCTCAAGCAATCACTGAAGGCCTTTGCCATTGATGTGAGTGAGTGGGAAAAGCTCTCGCTTGACCGTGCAAATTGGAGGGCGGCCCTTACCAGAGGCAGCAAAGCATGGGAAGCTGACAGAGTCCAGCAGGCTATCAAAAAAAGAGAACGGCGCAAGAAAAGGCCCAGTGGTACTGAACCAACGGAGCACTCTTGTCACTTATGCGGAAGGGTCTTCAGGGCAAAAATAGGACTTATCAGTCACATGAGAAGCCATAAGTCATGAAAGAACAGTCTTTCCATTCTGTCCTCTGTGTCCTTTAGTTCTCTTTATTGTCCATGTGTTGAAATTCTCAACAATTTCTGTTCTTTATTCCTCTGGTGTTGTTAAGGTCATCATCATACCTGATGGACGAACTATTATTATTAATGAATATTTGACTTTTTGTTTTTAATTTTCAATTCAAGTTTATGAGAAAGAAGTCTCAAAGGCTGAAGCAGCTAAGAAAGATGTGAAGCGAGATATGACGGGGAGGAGGAAATGGAGCGCTGACGAAGAAGCTGCTTGCATGAAGTATTTCTACCGACATATTACTATGAAAAGACTACCAGGAAAAGGAGAGATTGAGAAGGTCATAGAGCAAGAGCCACAGCTGCAAAGGCGCACCTGGATTCAAGTGAAAAATTTCATCAGAAACATAATTAAGAAAGCCTGATTGACTTATGCAACACAATGGTTTATTCCATTGACAACAGTGACTGACTTATGATTTTCAAGGAGAGAAGCCAGCGGGCCACCGCGTTTATTTCTGTGATTTCTATTTTAAATATTGTCTTTTGAGGAAACTTTCTCGGTTGGTAAACATCCTTGAGATATTTTGTTTGGTATCAAACTGTTTGTGGACATTTGAGCTGTACAACGCTGTTGGTTTCATCAACTTATTCTAGTAAATATTTCCTAAGTTTAGTTTTGAAGGGAAGCGGGGTCAGCAGGAAGAATATTTTCCATTTTTCACTTTAAACTTAAATTTCACAGCTTTAGCCAATTGTTACAGTGGTAAAAATTATATGACAGTAAACGTATTCTATAATATACAGTGCTGTCCAAATAACGTTTTCGGAGGTTTATGAGATCACATTTGGTCACTTGTTTATTACCATATCCCCATCCCTAACATTTCATCTGTGCTGTTACATGTATAATAAAATTTTTTTTTTTTTTAAATTCCGCCACAATTTTGAAGGATAGAATACTGTCAGTTAGTTTATACTGGTGGGTTGACTGTTTATTTTTACTTGTTTTTATCATTCATTTTGGGATTTTACTTCTAAACTTTGTCACAGTTTTAGATTCCCGGTATTCATTTTCTGTTTGACCAATATGTTACTTTTTAAACAAGAATTAATACTCTTGTGAGGTCTCTTTTTTTTTCTCTCTCTTGGAGAGTATTAGAATTTAGGAGCGAGTTAAAACTAATCTCTGATCTAATCTCCTGCGGCCTGCATGCAGTGGGTCCAGGGGTGGAGCTTCTCTCCAACTGACACCTCAGCAGTGTGACCACTATAAAGTGTGTTTTTGTCACCTCTTTACTGCAGTCAAAATGTTTCCCTATACCGCAAGGGGGCTGCCTATGATAATGTATGACTGTGTTAGGATTCAATTTGTGATAGAAATAAAGTTGTTCAACTCCTCAGGGGTTTTCAAAAATGTCCCTGTCCATAACACTACATTACTTGTATTTCAGAGCATACAAATAAAATGGAGCAGAAAGAGCATTTAAAGTCTGATCATGACTCATTCATAACACAACTTTGTCGCATTTTGTGGACTGCGGACAGAGAATTTTTTTTTATAGAAACAAACTCAGTAGGAAGATATTTCCAAAGTTGCACTTCTTAGAGCATCATTGCACTAAATGGATAGAGAAATGGGGATTCGGCATGTTGCTTCATGGGGAACAAAGGGGAGAGCTGGTGCACTCATCAGTTAGAAAACTTGAACATCAAGCACAGAGTATTGGACGCCCAGAGGATCAGCTGAACGTTGTAATGAGGCCCCATCTGTCTCAAGTTTCACCCACACTTCATCGTTTATTACCCACAATTACCAAGCCACAACAAGGCAAAACAACATGAGATCCAGCAATTGTGGTGTTGTCAAGTCAGGTTGAGTTTGAAGACAACTACAACTTAACGTGAACTGTGACCATGAAGTACACCTAAACATGTCTCTACTTTCCAAGATTTATGTCTTCAAAGTGTTGGTTAACTGTTTAATCCCTCTGATTTGTTATGAAGACAGTGGAGGGGAGACACACACTGCCACAGAGATTATAATACAAAATGACCATGTAGAGACATTTCTACTTAAAAGGGAGGCTGGTGTTAAATAAATATAAGCCCATATCTGGCTTTCCCCTCAACCTCCAAAAATTATTTTACCTCACAGTGGAAGTACAATATCAATGCTTACAAAATATCCAAATTATAATACTCTAAAAATTGGCTAAGTGATTCAAATTAGCAATTGTTTTATGTACATGTATATCTGCATATATTATTCAATTCATGTTGTTCACTTGACATCATATTCTTTTTTATGATAATCTTCATTAGTTTAGGAAATTCATAGGGCTCAACAGTCCTAAAAACAGCCTTTGAATTGATATATTTTTCATGTCTGTGTCAATAAAAGCTGAATTTATATAAAATTTTGAAGTTGTGACAATTTACAAGAAAATAACTCTCTCCTGCTGAGGGCCCTAGCTAAGCGGGCCACTAGTGGGTCACGCCTCAGCGCACACCAGGTAGCTGGTGATGTAAAGTATCAATTACCACTGCACAAGTTCTTAACTGTTTTGACAAAATCCGTAATTGTTTGGTTGTTCAAGTGCATTTATCACACTTTGGCAGTGAATCAAGTTCTTTATTTCGCTAAATTTACAATTCGTTATTTTGATTTTAAACTAGATCTTTACTTAGGAAAGAATGGGGTTGGTTTCAAATGATGCATGCATTAAGCGTGCTTTGGGGTAATTCTATCAATGACAACATTACTTGAATGGCCTGTCTTTTGGAGCCATATTTTGTCTTCACTTAATACCTACTTAATTTTGTCTTCCATTTTACATGACACAGACAATAATTACATGCTCAGTAAGAGTCATCGGTACACTCTTTTGTTCGTTTTGACAAAATCCTTAATTGTTTGGTTGTTCACGTGCATTTGTCACAGTTTTGCAGTGAATCGTGTTCTTTGTTTCGTTAAATTAAGCGAGATCTTTACTTAGGGTCATCTTTAATTTCTTTTGTTGTTGTTGTTTTTTTCCATTTTACATGGCATACACATTAATTACATGCTCAGTAAGAGTCATCGGTACAGTCTTTGATGATTGTGTGGAAACTTTTTTTTTTCTCTCTGATGACCATTTTCATTATCATGATAATTCTAGTCAGTAAATGGGAAGCAATGTCAAAATCGGGCAAAAAGAAAAAGTTGTATGTTGTGAAATCCTGCGTGAGAAATAAAACCCAAACGACGCAAAGCAAACCAAAGAGAAGACAGAAAATATTTAGAACATTTTCTGTCTTCTCTTTGGTTTGCTTTGTCGTTTGGGTTTTATTTCTCACGCAGGATTTCGCAACATACAATTTTTTTCTTTTTGCCCCATTTTAACATTGCTCATAGTCAGCTGCGACCCCACAGTTTTTCTGTGGTTTTTATAATATTTCGTCAAATGGGAAGTAAGCATCTTGGAAGTTCTTCTTTGGCCATACTATTATTGTGATTTCTGTGGCGATGATGATTTAAACATCAAACATTTATTTTAGGAAGGCATTCTACCGAACTTAATAGTACGGCTTTTAGTTTGAGCTGAAAGGAAGTCACTCTCACTCTCACTCTCAGGATTTAATTTTTTTTTTTTCATCTCGTTCCTGTTGCTTCTTTTTCATCCCTGCTCATTTGTCTTCACTGCTCTGATTGTTGTTCCATTCATTTTCCTGGAGTCGTTTTGCGAAAAAGAGATATAATCCACGACTGTCAACTTTGTTCTAGTTTGTTTTTAATTCAGTGATGCAGTTTACAATAAAGTATTTTGGAAATCAATTATTGTCGACTGCTATTAATTAATTTCTTTAATATCCATCCTTGATCTTTCCTAAGCTCACTTTCTTTCATTCCTCACAAATCTAATTCTTTCCATTGACTCCATTTTGTTGCTGATTTCAATCATTACATTTCTCTCATGAATCTGGTATCTCTCACCTTACATGCATATATAACTGGGAGCAAAATGCAATTTTGTTGCATGGTCTAACTACACTTTTATTTCATTTTGGAGGTAGAAGTTATGAGACAAAAAATGAACGTAAGACCAAATCAGTCAAAGACTGAATACCATAAAGACATGTCCGTTCATTGCCGATTTTACACATTCAATTACACGAATGCTAAAAATAACTGTCCCCCCAATGCAGAGGCCGCTGAATGTATGTGGAGAGTCATACTTTGTACAAAACGGCGCCGTTAAGAATTAAAGTGTCCCGTCAATACCAATATGGTAAACACTGTTTGTATTCCAATCACCAAAATATTTCATGCGTTTTTAACTGAGTTATTGGAGGTCCAGACAGTGTAGGTTTTCAGAGCATACCGGATAACGGAGGTCAAACGCGTATGTGTGTGTGTGTGTGTGTGTGGTCTGTGTGTGTGTGTGTGTGTGTGTGTTTCTCCTTCTAGAAAGTGGCTACCGTGGCGAGAGGAGCCATCCGTAATGTACACTCCGAAGTGTGTGTGTGTGTGGTGGAGGAAAAGGAGGGAGGGGGGGGGAACGAAAAGTATACATAATGGGAGGGAGGGAGTGATTTCTGGGGAGCGGACGAACGCTTTTCAGTAAGGCTGTTGTTATAAGTACGTAAGCCCCCCAAGTGTTTTGAGCTAGGGGCGCGGACGTATTCATCTATCTCTAGACCCGCCCTTATCCTCAACCCTAAATCTTATCGAAACCCCTAAACCCTGCCCCTTGTCCTTTCAAACCAAAAAACAGGAGGAAAACAAAAAGAAAATATGAAAGAATAATTAATTAAGGCTGTGGTTTGGAGTATATTGGGAGGAGCTCTCTAGCTCTGGAGTCACAAACGGCTTTAAAATACGTGCCCCTAGCGCAAAAAAACAACTCTTGGGGGACCGTACGTTCTTTCAGTAAAATACGTCGGTCCACTAACAACAGCTTTTTAAAAAATTTGATTTTTTACATTTTACTTCTTTTTCTTAAGTAATTCAGTTGTTAAAAAAAAAGTCAAGATAAATAAATAAAAGAAAATGTCCTCAAGCAAAATTCTATTGATACCCAGAGATCGCTGGTATTTAAGTGGAGGAATACAGAAAATGTAAGCTCATTTTGGCTGAATTTTGTACACCCCTCTGTTTACATTTTTGTACCCAGGACATAGTTACAGAAAAGGTTAATAAAAGAAAACGGTGTCTCTACTGAAACGGTACGCTCGTAAAAATAGTGATCTATGAATATCATGGCCATATCGTCGAAATTATTCGCCTTTCTAATGGCAACGCGTTCCTTCAAGCGGCAAGGAGAGGGTGAGACCCACGCGCATGAAACGTGTACATGTGTGGAAGGGGGGGGGGGCGGGGGGGGGGGGATAAAGAATCGCCAAAATCGAGAGTATGAACTTTATGGGTGGCCTCTAACTAGAATGTTCTTGTGGGTCAGTCAGATTTCCAGTAGATTCCAATACATCCATCATCGATTGTTTTTACCAAGATGGCAGTTCAACTGATAGAGATGCCCGGGTTTTCAGATAGCTTTAAACTGGGATAAGGGTTAAGATTAGGATCAAGCTGGTGGCGCATTGGATCCTGTCTGTTTTGGGTGTGTTTTGCCTCCGTGCGCGAGATCTGTCTTTCCAACAGCAGATTCAAGCCAGTTTGACACGCCCAAACGAATGAGTCAGTCTCGGTTCGCCCTCGTCAGTGCACGAGGTCCTGTTTTACCCTATAGTCCACATCCCACACTAACACCGAGATGAAACAGACTTGTCTCGGTTCATCACCAGCCTTAAATTCTAAACTAATGCGACATGGGAAACCCCCCGTGTGTTGAGTTAAAGGGGAATCATACTAAACCCCGGAACGGCACTGTCAGCTGCTGGCAGACAAGAAGCGCACACCGTAATTTCTTGTATTTTCTTAGTAAACCCAGGAAGATCCTGTCATGCTAAACCTGGTCAGACACAGTCAGCTTCGGCCACTATTTCTCTCCTCGTACATTTTGCCAGCAGCAACTGGCTGTGACGTTCCGGGCTTACTATGATACGTCCTTTATTTCATTTAAACAGCGTGCTGACGTCAACATCCCATTCGTGCTACTGCCAAAATAACCTGCAAGAATTACAATGGCTATCAGGCCAAAATGGGCGTTTCTTCCTCCGAGCCCCCCCCCCCTCTCCCTCCTCCCCCCCCCCCCCCCCGGCCTCCACCCTACCATTTCTTTTCAGTATTGATTGATTTCTCCGAATTAACCTCAAGTTCGGTACAGTCCATTCCCTGTTGATTACAAATTATTGCTGTTTCCCAAGAGTAAACGGGTTCGGTTAATCTGGCAGTGTACAGACTGTGTGCTCTTGCCATACCCTTTCACTGTGTTTATTGTGGTCTAAGAAACAATTGGCGGTCCCCAAAAAATTAATTAAATGTCCCTTGTTCTATATTATCAGTGATTCTCAAAAGGGAGGTATTTGGCTGCCAGTGTAGAAATGCCAAATCTTAGGGAAGAAAGTTTAGGTACGGGCGCATTTGGGGAGGAATTTCAGAAGAGAATAAACTCCAAATCAGGAAATAACATAAACATTTTCTACAGTTTGTATGTATGATAATATTATTTCACCTTCCACCCAGGCGTTGTCCAGCCACTGCAGGATGTAGAGCCCTCCGACAATGCTTTCCATTCTCTTCTGTCTGTTGTTTTCCTCATCCATGTTGTTCCTCCTCTCTTTGTAATGTCCTCCTTCCATCTTCTTCCTGGTCGTCATCTGGTACTTTTTCCTATCCTTTGCTGCCATTCACTGCAACGTTTTGATTGTCATTCATCCTCCCCACGTGTCCGGCCTAATTCCACTTTTTGCTGTAGCATGAATTCCACTTCGTCTCTGAGTTTTGTTTGTTTGCGTATGTCAGCGTGGGGGATTCTATCTGGTATTTTATACATACATATAATATCAGTAAATGGACCTACACCTACTTTGAGGTGATAGTTTGAATCCTGGGCACTACTCATTCTAAGCAATTTCCCCAGTCAATAACAACAGAAAACAAACATGCGAAATGAATATTGAAATAAAAATCCTGGTGTAATAAGTGTTATGTCTTGAAACGACTCTCGAGGTTCTTCACCTCATCGGCAGGAGCCGGGACAGACTGAAAACCGGCTTGATTTCTAGTGGGTCAAGTCTGTTTTGTGTCTATTTTGACTAGTGCGCCACTCAGCGGCATTTCTCTCTCTCCGCCAGTTGACTGAAGATAGTTCTGACGCGCCCAAACTTGTGAGCCTGACGTGTTTCTGCCTCGTCAATGTGGGCAGGCCCATTTAACACCCAGTGTATCATATTTGATTTAAGTCACCTGGAGCCAAAATGCTATATCCTTTGATACACTTACCCTTCCTATTTTATTCAGAAATAATTTGTCCAATTACGTATCGTTACAGTAATGTGACTATTTAAGATCGGTTCATCATAATTATTATTTCAATTTCAGAGGTTTCTCGGTTGACAATTTCCGTCTGGGCATTAGAGGATAACGGCAATTGTTCACATCTCACCCATAAATCGAGACAAAAGAAAAAAAAATGGACGACTTGACTGTGCGGGCTGCCAGGATAAGCGAGAGACCGTGACACATTATTTTGACTATTACCAGAGAGTATAGATGTATAGAGAGATCTCACTTCCGCTAAATCGCGAAACCAGGTCGCTGCGGTAAACAAGAAATTGAAGAATTGAAAGAGACCGCCTTCACCAAAGGCAGTGTGCATGTCTGTTGACTGTGGTTTGTTTATATTTTTGGGGCCGATAGGAACTATTTAGAGCCATTTGTAAACTTTTACGCCCCGTGGAAATGCACAAATGGGTATTGTTTACCGCGGCGACCAACTTTCCGCTCCATGCTAACAGTCCTTTCGCGGTGCCTCCCGTGTCTCGCAGTGCAAATCAACCAATAGTGAAACCTCTCTATACATACATATTCTTTGGTATTACTTGCCAAGAATGTTGTTAGAGGCGCGTTGACTAACTACAAAGCCAAATAGGGAAAATACAGATTTGTGTTCACTGTTCAGCAATGACTTGTAATATAAAATACTACGCTCCCCTAACAACAAGCCAACTTACCAAACAACATCCATTTTACTTATTCTCAAACTTTCGTCACATTTTCCACTGAGCACTCAAGGAACCACGACGATCATTCTTCCACTGATGTCATAGTTTTATAGTTTCACGTTATTGTTTTCTTTCATAGTTTCAAAAGCGCCAGAAATCTACGATATTGCTGACCTGACCACCTTGCCAGAAACTAAGTTCTGATAAGGTTAAACCAACTCCACTGGGACTAGCGTACGGGCGCCATGCTGATATCACAGCGCCATCCAGCCTGCATCAAAATCGTTCATGTCAAGTGTCTGAGCTGCTCTCCTCACATTCTTCTGTATTGAATGTACCGCAACAACCGATGACTCTAACCTCCTCCTAATTTAAAACTAAAAATGCAGTCTACCTGTTGATTCATCCAACCAGCTATCCATGGATCCATTCATCCATCCATCCATCCATCCATCCATCCATCCATCCATCCATCCATCCATACATCTGCTGTCTGTCTGTCTGTCTGTCTGTCTCTCTCTCTCTCTCTCTCTCTCTCTCTCTCTCTCTCTCTCTCTCTCTCTCTCTCTCTCTCCCATTCTGTTTTTCTGTTTCTTATGAATCATACTGTCATTCTCTGTTGTCTTTCTGCGTCCTCTACTACGATTAATGGGAATGGGCTTTAGTATTATGATAAGGAATTGGAATAAATCGGAACTGTGAAACAGCTCGACAAGCGTCATGCCGCATTTTAAACAAGTGTCAAAGTGTGCATTTGTCATAATAATATACCTCTTCTACATACTAAAAAATCTTCAGTTTATCAGAAAATGGAGATAGAACAAACAATAACTAAGATGGCGATCTGTGTGAAAGAGTTTGTATTATAGCTATTTCTCTGGAGATAACATGAAGAAATAGATCTAGAACAAACGCCAAGCATCTCAGTATTCCTCTCCACGACATCTCCGACTTGTGAAATGTCTATTGTTGGTTGCTTTTGATGACGAAGGATTTCTGTTTTTGCTTATAGTATCTGAATGATCAGTACACATAAAGCTTTTAAAAAAAAAAAAATCATAATTTTTGTGTGGTCAGTGTGTTATGGGTGCATGTTGGGCCGGGGGATTGGAATTTTTGGGCTGGGGGCGATGAAAGAAAATTTGGGGCCGTCTGAAAAAAAAATAAAAATTGAGAACCAGTGCTTTAAAACCGTCTAGGCCCCATGCATCACCAGCCATACACAGAAATGTATAGCTCGGCTGCAGTTCCCACAAGACCTCAAGGGAAGAAAACTTATTTTTAATCATTTCTACGTCATATTAAATCAACCAAATGATCACGAAAAACGTGTAATTATGCTCCTAAAAACAGATTCTCACAAATGAGAATTTTCCCTCTCTCAGAATGTCACAAATCCCAGACTGGGAGATGTAATAATTATAACAAGACAACAATCACGAACGAACAAGTATAACATTTAACAGAACAACCCATCAGACTCACACATTTATTAAACATAAGATAAAGATAGAATTGCAATGACATACATTATATTACTTAAGTAAACTGCCGTCCACGGCCTTCTCCCGTAAGCACACTTCCTCGGGTCCACAACCTGGTAATTACTTCTAAAGACACTTCGGCCTCAGCCTCTCCACTCCGGTCTTAATGACACACTAATATTCTTTCACACCACAGTCTCTCAATAGAGCCTCCCTATGGCAATAACACCTTAGCCTCCTATGGCACCCCACGTGGTCGTAGCACGTTAATGATTCAATTCACATGACTATCTCATTCGCACAGTAATACATCCATGTCACAGTAGTACATCTTAATAGCACATTACAATCATATATACATCCCTGTCTGTGGCCAGACTGCCACGACTCATGTGCTGCGACTGTCCTACACGACAGCGTCACTCCTGGCCTATGTGTGGCCTTCGGCCCATCCCCTGTGCTCACCGACGCGGCTCTTCGGCCCGTCCCCGACACCTACAAGAATAACATTACATTGGTATAATACCATACCATTTCTAATCACTTCACCCCTCATTACAACTCATGAAGCGGACACACAATAGTTCACATTTCACTCACCAAACATCTTACGGTAACACACCTCCACCGTAGTACACAATACTCACTCTCGCTACAAATCCATGAACTCAACTTACATCTATCGCTCATGGCGCACATTGCTATATACAGTATCGAGGACTTCCACATTCCTCACATATACTTACTTACATCATGCTAATAGACGAATATAATACATCAATCATAATTATCAATCATCGTTCCACCTACCAGTCATCACTGGAAAAAACACTACTCCCAAGTCTTCCTGACTGCTCTCCTTATGTTCGCCCTCTGGGACTTTCTCCTGCGTCCGTTCTCTAGGACGTCTTAGTGTGCAGTGATAGTAATACAGCGCTCTCGCCTCATTCAGACCCCCACCACTCACAACATGCACGCTTTAACGTTAACTAACAGAAGTCAATATAGGTGAGCAGCCTCACTATCCCGTGAGTCATTCCCTCACTTCCATGCCCCCGTAATCTTTGAATCCCGCTCACTCCACTCGTGACACAGAAATCGGGGGGGGGGGGCCCAAAGGGTTAAACATGTTACCAGTAGTGATATTTGTTACTGGTTGCTGATTGGAATGTTTTTTTCTTGAATTCGACAGCCAAGCCCTCTATTAGAACCATCATGTCTTGCATACGACGAGAACGAGTTCAATGCGATCTCCCATTGGTAGTTTCCAAGCCACTTTGGATCTGGTATAAAAGTGTTTAGTCGTTATTTCTGGAGGTTCGCTGCTCTTGGCATTCACACCTCACTTTTCCTGTTTTTATTTTTCGTGTCCTTGTTTCTGTGTGTTTTTGTGGTGGGGATTAGTTTTTGAGGATTTTGCCCGGGCAGAGGTCTTGTTCCCCCTTCTCTTCTCGACTTTCAACTGCCACAGTATCCTTAACGTGCACAACGTGCACACTGGCCCTCCGATTTTTTCGTCCTTATCTGAGAAGACTAGATAGTCGATCCTACTTACCATAGGATCAAGTACAGCAACCCCCCCCCCCCCCCGAAAATTTTTTTAAAAATTCCAACATGCCTCACCGACCGGACATCGAACCCGGTACCTTCGGCATGAGAGGTGAGCACCTTGCCTCCAGACCAACGTATGCCCCTCCCCCCCCCCCCCAACCACTTCCCCCAATTTCGAAGCCATTCTGGATCTGATGTAAAAGGAAAATTTTCAGCTTTGATATAATGAAAAATGTCAGTGGATCTAGACTTTTTTCGGGACACCATGTGTATTCTGTAAGCGAACTCTTACTCGTATGAAACTTTAGTTCGGGGGATATTTCCCCCTTGAAGGAAAATAATAATATTCCGTGAGTTCAGTGGAAATACTCCTAGTAATGCAAATACCGTGTATTGTGAAAATACAGAATTGCTCATTTTTGTTTTTGGTTAAGCAGTGAATTGGCGAATTGTTCCTTGAGGAAATAAGACCATGAGATAATGAATGTATGAGAAAACAGTTTTTTTAAAAGGTTTAATAAGCACGGCCAGAATTGTACGATGTGCAACATTTTGAGTGTTGCTCTTCACAAGTCTTGAACGTGGCGCGCGTGCGTCTCTTCTGTTAGTTCGGCAAAGTAGAAGGAAGTTATGTAACCGATGTCATAAAAAAATAATATTCTGTCATTCAGTCGAGGGAGCTGCAAATTTGCCCAAACATACTCGAGCCAACGCTGTATTCTATTCTATTTACCGAGTAAACTAATTCATCTGTCTGCATGACAGAGACTGTTTTTCTAAGACATACAAAATAAGGTGCATATAGATATAGTTAATTGTCTCATACAGCTTTCCATCATTTCTATCAAGTCAGGGGTTTTATTTGATTCTTTAAATATAATAAATCTAGACTATCTATACTCAGAAACTATTTCTAAACTCAAAAAGAACGTGGCCCTTGATTCTATCTATCTATCTATCTATCTATCTATCTATCTATCTATCTATCTATCTATCTATCTATCTATCTATCTGTCTATTTAACTGTCTCTCTGTCTGTCTCAGTCCGCCCGCCCATCCGCCTGTCTGTCTGTCTGCCTGCCTGTCTGTCTGTCTGTCTGTCTGTCTATCTATCTATCCGTCCGTCAGTCTATCTATCTATCTATTTATCTATCTATCTATCTATCTATCTATCTATCTATCTATCTATCTATCTATCTATCTATCTATATTTCATAAGTTCACAGTACGGGATCCGGTAACATTCGGATGATACTATCTTCCTAATGAAAAGAACATCGTTAATACCTTTCTCTGACAAGAAAAAGGTCTTGCTGTCCATAACAATCTCTTCATTTACGAAGTGCATGGAGGTAGCCATCACAAACGTGATAGGTTCATACACAGTTCACCCACAGACGAGGGCGCTTGTCTTTCGACCTCTAAGTGCCTCTCTCGGATTCATGCTCTTGTATTCCTGGAGTTATTAGCCACTGAGAAAACATTGTTTGGTCTCTTGTTATGTTCTGTTTTTCAATGCACCTCGTCACTGTTGTTGGTGATGTCAAAACTGTCCGTGTAAATGGCATAACCATGTGGCTTCTTTTTACCGCCGTCTCTACATTTAGTGTGTGTTGTACTGGTGTGGCCCTCTGAAGCTTTGACAGTAAACCTGTCGGTGGTTTCTGATCTTTTTTTAGGGGGGCATTTTTTCTTGGAATCTACATCATAATTTTTCTTAACCCCTTCAGTACCAGCGCTCTAAACTCGTGAATTGATAGTTGAAGTGTTGCTTGTTGAATTATAGAAAAGTGAAAGTCCTTTCCTGAAAATTGAAATGTTTCACTATTTAGATTCACACTTATGACTTCAGACGACTGCGGTAATCACACTTAAAAGTAACAAGGAATGTGAAAATCGTAATTTTTCCGGCTCTGTCTGCTAAAAGGGTTAATCTTATTATCTTTGTCTTGTTGTTTGTAACCGGAAAAAAAATTGTCCTCAGAGTTATTATCTGCGAATGGAAATCTAATCATAATTCTGTTCTACTCTGCACCTAACATAAGATTCAGCTTTTCATAAATGTGTCATAAGTGTTATGAAAACATGGTAGAAGTGCGCACCGCTCAGCTTCCTTCGGCAAATTACGGCGCGTGTTTAGCGCGGCGTCTAATAAAACATGACAAACGGCTTTCCTGGCGCACGTGCAGATGGCACCTGTTCCCTGCTGTGATGCTAAAACTAAGGGGCAGTAATGCTATGAGCGTGGTATCTGGGCGGTTTTCAAGACAACCGGGGTGGCTGGCGTGCGTGATTTTTTTTTTTTCGTACGAGCTTTAGCAAATTCAGGAGGGGAACAGCAACAGATCCCCAAACACAGGACAGCTCCTATATATTCCAGGGATTTTCGGTGACGTTCAGAGTCAAAGGGTACAAACATAGAGGCCACCGAATTCTGACACCGAGCCACTAGGCGCTTTAGGTGAAAAGAATTGCACTGTATAAACGGACCGAATCTAGGTAGGCTCTATGTGCAGTTGTTGAAATTATATAGTGCAATTCTTCTCACCCAAAGCGCCTAGTGGCTCGGTGACAGAATTCGGTGGCCTCTTTGTTTGTACCCATATCAGGCACAGTCCAGAGACTACAGCACGAATGGCAGTGTTCGATAGGACGAGAAATCCCTTAGCCGATGACCTGTGTTTGGATGTATGTTGCTGCCCCGCTCCTGAATTTGCTAAAGCTCGTACGGAAAAAAATCACGCGGCCGGCGCAGACACTTCCTGTGGGAAAGTCTAATTGTAGCAGATCCAAGTCCGAAGGCATGTAAACAGAGAGTTGCAGTTTGCACGGGGAAGTGCGCTTACCGGTTCAAATTTTAAATGATAATATTGTTATTACTAGGTAGTGAAATGTGTGAAGATAGTTTTGTAGTGAGGTTATTCGATAAGATAGATAAATAGATAGATAGATAGATAGATAGATAGATAGATAGATAGATAGATAGATAGATAGATAGATAGATAGATAGATAGATAGATAGATAGATAGATAGGTGGGTGGGCGGGCGGAAGGATAGACAGGCAGGCAGGCGGGCAGTTAGGAGAGAAGGGGGTGAGAGGGGGGCAGGGAAAGAGATGGCAGCAACTACACAGACGTGATGATAAAATAAAAGGACAAATAGATGAGTAGGCAGGAGGGGAGAAAAGAAGCAGGCCGGTGCTGTAAACCCTGTAATTGTCAGCGATACAATCAAAGCCGTGGATCTGTGAACTAGGTGAAAAATGAACTAATTTGTTCATTGCCACTGGATGAACCTCAATCATTTCATTTGAGACCAAACGTTTTTTCCAAAAAAATTGAAGTATTACGACATAATTATACGCATTGCACTTTTTTGTTGTTGTGTAGTTGTTGTTGTTGTTGTTGTTGTGTAGTTGTTGTTGTTGTTGTTGTTGTTGTTGTTGTGTAGTTGTTGTTGTTGTTGTTGTTGTTGTTGTTGTGTAGTTGTTGTTGTTGTTGTTGTTTCAAGCCAGAGGAGAAAGAAGATAGGAAAAAATGTAGGCCTTGAGGGAGATCGTGACGAAGCCACCGACTTTAGAAGTGCGAGTTCAGACATCTGACATGTAATTTGTTTCTACAGATCGATAGTGAGCGGAATGCTCTATTTTAATTTGTGTCTAATGGCGTCATTACTGAAAGCCTTTGGGTCAGCGGTTCTCTACCTTTCTTGTCCCACACCCCACTTCAATTTTCCACACAAGAAAAAAAACAACAAAAAAACTGCTCTCCACAATGATCGGACAGATTTAGTATACAGTTTTGGAAGCGCGTATCCGTACAAATGTTGTGCACACAATTCGATGACTTAGAACACACAATGTGAATGTATCTTCTTCATTCATAGAAGAGCGCTTACATTTTAGACCAATAAGGTAGAGCTACCCCAGCCCACGTCATCGAATTGTGTGCACAACATGTTGTACGGATATGCACTTCGTACAGTTTTATATCCCTACGCCCCATTCTGAAGTCCTAACTGAAATTGAAGTCCTATCCCACCAAAATACTGCCACGCCCCACCTAGAGAAACTCCGCTCTGGGTTCCACAGACCTACAGTAGAAAACAAATTACATTGTGTACAGACGGTCAAACAGGCGGGTAAACAAACATATAGTAATTAGGTCGGTGACGCACTGGGTCAGGTCTCTTTAGTCTCGGTTTCAGTGTGAGATGTGGGCTGTGGAGGTAAACAGGGCCTAGCGCATTGGCTGGACTGAAACAAGTCTGTCTCACGAGTTCTGGAACGTCAAAACTGTCCTTGAGTCGGCGAGCGGAAAGAGAGGCTTTAACTCTTTGTTTGTCGTGAATTTTTCCACGTTCTCCAAACCAGGAAGAAATCAGGGGGGGGGGGGGGATGAATGGAGACTAACTTTCACCTTTCACCTTTCACTTAGGCGTTGTCCACCCACTGCAGGATGTAGCCCCCCCCCCCTCCGACAATGCTTTCCATTCTCTTCTGTCTGTTGTTTTCCTCATCCATGTTGTTCCTCCTCTCTTTGTAATGTTTTCCTTCCATCTTCTTCCTGGTCGTCATCTTGTTCTTTCTCCTGTCCTTGGCTGCCATTCAACGCAGCGTTTTGTCCACCTATCTTTCTGTTTATTCTAATTTTTGCTCTGACCATGCGATGATCGCTTCCAATGTCGACTTCTGAAATTACATCACAATTTCTGATGATGTTCCTGTCTGAGGTAAGGACGTATCTGGCTCTTATATTCTCCGTTTGGACTTTCCCAGGTCCAATATCTGTTTTGCAGACTAACTACAGCAAAACATTTAATAGAAAGTCGACTTTCTTTCTGCCGGAAACTAAATACATGTAGCCTAGCATTCTTGTATACATCGGTGATTGGCACAAACGTAACTAGCGGGAGAACCGATATATCGGTGATTGGCACACAAAGAGTTAACCACTGAGTCAAAACAGAAGCCAGATAGACTTGACTTAGTTTGCCACCAACCTCAGGATAACAAGAGTGGTTCTCAGCCTTTTTCAGGCAATTGCCCCCTCGGCTCCAGATTTTCTTTCATCGCCCCCCCCCCCCTTCCCCAATATACACCCGCAACACACAGACTATAATATATAAATTATGATTTTTATTTTTCAAAGCTTTATTATTGCCTCTATGTAAATTGATCATTTAGATCCTTTAAACAAAAACAGAAAGCGTTCTTCGTCAAATGCAACCAACAATAGACCTTTCTCAAGTCGCAGATCTTGTGGAGAGGGCTACTGAGATGTTTGGTCACCAGGTGCTATCGGTGAACCCTTTGTCTTGTATTCGCCTCCGAATTGTCACCCAGTCACGTTTTTGCCCCCCCCCCCTCCCTTCCTATCGCCCCTGTCGTCATTTTCGACGCCCCCCCCCCGCCCGCCCCCCCCTCCCCACCCCCATCGCGCTTTTCTAACCCCCATCGGAAGCCAGTTGAGAACCACTGAGATAGAACGAGGAGTTTATGGGCTACAATTCTGTCCGGTGGCTCCAATATCGTGGCAAATCAGTACAGCGAGTTTTGTTTAACAAAAAAGAAAATGCACAGGCCGAGGGTCATCTGATATTGAAATTGCACAATTTGTATGAAGACATTATCTCTGCGATGTACGGACGAGTAAGGTTGTATTCGTGGGCGACGTGATTACCATGCAATTTTTATGTTCTTTCATCCCATAAAGATTATGTATATTCTGGGATAACCTTGTCTGTGCATATTTCATCCTCCCTCCCCCCCCCCCCAACACACATACACATACACCTCTTTTTTTCCCTTTGTAAACTCTTCATACACTTGGCATCATGCGCTTCCTCTTTTCTCTCTTGTACGGCCAACGGCCATTAATATGTTGAATGTCCTTGATAGGGCCTTGATAGGGCCTTGATAGGGCCTTGATATTTTGAAGCTCTGTATAGCATTTTGCACGGACTATAAATTATACCCTTCTCGGTGGAAACATAGCTGGTATTTGATTGTTATATAATGCTAGTACTTATTTTCTTGCAAAAAATATTTTTTAGAAAAATAAATTCGTTTAAAGTAAATGAAAAGCGTATGAACGCTTCAAGGAGCTCTCTTCCACTCATGCACGCTTTTCATACGCTAGGGGCAAAGCCCCGCCTTCCGAGCGTACGTACTTTTCTTTGACGATGACAAGAAGACTGCTGATCGAATATTGTGTCTGCTGCATCCAATGGCGCAAGTTTGCTATTTTGAATTGCCCCCAAAGTTGCTGCCAGGTTAAGGTGAGGAGTGAAAATAACGTTCTGCCAAAAATAGAGTATACCGTCATATGAAATTTAAAGATGTGAAACGGCAAAACATTCCTCACTGATGAAAAAAATTCTGGGACTTCACTACGATCTAATTTGGGCTTTGTCCACATTTCAGGTAATCCTACTGACAGGTCCGCTTGTATCAGGTCATCGTGCTTTAACAAAATGGCCTCGAGTCGCGACATGCTTTCTTGAATGTCCTTCACCTAAAACCACCACCGTTTGCAATTAAAGTCTACCCGAGCCTTGATTGGTTAAACTGACTTTTCATAGCCAAATTTAAGGCGTTTTGATTGGGCGACTTGGGACTTCGCTTGACTGGACTCCAGGCATTTACGTCACCAGACATCTATATAATAAAATAGATTTATAATTGGATCATGGCGAAGAGATCCATCCAGAATTAAATCTAATTTAAATTTATTACCACCGTGAGTGGCAATAAGTGTTTTTGTAATGTTTATCAGTAACTTGTGTTTGTGTGAGTTTGGCTGAATAACTGCGTCTTTACTTAATGACACCCTTTCTTAGCGGATCTCATTTTTGTAGGTGCATACCTGAATGAGGTAGAAAAATACGTTCTGTGCGTCATTATGATTGATTAAGAGGCGACTGAAAACTTGTTTGTTCTGACAGAAGCCATCTGTCCTTTCCACAACAGCATAAAATAATGCTTACATAAAGTGGCTCCCCTTTATCCACTTGACGTATTTAAAAAAACGACCGTGCCTATTTATCTAAAGCAGATTGTAGCAAGAGAGGTATTTAAGTTTTTCAGTTTTCAGTATTACTGGAGTGCGTACGAGCCAGTGTGAAACAATTCAACTCTATTTTACATTCCATTGGGAGATGGTTATGATGAAAAGAGTGAGTGCCTGGGGTCCGTCAGACCCCGAGTGTAAAATAGGGCGTAAAAATAGCATAAAAAACAGAAATGTCAAAGCAGATGGTATCCAGAGAGGTATTTTGAGTTTTTCATTTTTCAATAATGCTGGAATGCATACCAGGCAGTGTGAAACAATTTGAACCTAAAAATAACAGAAATATTTCTTGCATCTTAGTAGGGGGGACGCAATATACGTGTATTTTATTGTTCGTCACTGCCGCTGATCTGTATCTTGTTTAGACTTTCCGACGCTGTAAAGAAGTTCATTTGTCCTCCCTACAGCATAATATTGCTGTCTCGTGGAAAGAGGAGGGTAAGAGAAGGTTACATGAGTATGCGGATGAGCACGCTTGTGCCAGAAAGTACTTTCACGACGTGTGTGATATACGGAGGGGAAAAAGACACCGCAGCTGTTGATTTATGTAAGAATATTTCGTAGCTCATCAGTTATGGTTATAAATTAAATGTGTCACTGATACGCTTGGGGAAGGAGGAGGGCACTGGGAGGGGGCACTGTAGATTAGAATGCGCCGAGCAAATACGCGGTGTTCTCCAAATCTTTGTCTCAGTCAGTGCCATTGCTTTAGGAAAGAGGTTGTGTGATGAATCGTTACCATCTGATTTGATGTGATGTCAGGAGCCAGAATCCGAGCACATCGGGCATCCCCATAAATGCTTCTCTCCCCGCTGCAAGATCCACTTAAGAGTTTTCCTAGTGGCCAGCTGATTCCCATATTTGTCGAGTTCATCAGGCCTTGGTGCACAGCTTTCCTTCACTCCGTCTGTACACGGCCCTGGTCTTTCTGTTGTGACGGAGGGGGGGACCTCAGTGTCTTCTTCCGCTCGCAATGGGAGGATGATATTCTGCATACTACACTCTTTCCTGCTATGCTGCAGGTCTCCCCGGACAGCGCGTTGCCCGCAAGTAGATCGGCTGCTTCATTTGCTACACCAGCGTGGCCCGGGCGGTGTATATTTCCATGTGAGGGATAGGGCGAGGCTTTGGAGGATATCAAGCCTTTCTCGCCAAACCATGTTGTAGTTCGCTTTGCCCAGCATACTCTGCGACTCAGTAACGTTGACGGCTGGAACTGTTCTAAGCTGCTGTGTCAGAAGCCAGCGAAGCGCCTCAGTAACAGTCTCTGCCTTCATCCGCATGGCCCCATCCACTCTTGTTGTCGCGATCTGCCTGTGAAGAGGACCAAATCGCTTGATGGCGATTTAAGTTGTCATGTATCAACTTCTTGACCTCAAACTCAGCGGCACCGAAATTCCATTGCCGGCATGTTCGTATTTACGCTTCACAGACCACCCCCCCCCCACCCCCACCCCCCGCTGTACGCTGTTCGTACTCTGAGACCTATCCCCCCCCCCTTCGATTCTTCTCCCCCCTTGGGCCTCTCTCTCTCTCTCTCTCTCTCTCTCTCTCTCCTCTCTCTCTCTCTCTCTCTGTGGATCTCTCTCTCACTCTCTCTCTCTCTTTTTTTTTACTCTGTCATTTCTCTTTACATTCTCCTCTCTCTCTCTCTCCCTCTTTGTTTTACTCTGTCATATCTCTTTACATTCTCCTCTCTCTCTCTCTCTCTTTGTTTTACTCTGTCATTTCTCTTTACATTCTCCTCTCTCTCTCTCTCTTTGTTTTACTCTGTCATTTCTCTTTACATTCTCCTCTCTCTCTCTCTCTCTCTCTTTGTTTTACTCTGTCATTTCTCTTTACATTCTCCTCTCTCTCTCTCTCTCTTTGTTTTACTCTGTCATTTCTCTTTACATTCTCCTCTCTCTCTCTCTCTTTGTTTTACTCTGTCATTTCTCTTTACATTCTCCTCTCTCTCTTTCTCTATCTCTCTCTCTCTCTCTCTCTCTCTCTCTCTCTCTCTCTGTCTCTCTCTCTTTCTCTCTCTCTTCGTACGTTATTCATGGACGACCCTTTGCATAAGCCAGTACCACTGATACCTGATTACCATTAAGTCAAAGATATCCAACGAACAGAATCAGCCCACACAAGATTACAAGGCGTGTATAAAACATCTCACCAAACTAGGCTGAGTACAGGATTATTGGGCCGTGAGGAAAATGGCCGCTGTTTTTCCCATCCTAGATCTGAACCAGCAATCATCTGCAGTTGTCCCTGGTTTGAGGGGGTGAACAAGTTCTTATTGTGATGACATAATTATGCATTGCCACGATACGATCCACCCGTTTCATATCTTCACACAAATAAGAATTGACGGGATCTTTCCTGACACTGATAGAGCAGCCTTGACTTGTGTCTTGGCCCTAACAATAAAAAACGGAATGGCACCGTTATGGTGCATCTTTTTTCTTTTAGTGACAGGAATCAAAATCGATTTTCTCGAAAAACTGTTTGTTGGATTTATTGGAAATTTTGCAGGGCTGTTATATTTTACATTGGACCATAGTATGGAACTGGTTATTTTATTTGTTAAACTATGATCTGATTTTCAGTTTACTTCTTTGTGCTTTGTAAGCAATAAACTGTTGACCGAGATATTATAAGACTATTTCGGCAGTACCGTACTCTGTGAAACACTAAAAATGTGTTCAACACAATGTGTACACAAATGTGTACAAATTTTTCTTTTTGCCAAATTTTGACTTGGAGGGTGGAGTATTGTTTGGAGTATTGGAGAATATTATATTATATCATTTTCCCATTCAAGGTGAACACGTAATTTCAGTGAATGCCGGCTTGTTCCACCCAAACGCAATGTCGGAAGGACTAACTGCACGGGTATCGCTATATGTCCATTCCTCTTTCAAAGCTTTTTGTTGTTTTGAATTACTCAAAATATCACGGACATAAGCAATGTTTTGTGTATTTTTCTTTTAATTTTTTTTTTTAATGCGATTATGCACTACGCCAGCACAAAATCGGATGAGTTTGGTTGCCAGTCCATACTGGAATGGAATGCAGAGGTTTATGGAATCCAGAGGTTCCAATCCAACATCCACCAATGAAGCTATAGGAGAATACCCAGATTCATAATCTTGTCGCGAGGTCCCCATAGAGCACACGGACGTCTAAAGGCGCGACGCTTTTATTTCACGGCGGTTATTTCCTCCTGGATATTTCTTGCAGTCTGCTCCCCCAAGAGTTTCAGTTCTTTTTTTGTTTTGTTTTGTTCTGTCTCTTTTGTGGCAGAAATTGGAGTATACCGAGCTGATAAGTTACTTTATTCTGAAATTCAAGTCCCGAAACACTTATTTCTGACGTTTGTTCTCTTTCTCGGGAGATCTCTTGCAGCGTCGCACTTCCAAGAGTTTCAAATCTTCTTTTTTTTTCTTTTTTTTTCTTTTATGGAAAAATCAGAGTAACAATACCATACCGTGCTGATGGGTTACATTTTTCTGAAAGTCGAGGACCGAAATACTTACTTGACGGGCGGTCTCTTCCTCTGTACATCTCTTGCAGCCTCCCTCTCCCAGGAGTTTCAAATCTGCTTTTTTTTTTTTCTTTTGTGGCAAAAACCAGAGCATGCTGAGCTGATAAGGAACTTTAACTGAATGCTTTTATAAAGTAGCCAGTAAAAAAAAAAATGAACATAACAAATTTAATGTCTATCGTAATTAATTGATTAATGCCTCTGTGCTTTGAAGCATGTAGAATAAATATCCCGGCCCCCAATCAGAGATAGGACATTGCCATTGTTAAACATCTGAATTTTTCCAGGCAAGCGCATTTGTCACTTACTGCGGGACGTGATTCATATCTACGGGGGGTCACCCGTAAAGTACGTACGTTCGGTTTGGGGATCTTGCCAGTTTCACCCTGTCTTCATATAATGAAGGCTTTTCACAGTGATTGGCCTCAACCCCCCCCCCCCCACCCCTCCTTCCCGCACCCCCCTTTCCCCTTGTACGAGAATAATTATGGCAGTTAGAATGGTTAATGTCCACCTTGAATCCTTGTATTCGCAAACTTGAAATGGTTATTTGCACGGATTCTATGACTGTTTCATTAGAGACAAGATTTTTGTTCAGTCCAACAGTTTAATTTGCTGAAAAAAATAGTAAAATAAAATCAAACTTTCTTTTTCGGTACCATAACCGAAAAGCGAACGAAATGTCCCTCCATCACTTCTCCAAACCATGTACGCTTTTCGTTCGGCGAGGGCACCCCCCCCCCCAACCGCCCTTTCAAATGTACTTATTTTATGGATGGCCCCTACCATTATCGGTTCCATCACCCTTTTGTCACCATGACGGCGCTTGTGACGTTGACAATCAGTGTTGATATATCCAGAGACAATCAAGTTATTGTCTGACTGCCCATTTCCTAATCTCCTGATATAGTAATGTATTTTTTACTTGGAAGTTTTTGTAATCTCTCCCCCCCCCCCCCCCCACCCCCCTCCCCACATGCAAGTAACACTTTTCCATGAGAACTGATCATCTTCATACTGTAATGGAGCTAGAGAGGCTCCCAATATTTGGTTACTCTGTGGCAAAAAATTATGAAAGTTTGTGCACTGACTCAATTTTTTCAGGATATCTTACATCTGTTTTGGACAAAATTCAGTTTCGGATAATTATGTGTTGTTGTTTTTGTTTTTTTAATTCATAATTTTTTCTGCCGCAAAACAAAACAAAACAAAAAAATGCATTTTCGACGAATAAAATCGAAACGTATCTTCGCCGCTCTTTACACATTAATTTTGCTGGTCGAAACTTCATCACATCTGTGTATTCTGCAAGGAATTGTGGTGTGTTTGTGAGTTCTATTAATCTTGGTATGGAATCTATGCGCCTTTATTAATGTGTCCGATATCCAGATTTATCGTTAGGCTTGGCACGAAGAATTTGCAAAGATTTCTCTTGCTCGGGGTCGGCTGGTCTTTTCAGATTGACAAAATAATAATTGAAAAACACGGAAAATCAATGGGGTCCCAGCACGGCTTGAAAGGAAGTCAAAATGTAAGAAAATTACAAAAAAATAGTTGTACGATATGTAGCAAAGTCTCGCGTAAACAATACAGGAAGATGCAATCAAACGCAAAGGATAAGGAAAAGATAAGTCAAGCTTCCTGTATGACTTCGGTCAGGTAAAAAAAAATAATGTTACAGATGGAAAACTAAACAATAAAAGAATCGTAGAACGTTTAACAAAGCGAGTGCTTAACGTCTGCGAGTCCTAAACCTGGATTCATAGAGCGCAGCACGTCCGTCAAAGGATGTTGGCCGGAGGTGCCTTTTCCTTAGCGTTTGATTGTGTCGTTTCTGTATTATTTCTTACGCGAGGCTTTGCGTATGTATGTATACAACTCTTTTCTGTTTGTTACATTTTGACTTAAGTCTTTTCAAATGCTAAGGTAAAAATCTCCCTGCTCTTCAAACGCCACGGTTTCCAATAGTATTCCGATCTGGGCCTTCTAGTGGAGGGGCCAACAGACTTAGGCTGAGGCCACTCAGAGGTCAAAAGAACTCATCCAGGCCTAATAGTGGATTCATTTGTGACGTTACTGAAATCTTCACCGCATGGAGAATGTTGTAATCTTAAGCTGGAATCTTCTTTCTGTGTAAGAAGTGCAAAGTTCCAACCAGATTCTCTACCAGCTCAGTTACAGACCCTTTGATGGTAACTTTCTCATAAGAACCCGGCCAGCTTCCCAATGCCAGTGCGATGTATTGTATAAGATTTCCGTAGGGTTGGTAGAATTATCGTAACGGCGGATTTCTATATCAAACTGACGGCGATACGATGTCATAACTGGTAGATCTACGTCGGGACGATGTGGGTTTTATGACCAAACTTGAGGTCAGTCCTAAGCATCGGATTGGCGTAGTTTTGCTGGCTGGTTAGAAATAACGTATGTTGTTGTTGTTGTTGTTTTCTGTTTTACTGAGTATGTGCTCACAGTCATGATAATCTTAACATTGTCGTTTAGACGGTATGGGTTCCAAATAGAGTGATTCACTAACCTTACCGATTTTCCTTGCAATTTCCCGGTCCCTTATCATAGGCTTCTCCCACGTCTTAAACTCACGACAATTATTATGACAAAGTAATGTCTGATTCATAAGATGCGACCTTTTTTGTGAACTACTTTTGTTGTGCCCAGGCAAAATTACCCGCCTACTGTCTTATTGAGATGATCACGGGAAGTCTTTAAAGGAGTAATGTCAGCGACCCTAAATGGGCGTGTAAGTGCGGACTGAGACTTGGAAGGGACAAGAGATAACGAAGTGACGTCAGAAATGGCATCAAATAAGCACTTGTACTCAATGAGCCATAAATATGGAAATACGAACTTACACTAATTGGATGAATTAGATCACACGAGAAGAGAGAGAGAGATTCTGGTACTGAGGGCGACCGCAGCCTGATCATGCAGTATCGGTCACTGCCACAGCCAATTTCTGATATTTCAAGATACATCCTTGCTAAGACATGTTGTCCTCTTAGAATGACAAGTTTCTATCTCTACTTTTTGGCTGAAGTGAGTTACACACTACACACTGCTTTTACAAGCCTTCTCCATTGTGTGTCAAAGTATCAAGCGGATTCGGTGTGTAATTTGTAAGTATTACTAAAACGAAAAAAAAGTCGTATCTCTAAAAGCTATGAGTACATGAAACATCATGGAAGGGAGTTAGAACCTTGTCTTTCTAAGGTGACGATGTGTTGTAGCAATATTACAACGAACTGAATAAAGGTCTTCAACTGAAATGTCAAAAGTCTGCCCTCTTTGGGGATTGTGAAAACATGATACTTCATGTACCAAGTCCGAAAAATGAGTAGTTCGGGGGGTATTCGTTATAAAATCCATTTTTGTTGTTGTTGTTTCTTTGTTTAAAATTTCATGAGTGTCTGTGCCCTCGAGTGCTGATTTTCTCTTGATATTACTTTTTAATGACTCTTTCTGGAATTATATATTATGGTACACTGCCGCCCTCCCCTCACCCCCCCTCCCCCCCTCCGGGCGACAGTATGATTGTTCGCGTGTTGTCCTTGTGTCTGAAATTCGAAAAACACAATGAAAGAACTATATGTCCGTAAAGATCGATGATATCGGTCGGATAGAAAACAAAAAAAACAAAGTGATTAACCGACCTAGTAATATAGATCTCTTTGTCCTGGCGGTGACAGACACATTTCTGTCCAGTCAAAAATAGGATAGCAAGCAAGTACTTCGGCCAAGTACATGGGAGTTTTAGCTAACCTAGAAAATGGATATTGTCATTTTCTAACTGTAGATCTAAAACGCGACCACACACACACATGTGCGCGCGCGCGCACGCACATACACACATACACAAACACACACACACACACACAATATATATATATATATGGGGTCGCAGCAAAGCTTGAAGCAAAGACAAAATGTGGCAAAAAGAAAACGTTGTATGCAGCAAAGCATTGCTTAAGAAATTATAGAGAAACGATACAATCAAAAGCAGAGGAAAAGAAAAGCCAAATCAAGCCTTTCGTCGACTGACCTTCTTCAGGGGAAAAAAATGTAACAGGATAGAAAACTGGACAAATACAAAACTGATTAAATTTTTTAAAAAGGCATATTATGATTCACAATTAGTACCGGTACTTGGCTACGGGGTCCAGACTTGGATTTTCAGAAAGCAGCCCGCCCGTAGAACTACTTGATGAATCTTTCTGTAAATTCTGTTTCACTGCTTTATCACTCTCCTGCCCAGACGCAGACTGCTTATTTTAAAAAAATTCGTACACTTACAAAACTGATTTATGACGATGGAAATGAAAGAAGACTGTGAAAAGTTATCCTGAAAGAATTGTTTTTCTTTATAAATTAGAATGATTCTGTCCAAGGACATTACAACTCAAAAGAGAACCAACACAAAATACTGTTTCAAAGGAGTGACACTTAGAAAAGTTAAAGGATAATTGAAAGGATTGACATCTCAGTGGAGTAACGTAACGAAGAAAAGGCGGTTCAACGCGTTTATTACTTTTTTTTCTCTAAAACTTTCAAGAAAGACAATAATAATGTTCCAACTAAATAAATATAAAGAACTGTCGTGTGTTATCATCAGTAATACCACAAGAGGATGGTTTTTTTGCCCTATGGCTGCGGTTTTTATTGTATTAAAACACAGATCTTAACCCTATGAGCACAGGGATAAAACGATATAATTGGCGAGAAGAGAAAAGATGTAAAGTTCCAAAGTGATATAGGACAGTCAAATTAATATAAATATCCAAATATTTTGGCGACTTTAATTCTTATTTATTCTGTCCTCATTTTCTGAAAAACTGGAGATCTTTTTACTGCGTGGAAGGGGTACTACGAATGCACTCTTTGACGCTTTTTTAAAATGCATTGTGGCACTTATCAATCTGTTTCACAGTTCCGATTAATTTATTCAAAATCTTTATTATAATACAAAAGCCGCAAACGTTTAACGTTCACTTTCTCAGTTGTGCAAAAGGCGGAGTTTGAAAAACAAAACTGAGGTCATGATTTGCCAACCAGTATTATTTCTTGATAAACTGAGACAAATTCTTGCAACTGAAAGCAGTGGAAATCAGGTAACGAGTTTCAAGGTAGGTCTAAAGGTTGAAACCCAATTTGGCCCTAAAGTAGTTCACATGAATATTTTACATAAAATATGTTTGCAGTAGGGTAAAAAAAAAAAAATTTTGAAGAAAAAATTGAAATGCGCAAATTTGGAATCCAATATGGCCGCCGGTATAGAATAAAGAGAGTAAATTTCAAAACACCATAGTGTAATTAAGAATAAAGATAAGCACTTGAAATTTGACATGTAGCATCAGATACCTTAGCTCTAGAACCTGTACCAGCCTTTTTTGGTTTATGTACAATGCAAAGTGTGTGATACTGAGTCAAAATCTATCTGTGAGAACACGCGCCAAATTTTAAAGTACCAGCTACAATTAAATAGTCACATTTCATAAAATAGACATATTTTCATCATTTTAAGAGGTATAAGATCTGCAGAAATAATAAAGGAATGAACATGCAAAGTTTCAGACAGTTTGAATTAGTGATTATGGAATTATCATGCATGAAAGAATGGTTAGTAGCCAAAAAATCAGTTTCGAGAAAAACAAAGAAAACAAGTTCCAAGCACTAACCTATATGAAAACAAGGCTGCTAAAAGCCTCCTGGTGTGTAGACTTCCATTAAAACCAACTTTGTTAGGCTTCATTACTATGCAGAAAAGGCCATAGACTGATATTAAGCAAAAAAAGTTCATAGCGCCAATCTGAACCTTTTCAACCTTTAGACCTACCTCAAAACGTATGGAACAATGAGAATTATAGAGGGTTAAGAATAATTCGACGTTAGCTTTCCCGCACTTGCAACGAATCAAAGTGGGTTTGTGACTGTGGAATCTTAACTCATTAAAGCCCACGTGAGGATTTACAAGTGTGAGACGGGAAATGGCAGGGTAGATATATCTTACGTGAGCCGGTACATTCATATTGACACTTGATAGAGGTCTTATCTTGGCAAATGAGAAACTGGATGGGATCTTTGATGTTGATGGGGTGGTAAAGTATATTTCTTTCGCGTTATGGCAAAAGACGGTATATAACTAATCTTGGTGAAATTCACTTTTTAAACATTATTTCGTAGAATGAAATGTGCTGCATATTTCTGTCTGGGTTATAATTTATGCACAACTAATAGTTTTTTTGGTCAAAACAAAATGAAACTTGAATAAAGAACAATGTCAAAATATGGCAAAAACGAAAAGTTGTAGGAAGTTGAGGCTCGTGTAAGAAATAATACAAAAACAATACAGTAAAACTTAAAAGAAAAAGGAAGAGAAATCAAGCTTTCCGTGTTTAAATCTTCATCTGGGAAAAACAGAAATAATAGGTTGGAACCAATAAAACAAATAAACAATGACAAAACTGTAGTTATTAAATCAATACCTAACTGCAAGTCTAGGTTTGGAATTTCGGAGAGTAGAATGTCTGTCAATTGTCTGCTTTTTTAATAATATTTTTGAATAAAATAATGCAGAGTGAAAAAATTTTTTTTTTAATCTTCTGTGAAATTCTACTTTTGGCGTATTCCATCTTTTTCCATTACATGGTAAATTTTGCCTGTGTGAGCTGGAATTATTGAATTCAGAAAAAATATAAATTATGTATTGGCAAAGTGTGAAATGAGGTCACAAAAGAAGAAGAAGAAGTTGTCCTTTGCACATCTCCATGGTAGCAGCAGATTACAATAAGAAAACAATGTACACTAAATTCTTGAAGAAATAAAACTTAACTATGCAACCCACCCGTCACTATGATTTTTGTTAGGGTAAAAAGAAAACGCGGAAAGGATGGGGTAGAAAAGTAAGGAGCGCCGGGGGAGGGGGGGGGCGGAGAGGAGAGAGGTCTAATTCTTCGCGGGGATTTCTGAAACTCCCTTGATCGTTGGCTGCCGAATGGAGATCTGAGCCTCATTTCAAACATACCCTTGGCCTTAGTCCCTTACATTCTGGTGGAATTAGGACCTATGGCGCCAACACACATGCACATCTGAAATGTCCATGGCAGAGAGTTTCTTCATTAAAATAACAGATCACACGCACCAATATGTGGTTCTAACTACTGAAGGATTAGTATTGCTACCACAGTGTTTAGTACTATGACCATTTGCTTGTACTAAAAGGGCGAGGGGTTCCATCACTGAGGAATTCATAGTTCTCTCGTCTTATTTTCCTCACATTTTGTTTTTTTTTTTTAAATGGTAACTGATGAACTGAAAGGGAAAAAACAAGTAATTTTATCTAAAGTCTCGGGTCAGGAGTGAATGAGAAACGAGAATTTAGTGTTAAAACCTGTGTTCAGTAAACGGTCTGTACACAGATGAAATTTAAGAATAGAAATACAGTTCCTGAAATTTAGAAAGCTAATTTAATCGCGACATTGTCATTAGAGGTCAGCCACAAAGAAAGTTCGCACGATTTCGGGAATTTTTACTCTCCCTCCTGCCCCCCCCGCTCCCCCACCCACCCACATCTCCACACGCTATGTGGTATTCGTGTGCATGGCTTGCTTCATCCCCCTCTTTCAACTAACCCCCTCGTATACGAGCGTACTGTCATTACAAGAGCGAATGTTCATGATATTATCGGTCTTGCTGTTCTAAAACTTCGAACTGCCATTTTGCGTGGACTATTTGTTTGACTGTTACAATAGAATCATCGACTGAATTCGATTTTTATGTAATCCTGTAACTTTTTTTTGTTGAAGAAAAAATAAAAGAAATAAAGCCAAACTTTTCAATGTATTACCATAATTGAAAAGCGTGTATAACACTCCCCAGACCCCCCCCCTCCCCCGCCCCTTCTCATGTTCGCTTTTCATACACAGGGGGCACCCCCCCCCCACTCCTCTGAGCATATGTACAGACAATAGATAGATAGATAGATAGATAGATAGATAGATAGATAGATAGATAGATAGATAGATAGATAGATAGATAGATAGATAGATAGATAGATAGATAGATAGATAGATAGATAATAGATAGGTAGGTAGGTAGATAGATAGATAGATAGATAGATAGATAGATAGATAGATAGATAGATAGATAGATAGATAGATAGATAGATAGATAGATAGATAGATAGATAGATAGTCCAAACGACCTGTTGACACGCCTATATGTTACAAAACGTGCGAGATCTTTCCGAGAAGTGAGGAGCTACTATCGGCATTGGCGTGACCTCTTTCTCGAATTGCGCTCTGATTGGAGGTGACCGTGTGTGACCGAAGGTGTGGGAGGGGGAGGAGAGGCGGGGATTGCATGCCATGTTAACTTCTCAGCTCGACGTTGTAGAGACCCTGGGACACAATCGAGTTATAATGGTTATACGCACGCAGCGCTGTAGGTAGACATGTGGAGCGCAACCTTGGATTCGACACAATGATGGATATCTTCCTATTTAGTATTTCTGTTCCTTTTGCTCCGCTTTGGAATGGATGTGATTTATCGTGTTACAACTTCATTCGGACAGACGACATTATAATCATTATTTGTAATCTTCCAGAACAGAATATAGATCTAGACTCTAATTCTTCTCTAGCGGGGTTTTGGGGCCGGCGCTTCTGGTAAGACTTTCTGTAATTTGCTTCTTTCTTTTTTTTTTTCACATTCCCATTGTTATTATTATTATTATTATATCTATTATTATTAATTATTGTGTTTGCCATTTTGTCTATTCCAATCCACAGCACTCGTCAACGTGTCTCTGTGTCTTTTATTTTTTAATAAAACTGTAGCCCAGCTTGGTTGTCGATGATTTCATACTGTTTATTAATATGCAAAGTGGCACCGTTATTGTCATAGGTCTTGGTAAATCTGAAATTCCATGCATGAAATCCCATCGACATGACCCTATGTCGCTTGTCAGCATTTGTTTTATGTTCTTTTAAGTTATTGTTTTAGTGCTCTGAGTTTTGAAATTGTTCACTGGTTTCTTTTCTTAATTCCAATTTTTAATCTGCTTTAATTTGTTTTCGGCGTTCGACATTTTACATACACTTAATGTTTGTCCAATTTGCCAGACTCAACAATTTTAATGTCCTCTGGATATCGTTCGTAACTGAAGAAGGTTCGATTGGGGGTGGGGGGGGGGGTGGGGTGGATGTGGAACGGGGGTAAACTAAACTAAGCTTCCCAGTGTGTACATTTTGTATTTTAAAAAAACAACTTATTCCTCGATTCATTTTGAGTCATTAAACAATACATCTGATCTATACTATATATATTTGTGGACTTGAGATTGTTCGTGCAAAAGGCTTCTGAACCATTCAACACTCAGACTTCAAATTTTATATGGTGCATCAGAATGGATGTAAGGGTGCACAGTTTTTAATAGAAGCCTCAAATCGGTGTAGTTTTTTTTTATTGGAAATTTATTGTTTCACCATCATTTAGATCTATTTCGAGTCATGGTTCGCCATTTTAAGGTTTCGTTACCACTTCCTGCGATGTGTTCACTATCATTAACACACTAACCCGTGCGCAAATCATGCTGTTGTACGGGATGCGCAGTGTGTCAACTCACAAAGGCAGAGCAGTAAAATAAACAAATAGGAACAGGCCAGATGAAGCAGGTCCATAATAACCACCCAGAACTGAAACCAATATTCAAACCGATTTATCCCGGGCAGGGCCGGGGACCTCAGCTAGTATTATACAGGCCTCCTAAAGCATACAAAAAATACAAGATGCAGGGCATTAAGGGAACAGAAAGATAATAAGTGAAAGGATGACTGAATGGAAGGAGGGCAGAATGAAGATGTACAATAATAACTAATGAAAACATACTCAATGTTCCCTCAAATCTTTAGCAGTCAGAACGCCCAAAATTTTTATGTTGTGCAATTTTTTTTCCTATGAGAAAAGTATGTGTGCATTGATAGGCCTGTGCAAATTTAACCATGAAATTATTTCATGATAATTTTTGGGTTGTATGACATTTGGAGCACTACTGCAGATCAAAGAAAGCCGCCATGTGATATTTGGAGCACTAAGTTAGTTCAAAGAAAGCCGGCATGTGACATTTGGAGCACTAACATTTGGGCTGTGATTTTATCGATTAATCCTTAATCAACCTGTTGTCTATCGATTACTATACGAATATTTTGCAATAACTTGCGGTGGGTACCACAGGGATAGAAAGTTTCTTTATAGGCCTAATACACTCTCTATCAGTCAATTCCAGATGTATAGAGAGACTAGTTAACGTTGGCAAAGTGTTTGCTGAATCGTTTTGAAATTTACAAAATTATTTTCAAATCATTTGGATATCAGAATATATTAGAATCCGAATATAGATAATAGTAAGCATAACTGAACAAAGAAACATGTTAAATAGTCCATATTTATTTATATGTGAGTCGTCTTTTATTATCACACCTGGACAGTCACTCGGACAATGCGTATAAGGTCTAAGCTTTTTACGTGTAGGCCTATTGATGCCGCTCCTACCTTTTGATTCGTTTCGTCTTCTGTTTTGGAAGAAAGTAGGCCTAAGGGATGATCAGCATCGTGGGACCCAACGAAAACAATAGGCCAGTTTTGTGAAGGGAATTGGAAACAGAGCTCAGAATCGCCAGAAACGCCACAAACAGTGGCCATGGACAAGGACAACAACAACAACAATAATAATGATGATGATAAAATAATACCTGTAATAATAATAATACCTGCAGTAATAATAATAATAATAATAAAAACAACAACAACAACATCATCATCACCGTCATCATTTATAGACCAGTCTGTTTTCACCTAATTCATGATGATGATGAAGATGATGATCAAAAAAAAAAAATTGTTGAGTGTAAAAGATAGAATTTTTTTTCAGCAGATTTGCGACTTGATGTGATATGAGTCTGTGAAAATGTAATCGAATACCAGCAGCGGTATAGGTGCGCCAAATGTCATACTGAAATTTTATTAATTATTTGTAGTGCTCCAAATGTCATACTGCCATTTGACCAAGATTTAGGCAATGCTCCAAATGTCATGTTTTTAAAATTTTGGTGCTCCAAACGTCATGCTACCAATTTTTGGCATAGCCAATTTGTCACGGCTGATACAACTGTATCGGTATGTTTACATATATATATATAATCCAAAGCATGATTGGAGTGTACAGTGTAATGTATTTACTTAAGATCTTAATAGCAAAGAGATTATTCCTATAAGTATAATTATTAATTACTAAATAATTTTGAGTTGTTAACCATTCTTGCAGAGATTAATTTCTTTTGTGCTCTGGTTGCAAAACCTGTGTGTGTGTGTGTGTGCACTAACGCCCACTGCGTTGAGGGAACGCTGCACGTAACTACCAGAGGCCCCGCGGAAATAAATAAACTGTTTTTGTTTTTTTTCAAGCCCCTTGGTAAGTCGTGGTGCCCAAATTTGGCATTGCCTTTCTAAACCGTTTTGTCTTGATAAAAAAAAAAAATTCCATTTAAATTGGAAGAATGTGCAAGGAGATTGCTTCATAACCTTGAATTAAAATCGGTAACAAGTGAGTTGCACAAACAGTAGGAGTTTTACCAACACATGAGGGTGAGCCATAATTACGGGGATTGATATGGCGAATACCCAAGAATTAAGAAAAGTATGATTAGTGAGAAACAGTGAAATCTCGACGCTAAAATAATTATGTTTGCTGTTAATGAGGTCCTAAACGATGCCATAAAGTACGAATGTTGCTACAAGTACGTCCGTCCCCCAAGTTTTTTGCCCTAGGGGTACGTATTATATAGCCTTTTGTGACTCCAGAGCCACCCCCCCCAACCCCCCCCCCCCCCGAAATACTCCTAACACCAGCCTTAATTAATTACTCTTACAGATTTTCTTTTTGGTTTCCTCCAGTTTTTTTGGTTGAAAGGATAAGGGGCAGGGTTAGGGAATCGATAAGATTTAGAGTTGAGGCTAAGGACGGGGTTAGGCATAGGTACGTAGTATGCGTACGCGCCCCCAGCGCAAAACGTTTGGGGTGCATACGTATTTATAACAAAAGCCTTACATATATAATATTGATGACATCTTGCTTTAATTGTATGTTTTAATGAAATTTTTAGTGTACGCGCAACTCACCTATTACCGATTTTATTATAAAGTTATAATCTCCTTGCATATTCTTGCATGTTAAACGGAGAGATAATTTTTGGTTAAGACAATAATTATGGTTGAGAAAGCCATGCCAAATTTGGAAACATGGATTTACCAAGGGGCGAAATTATCTTGACAAAATGTAGTTCATTCATTTCTGCGGGGGCTATGGTAGGAACAATGCTATTAAATTTCAGCAAATTTGGCATCTTACACAATGAAATTACACCTGCTATTTGCCCACTATCTGATGTAGCGTTGATGGAAACGAAATAACAATTTAAAGACCTTTTTTTTTTCATGCGTAACATCAGCAAAACGCAAATGTTTGCGTTACTTTCCTGGTGGGCGGGGCCAGAGACCGGGGCAGTCATTAGTAACGCTAATTTGCTCTGGCACCTGGTCTGCAAGCCTGGAAAATTTCCTTGATGTGAAAACACTTTCTGGGGTTAATGAGCAGGTGTTTACATACAAGTGTCATTCTATTAGGTCTAAATTACTTAGCATGTTGATTATTTGTGTTCAGCATCACTGGGAGATGATACAGTGTTTAGTGTAGATGGGACAGGTGATAGGCGCTAAGACGCTATCTGGAAGGTTGTTTTTTTAAGTAAACCTGCTGTGTTTTTTTTAGTAAACTTGCTCTGATATGTCCGATTTCTTTCTTGAGTTCGAATTTGGACGTGGCATTGATTTCCAATTAATATCTATCGATCATCAGTAATTGATGTATTATGGACTTTCTTTCTTTCTTTCTTACCTCCTTTCCTTCGTTCTTTCCTCCCTTTCTTTCTTTCTTTATTTCTTTATTTCTCGCATTCTTTTTTTTTCTTTTTCTTTCTTTCTTTCTGTACGTATCTAATGATTTGTTTGACTCATTCTTTTTCTCTGTCCTTTCTTTCTTTCTTTTCTCTCTTTCTTTCCTTTCCTTCTTTCGTTGTTTTTCGTTCTTTCTTTTTCTTTCAATCTTTCCTTTTAGTATCTTAAATTTTTTCGTTGATCGGTGTCAGACTGTAAACTTGAAATTGCTTGTGAATAGAAATCGCACGGAAGACGACATTTTCTTGCTTATTTTTTCTTTCTTCCTTCTTTATTTCTCTTTTCTATCCTTCCTTTCTGTCTTTTTTCAGTCATTCTTTGTCTTTCTGTCTTTTGGTTTTTTTTTAATCTTTCTTCTTGGTGTCTTAAATTTGTTCATTGTCAAAATCGATCTTGGATTCCAAACCTTATATGGTTTGTGAATGGAGGATATAGAAAAAAAATACATTCTGTGGAAAAAGCTACTGAAGATGGCTTATGGAATGGACGAAGTATGTTGGTTTCCGAGGAACAATTACTGTCCGGGAATGACGACTTCCGTCTTAAAACCACGGCGTAATGGTTCGAGCGGTGAGCGTATTCCAGGAATATTATGCTTAAACTATAGCCATTAGCCTATCAGGACTGGCGATTGTGAGATTGTCAGCATACCATACACACGTGAGCGTCACATCACGATAATGGGTCCCATAATATGGGCCAACCATACAGTACTTAGGTTTGGAGGGGGAGGGAGGGGGGAAGAGTTTGTCCCAAGAGTATGAACTATCAGGGAAGGAGGTGGTTTCTGAAAAGCATGCGTACGTTTTTAAATTGTGATAATGAAGTAAAAAATTAGCTTTTCTTTACTTCCTTTTCCCAGTAAATTAAATCATTGGAATTATTTATTTTTTTGTGTGTTTTTTTTTTTGTTCATGAAAACGTTTACTGAAAAGAAAAAATAGTCAAATAGTCCGTTAAAAAATGCCACCTTAGGTTTCAGAAGATCAATGCTCTATCTTGGACATTTGCAAATCTTATAGCCATACGCTCCTACGGGGTTGAGGGTGGGAGTGGGTGCGCAAGAAAAGCGTACATTATACATTATAAAGGGCGGGGGGGGGGTCAAAACTGCCCAAATCGAGCGTGATGGCCCCATATTTTAAAGTCAAGCCAAGGTGCTTGTTTATCACCTGAATGATATTTTTTATCTTTAGCGATTTTTAATGTCTCAGTGAAGCGGCAGGGCTTCACGAGTAATCACTACTTCCCTGCTGTGTAAATATATGAGTACTCGTTTTCAAAGTATTTGGTCACGAGCAGAGAGATCCATGTCTTAAATTTGCCATCTCTCCAGAAAGCTGACTTGAAGAATTTTATCTGACACACCGGTACCTGTTCTTTGGTTATCGGATTAAGGAATCAACTAGAGAATTCAAGACAAAAGGGGTGAGGGGGGAGGTTGACATCTGCAGATCAAGATTCGTTGACGTGAAAACTGGCTGATGTACCAACAAATGGTTGCGGTTGGTATGTCCACTTCAATGGATTTTGGACTGTAATTTTAAATTCCTACAATTTTAATAACAACGGTCAAATTGAATGAAGTTTAGTATTTATGCTTGGCAGATCTTGCTCTTAAATAGTTGTCGGGCATTTGGAAATATCTTTCCAAATTAAGTCTGAAGAAGACCAAAATTGCACGTTTTGGTAGGAAGACTTTGAGTGCGAAGAAAATTTCCAAATTACATGATATCGAACAAGAAAAAAAAAGCCCCTACTACTTTATAATAAAATGAAACAATTTCCATTAATATATATGGACAGCAAAAAGCCAGACTCGGTGGCACACACGGATGCTGACTCCAGAGTTTTAAAAGAGAAAGCGAAGCTGTTAAATATATATTTATGAGGAAATTGCAATCCCGATTCATGTAAATAGCAAGAAGGGCAACGCCTATATCAAATGCAGCTCTCCTTAGAGCAGACTTTGTAGTTGTCACTGATGAATTTTTAGATGAGGGTCTAAATATATGGGTAAAATAAAAACCAGTACTAAAACTCGATAATTTAACCTACAACCTGATTTCTTTTTTGTGCTTCTCTCCCGCCCCCCTTAATCTTACTCCCCCCTTTCCCCGTCATCTGATGAGAGTTAACACTGACCGTACAGACGCGCACCAAATTTAAGCAGCGATGTGTGCACGCGGAAATGAATGTGCCGCTTGCGTTCGGTCTTGCGTACCGAGAGACAAACTCTCCGGAGGACACACGACACAGTCCACGACAACACTGGTGGAGAGAATGAAATCTCACTGCGCGATATGGATGGAAGAGTTAGGGAATAATTAAAGATCTTGTTTTGAAAAACTACATTTCCGTTGCGTACAACAGAGTCCATGAGCTTTAAGTAAAATATTCATAATCTGCATTTTATGTATGTCATAATGTTCCAACAGTCTAGGTCCGTAGGCAAAACAGTAGTTTAAAAGTTTTATTACACGGCAAATAGGCCTACTCATACTGGCGACATTGGACTTCGCGATGCGTCTGTATACGCTGAATCCAAGAACGTTTTATTTTTCTTAATGAAGCAGAACTGTTGTTTCACAGCACCTCGATCATGTACGTTTCTTTTTTCTCTAAAATATTTTAGCACTTTTCCAACAGTGGCATGTGTTATTAGTTAGGCCTACTTATCAGAACGTTTTCTATTAAATTCGGCACCAATTCTTCTATTCAAAGCAATCTCTTCTTTCGTGTCTGAGAACGACTTCAATTCAACCTTCTGTCTGTAGTTCCGAATCCATCTTGGATCTGAAATAAAAAGAAAAAAAATTCATGTTCTTTCCCTCACTAGTGTATATTTCACGGCAAGAATGCCTTTGGATTCGGACACCATAAAGATACTTTTAATATTTTAGGTCATTATTTGGGATTGCGCGAAGGAGGGGGAGGGGCATAGTGTAGTTATATCAGAGACGAGGCATGGACCCCCTCTAAACTGCCGTCAAGTGAGTGTCTTAAAAGCACGGCGAAAAATTTATTACCGTGATCCAAATGGGATTCTTCTTCTTCTTCAGCGTTCCAAGTCATGCTTTTAGTTTGGTGTGGGCCAGGAACTGGGTAGTCAGGTGAAGGTCTGCCTCACTGCCCCATAGCTTGGTGTGTAGGTCCGTGGGACTAGGCCAATAGTTTTGTCGTTCCGTCCTGTGGAGTGGACAGTCCTGGAGGACATGCTCTGGAGTCTCAGGGCCGGCTCCGCATGGACACTGGTTTGTCTGCGACAAGCCTATTCTGTGGGCATGGTGGTTGAGGCCGCAGTGTCCTGTCCGGAGGCGGAATATCTGCACCTGCTCTTTCCTTTCAAGGTGTCTGATAGGGTCCTTCCTATGATCATACTCTGGGAACCTGTCTCTCCACTCCTGACTAATCTTATGTTTAAGGATCGACTTAATTTCATTATATGATAATGGGTGCAATATCTGTTCCTGTTTGCTGGCTGTCTTGGCAAGTTCATCGGCTTTTTCATTGCCCGAAATGCCACAGTGGGCAGGAATCCAATGAAGGTGGATAGTTGCGATCCTTGAAAGGTCGGTCAGCTGTGTGCGGAGCTCCTTTGTCAGGGTGTCCGGTTTTGAAGAGCTGAGTGCCTGGAGTGTTGACGGGGAGTCGGTCAGGCAGACTATCTTCATCTTGGGTCAAATGGGATTCAAACCTGGACCTTTCTCATTCTGGTCAAACACCCTAGACCTTGGAAGATCCTGTTACACAACACAGCGCACACCTTTTTATCCTGTGTATTTCTTTTTGTATTCCTAAGAAATAGTTCTTCCTATACTCCTATGAAAACTTATAACATTCTTTTTATATTCCTGTGAAAATGTTATTTTCCTATGAACACATTCCTTTTATATTCCCGCGACGAATTTTTTTTCTTTTTATATTCCTGTGAAAAGGCCGGACCTCAACTCAGGATTACAAGAAATTCGGGGAAAACGTGCCTTCGGGGACCAGCCATGGCACACTCCACATCATATAACTTTCTTTTTTTTTTTCCAGATAATTACATTGTCCTTTTGAACTCTTTGTCCCCACAATGACATTTTCAAAACTTCGACTGAACTTCAAAGTACCGTACAAAATTGAATCACTGGTAAAAATATGTGAGATTGGCTTTTTACAGTGTGGAAGGACAAAGTTAAGGTATTTTTGCCCTTTATCTTCGTCAGACTTATTACATTGTGTGGAGATAATAGCTTAGGGCTGGAGGTACTGGTTTTTGATTTGCTATTTCAAGTAACGACAAATTACCTAACTTGTTGCATTCGTCTGGGACATCAAGAATGACATGTTTTGACATCTGTGACAACGTGGATCTGTAACCAACATAGCCTTGTAGTCTGTAATCCTGTAGCCTCTGCGACCTTGGCCGTGTTGTTTATAATTTTTGCAGTTGTTTGTGATGCATTCTTTACTTTCTCTTTCTATTTTTTTTCTGTGTGGAAGAAATCCTCATTGCGACCCCTGGAGATGTCAAATATAAAATATTTGAAATGATTCTTAATATTTATGTATGTGTGGGGGCGGGGATGAATACTGATAGTACATTATAAATCAAAGGGAACGATCTTTTCTTTTTCATGCTATAATGTATATAATGTTATTATAAAATGATCATGTTCTCTGTACGATCATGCTGAAAACCGAAGCTGTACTGTTAGCACTCATAGTAGCAATTCTCTTGTTAAACAAAAAAAAATTGCAAATGAAATTCTTCATTGGACTTGCTACAGCCATTAGCACTGTGTCTTTCAATTATAAAATTATTTAAATAATACTGAGAACTGAACGAAAGCTTTATGTTTGTGCTTCTGAGATCTTGAGATTTTTATTCGGGATTCTTGGGATTTTGAAAATCTTCACTGGCATGCCGAGTAGGACTAGTGCAAGACTGATAGTGGGGCAAAGTAGGAAATAATGGCGGATTCGCGGAGTTGTTGGACGAATAAGGGAAAACTAGACGTCACATCCATGCAAACAAATGATGATCTTTTTTTTTTCTTTTGCTCCTATATAATCTGAGATTATTGTAGTTGGGTTCTGGTATTTTGTGAATTCCAAAAAAATACAAGAAGCTCTGCTTTCGTAAAATGGACGGTGATTGTTGTCGGTAAATCAATGCGCTCACCCAGGGCACCAGATATTATAACTGCTTATTTTCGCACGAGCATTTTAACCCCCATGGTATGCCTGAGTTATCAATCATAAGCTATTTATGAATGTTGAGCCGGCGTCACTGAATGACCCGCATTATTTTGTTTATACAATGAGAAAATATCAATAAGTCTTGCACCCAATGAGCTCATTATCAAATTGCTTTCCCCTGGCCTTCAAACATCTGAAACAGAAAAAAAAAGTGAAGTATGTGCATACGTTATCACAGTGGCGTGCAGAAATTTGGTGATGCTTGGGGCCAGCTCCTTAATTGTATGTCCCAAGATTCATTTACACTCTGGTATCGCTTATTAAAACTAAAACACGGATCCACTTTCACATCAGCTTGTGGGGCCGTGGGGCAGCTTGTACAAGGAAGTTAACAGCGATAATTTCAAATTTAAAAAAAAAAATTAATGTTAATTTCACTCTTTGATTGGATGCCCTCTGAAATGGATGCATAGGGCTGTCACCCCCCGCTGCCGCCCCCCCCCCCTTTCTGCACGCCACTGTGTTAGTTAGCAAATGCGATGTTTATTATATCATATTGTTAAAAAGGACCAAGCGAGGCATAAGATAAAAAATGTTAACATCCAGACCCCCCAAGGAATACATTAAAGAAAATGTAAGCGTATTTCATCTTCACTCCGTCTTCGTAACTGTCATTATATTATTCCCTATCGCCATACCTACTACTGTGTTGTGGGCATAATCTTTTTGCCCGTTTCTCGCCATCTTCATAACTATCATCAAACATCAACTTCATAACCATTATTAGATAATGTTCACACCGACTCCGTCACATGCGTCTGCAGTTTGTCTGATACTCTGTTCACCAACCTGACTGTAGCAGACTGAAGATCATTAGTCCTCTAAAGAATGAAGTGCCATAATAATATTATGTGATGGGGTTATCTGGCTTTAAACAGAGGGTATTGCACTGGTGGGCTACATTTTTTTTCCTTTTGGACCCTGCAAGTTCAGTAAAGACAGGATGCAATTTTCAGTTTAAGTGTACTCACCGGTCAAGGCAGCACAGAGTGTCCTCTAAGTTGTTGGCTGATTGCTAATTTGGGACAAAATCAATACCCACTCGAGATTATTTTGACTTCACGCCAGTTCTATTGGCAGCGGCTCGTTCTATTGCTGCTGTATTCAGGTGATTATAGTCTCTGCTTTATCTGATTATACGTGATTAAGATCAGCCTGCGGTGCCTTTATGTTCCAATGCTGTGATGGACTGGCTTGCAGTCAAATGGATGTGGCAAAATAACAGGGCATTATAGACTGGCGTCCAGATTTGCCATATATCAGGTTCAATCCCGAGTCCATAATGATAAACAATCAAATAAATATCCCACATTTTGCCAAGAGCAAGACAAGATGGCGTTGCTCTGCAATCCTTTTCAGCGTGAAGGGCGAAGTATGTTTTTATTAATGTTTGTTTAGTTCAAGAATAACCTCAAATCTGCAGGAACATCAAGGACAAATGCTTTTCATTATCTCGCATTTTAAAACGAACATTTCCTAATTTATTTCATTTTTCAGACTGGAATCTAATATGGAGAATAAAACGCGTCCAGATTATCACATATTGTTTAAAAATGTCTTTAACGCCGACGGCGCAGAGAACTGCATCGGAGATAAACCTTGATTTATGTATTTATATATATTTTTAAAAAATGGGATCCGCGGATTATAAATTATAGTCCAGAATGCAGAAATTTATGGCATGACGGCCAGCTAAGCTGAAGACATCTTCAACTCGCTCTTTACTATCAAATAGAATATTGATTTAATTAATCAGAGGAGTTTAGCCCCGTAGAGCAAAACTGCCACAAATGAAATAGATTCGATGCACTGAAGTACGCCTCACTGTTAACACATCACACGTGTTGCTGGGCCGCATACTTCACCCCCTTAATGATGATATTAAGTAGGAGGTATGACACTAGGAATTGAGCCAAGGAATTGAGCATCTTCTGCCACCTGAAAAAAATTCAGCTACGTTGGGCAGGACATGTTGTCAGAATGCCCGACTCCAGACTCCCTAAGCAAATCTTCTTCTCTGAGCTCTCCAATGGAACGAGGAATGTTGGGGCCCCAAAGAGAGTTACAAAGACACTCTCAAGCAATCACTGAAGGCCTTTGCCATTGATGTGAGTGAGTGGGAAAAGCTCTCGCTTGATCGAGCAAATTGGAGGGCGGCCCTTACCAGAGGCAGCAAAGCATGGGAAGCTGACAGAGTCCAGCAGGCTATCAAAAAAGAACGGCGCAAGAAAAGGCCCAGTGGTACTGAACCAACGGAGCACTCTTGTCATTTATGCGGAAGGGTCTGCAGGGCAAAAATAGGACTTATCAGTCACATGAGAAGCCATAAGTCATTAAAGAACAGTCTTTCCATTCTGTCCTCTGTGTCCTTTAGTTCTCTTTATTGTCCATGTGTTGAAATTCTCAACAATTTCTGTTCTTTATTCCTCTGGTGTTGTTAAGGTCATCATCATACCTGATGGACGAACTATTATGACACTAGATCTCCAATTAAAATTTGTTTCATTTTTTTTTTCATTCTTGGAATCCATCAAAGAATCACTATCTATACTAATAAAAGTGAAACCTTACGACAATTGCAGCGCACTTTTCGCTACTCCTCTGTTAATGCTGATTCGGTGCCCTCAGATTTTTATACAGCGCTTAGTATAGACTGTCGTCGTGTCGCCGGCACAAAAAATAAAAACATAATTAATAACTCGCAAAACGTTTGTATTAGTTTGCTAGGTTGCGACACATTGGCGTTCGGTCTATTTTTTCGGCAAATTAATGTAATTGAGATTGATTCCGGTACCTGTATCACACTCACAAAACAACTTCCAGTTAGGGCTGGTTTGAATGATGAGATTGAGTTCTAAGACTATCAAGTATGAAACTTTGTGTGTTCTCAATGTGCCTAGACTAGGAAAAAGAAAGGGTCTGGAATTGGGAGATTGGCGCTGCAGGCCCAAAAGTACAGGTTTGTGTTTTCAATATGCCTAGGAAAATATTATAATATTTCTTTTCCATTAACACATGACGTTATCACTTCCTGCGATGTGCAAACAAACTAACCCGTGCGCAAATCATAGCCATTTGACGCATGCTGGCGGTACGCGCAGGACGTCAGCGCGCAAAGGGAGAGCAGTAAAACGTATCTAAAAATAAATAAACAAACAAAAATAAAATTGTCATGATTCGGATGTTGTTAGATCTCACGCAGAGCGTGAGTGGTTTTTTTACCAGGGCCATGAGAAATTGGCTGGTGGCCTTGAACGGTCCTCGCGAATTATAGTTGGTGAGTAAATAAATGTAAAGTTAAACTGTTAGATTCACGCTTGTCGGTTTTAATGTTCGTGATAAATAAGTAATGGAGTAGGGGTGAAACAAGGTGGGGATAGTTGACATTGTTAAGTATGACTAGACAAGTTTTGCACGTTAACTGGCTGGTAGAATAGTGCAGACGTATTACTACAATTAAAATGGTGGGAGGTTTCGGCCAATGAGATAGCTGAACTAATTGGGCCAGCGGACTAGCACTGCTGGGTAGTTGGATAGTATAAAACATCGTGTAACGTTCAGATTCATTGAATACAGACGAGCAGAAGCATCGTGTCGTGAAGTATCTCCGGTTGGCCAGTACCTGAACTGTGTGATTTGAAGACTAGAAGTCCTTTGCTAATCGGACTGACTGAGCTCTAGAAAGAAAGGTCTGAGTGGGCTAACCTTTAAAAGCCCACGCTGCGCTCTTTTGATGTTCGCGCCTACCAGTAGGCGTGGCCAACGGTAATATATCTTATTTGTTTAAGCATAATAGAAGATCAGAGATAGAGAGAGAACCACAGCCTCATAGGAAGTCTAAGGAAACCCCAGCTGGCACTCGACGACGAGTGGCCCGTATTATAGATCTATCTCCATAGTATGATTGAAGTAATATAGCACATTGTTGATGAATTGAATAGTGATTGTGCATATATATATATATATAGTCTTTTGCAACTGCTTAATTACCTACAAGCCGAAGTGTGCTTCTGTAGGCTTTGAACGTTCTGGGCTCTCCTAACATTCAAGCCCATATGATTTAGGGAGAGTTTGCCTGGCGACTGGCCAGTGGCGACTCAACTGTCACTTTAGATTGATATCTAGTTTCGTATAATATACCCATTTGCTATTGATTGCAGTACATCCAATTGTCACAAATCCCAGACTGGGAGATGTAATAGTTTATGACAGGACAACAATCACGAACAAACAAGTTTAACACTTAACAGAACAACCCATCAGACTCACACATTTATTAAACATAATTATACAGATAATAGCGCAATTACATACATTATATTATTGGGATTAACTGCCGTACAACGGCCTTATTCTCACACACACTCTCCCTCGGATCCACAACCCGGTAGTTACTCCTAAAGGCACTTCGGCCTCAGCCTCTCCCCTCAGGGTCTTAATAGCACATTAATAATTCACTGGCACCGCAGTCTCTCAATATCACCTTCCTATTGTCATACACCTTAGCACTCCCCTAGCACCTCAGCAGGGCAATAACACATTATCATTTCAATAGCCCCTCAACATGGCAATAGTACATTATTAGTTCCTAGCCCATCAACATGGCAATAGTACATTATCACATTCACGCTCATATCTACGTCCCTGTCCGTGGCCTGACTGCCACGACTTTATGTGCCTCTACTGTCCTGCACTGACAGCCTCACTTCTGGCCTATGTGTGGCCTCCGGCCCTATGCTGGCCTATCACCGTAGGCGGCGCTCTTTGGCCCGACCTCGGCACCAGTCATCACTGGAAAAAACTCTCTCACTGGTCTCTCGACTGCTCCCCTTATGTCCGCCCGCTGGGCTCTTACTAGCGTCCGTTCAGTAGGACCTTCTAACTTGCAGTGATAGTAATACAGCGCTTTCGCCTCATTCAGACACCCACCACTCATAACATGCACGCTTTCCTTACTTGTCTTCGTGCGTTAATTTTACTCTCTTCCTTTCACGTCTTTCCCTACCTGTCTGCCGTGAGCCCTTCTTACTCTACACCCGCTCTGTAGCAATCCCCTTAATTGCACTCACTCCACTCGTGACACCAATAAGGAACCATAGTTACATGAATATCATAGATTAAGTTAGTAATTAGAATTTATTGCTTTGAATATACCTCTATTGTCTTTTGTTTTGTTTATTAATATTTAAATAATAAGATGGCCTGACCGGCCTGACATAGATATACGCTCTAGTTATTTAATACTTTTCTTGTGTGGTTGTGTCCGAGTGTGAGTTAGCTGCCTCTCGTGCAGTCATAACATCCCCAAGACCCTAACTCTGCTCGTGACAAAAATAAAGCTAAAGGAACAGGCAAAATGAAGCAGGTCCATAATAATCACCCAGAACTGAAACTAATAAATCGATTTATCCCGGGCAGGGCCGGGAACTCAGCTAGTTTGATATATTTTGCCTGAGGCAACATTTTGCCATCATGCTTTAACGTAAAAATGTCGGCCACGAACTTAAGAATAGTTTCTGACGAAGAAGGATAGTTTTAAACAAAAACAAAAAAGATACAAGCATGGCATGTCAGCTAACGATCCCTTTCATGTTATTATTGTACATCGGCCAACATAGCTTTCGTGAAGTGTTTGCTTTGGCGTGCATTCTTGGGGAATAACAGGCTTCTCGCGGAGGGCTACAGGTTTCACCTCCATACCAGAACACGAAAAGTATACTTCTAGATTTAGTTACCATTTGAGCAGTGGCAATTGAAGTGGAAAGTTGTGCTGCTTGAGAATAGGTCACGCACCTGATTGTTTCTGGCTTTTCTGGGAGGCCCGTTGTGGTTGAACAGTAATTAGAGCAGCCTTTTTCAGTGGCCAGGAATCCATGAGACTAACTGAGCGTCTCTCAACACTTACCGGATCACTGGACTGGACAAATCGACAGAGCATTGAGTTACGTACAAGTGCTTTGCTATCCTACCGTGAGATTTGGAAAACGGTGCTCTCCTTCACAACTTTAGTTTTCAGTTTGTATATTTTTTTCTTATTATGGAATTCGCGTTTTTTGTTTGTTTGTTTGTTTTGCTTTGTATTTTGTTTCTTTTCTATTTTCCTTTTCCTTTTTTATTACAATTTCTTTGGCATTAACTTTTTTTCCTTGTTTCAAGTTTTTCATTTTCATGTTTTTACAACGAATTATGACGCTCTTCACACGCTATCTACCCTCGGCTTATAAATATCTGTATCATTCACATGCGGATTCGAGTTGCTTCAATGTTATTTTTTGTGTGAATGTGTGTGAGCGTGCATGCCTGTGTGTGTGTGTGTGTGCGTGCGCGTGTGTGTCGGTGTTTGTGTGATAAATCATGAAATAAATAGAACCATTGAACAGAGCATCTGAATTCTCCATCTGTGGGCCAGCTGAAGGAAAATGTAGAAGAAACGTGTTAATCAGTCATGCTTTTGAATTCAGTCATATTTTATGATGATGTCTTCGCTTCGTATCTTGCCAAGGAACGACGTGGGACGCCCCATGAGAAGGTTTCCACCTGTACATTAAATCTCCACGCGAATGAACAAATATAATTATATATATGAGAGATACCTTCGCGTCACATCATAAAATAACAGTGGGGATCCCTGAAAGGTGGTAATTCCTCTCACAAACGTTTTGGACCATTTACTTCCCAATATTAGCTAGGCCATACTCAGGTCAAGCCCCCCCCTCCCCCCACTCCCGGGATCACCTGCCCGTTGTGTACTTGTAGGGATTCTTGGTCCCTTGGGGTCAACTTGGGTTCCTTTACCGGGTTTCAAGTAATACCTGCCGAATACCATTTATTGCTAATACCGATATTGTAAACAAACAGATTAGTGACTCAGCTGACATACTCTGAAACACAAGCTTGTTACCCTTCTTTGACTATGCTGACAAAGACAGTTTAAGCTGTACTTTCATATGTACGGAAACAGAAACGGAAAAACTCCATCAAGTAGTAAAAATTGCGTTTCCGTACACTTGAAGGGTTTTTGCCGTTTCCGTTTCCGTACACATGAAAACACAGCTTTAGGCCACATTCATATTTTCCTGCCTGGAGAAAGTTTGAGATTTCCCTTTGCATATGACAGTGAATTTTTTAAGAGACGGCCGACGCTCATGGATGTCTTTGAAATTTTGCATCCGAACTGTTTTGGCTGTATGCTCTGCTGTAACAGCGTCTTTTGTGGCTGAACAGGCCAGTGCATTAGTGACAGTTACTGCTGCAACAGTTGCATTCAGGGATTAGCTTAGACTTAACTAGATCGCTGACCAATGTTGCCTGGCCTCCCCAAAGCCGTGGTCAGATAGGAGAGAACTGAGATCTTTATTTAAAGACGATCACAGCCTAAGGCTTTTGCACGTCTGTCAAATGAAGAAAAAATTTGGTAATAATATTCCAGGTCGGATAGCAGCGCAAACTCGTCCCATTTAGCACGGAGCTCGTCCTCCTCTTCAGGGTACCACCACCGCTGGTGGCCAGCGGCATAGCTAAACATACTCCCAAACGCCTGCTCAGGTCAACCCGCGGGGACGTGGCTTCCTGGCCAGTTGGAGTGAATCTCCGGGCGGATGTGAATGTGGCCAGATAGGAGAACAGCGGCAATGTTATTAAGGCATGCGGAAGTGAGGTCCTGATCTCTGCCCGAGTGTTACGATTTAATGAAAACCGATGGGCGATGAGTCGCAATCAGAGATATCATAGACTAACTATGAGTCTAAGATCCCTGGTCGTATCTGTTGGGGCAGTAGCGTTCATTTGTGCAGGCCCGTTTGTCTTCATCAGTTCATCATTTTCTGCTCCCGTGTGTTGACAGAAATGACAACATGTATTGTACAAATGGAGACAGAGTGTGAAACTATAGGGCTGTATATTTCTATTCTCAGCTTCGGGCATATTTTACCGTAAATATGGCAAAAACAGGGGCGAGGGTGGAGGAAGAAAAAAAAAAGAGATAAAATAATAATAATATAATAAATAAACAACTCCAAGGGCGGGTAACAAGCCCGAGTCTCTCGCGAGGCAGACGGACATCAATGCAACCATCAGGCTACTATAACATGCGACTTCGGTATCAAAAGCACACAACGTACCATTTAACAACAATACTGAATGCTGGCAACTATGAACACGTTACACGTTTAAAGTTCATGGTGAAAATAAGCAAACACTATTACCCTGCAAATTCTGCTTTCTTTGGCATATTGTATTGGACAGTAATATTCATACCAAATATCATAAGTATAGATTGATAGACAAACAGACAGACAAGCAGACAGACTGTCAGACAGACAGACGGGCGGATGGGTGGATGGATTAATGGATAGATAGATAGATAGATAGATAGATAGATAGATAGATAGATAGATAGATAGATAGATAGATAGATAGATAGATAGATAGATAGATAGATAGATAGATAGATAGATAGATAGATAGATAGATAGATAGATCACGTCAAGCTGCTCCAAATGCAACATGTGTTTCATACACTGGCATATTATTAATATTAAAAAAATATAAAAATATCTGGCGGAACTGCGAAATGATCATTATTTATGAACTCCATTCATATCGCAGCTGCATTTCGAGATGCATATCACTAATATGAATTTATGTGGTTATCAGTGGGGTGTTCACATGACGCAAATCATGAGTTTATACATATACAAGCTGAAGGGCCTGCTCTACGAAGGGTACTAAGGGCATATTTTGACATAAACTGGGCAGGTCTAGATGAGGCCTTGCCAAGGGATAAACCTGAATCCACCCCCTTCCCTCTCCCGACCTCCTCCCCCCCCCCCCCACCAATTTCTCCTATCCATACCACCTCTTCCTCTCTCCCACCCCCGTTACCCTGTCCTCCAATATATGTATCTCCTTGGCTCCCTCCAATCTCCACCATCCCCCTTTTGTCCTCCACAGCAACCCCTCTCGTCCATCTCTCCTTCCCTTCCCCTCTCTCTCTCTGACAGATGCTTTAATGCCAGATGTGCTCAGTTTCCCCAAGCTTAGGCGACTTGACAAAGCTGTTACAATTTTCAAAAGGCACTGCAACAGTAACTTCTTGAAACAACCTGAACACATTTTATACTTGGTTCAACAATCATTTTTCGAGCGCTACACAACACACACTGACACAGGCTGCTTGAGCCCAACTCCAGATCTAGATCTAGGTCACGTTAATAACAGAACTTTGAGTCAATGCCAATACCAATAAACTTATTTTCACATTACGGATCCTTACTAAATACATGGATGTGATGTTTAAAGTTTATTTTCGACCAACAATGTGTGAAGAAAGTTTTAAGAAAGGCGAAGAACGAAGACGGGGCGAAGTAGTCACCGAGTGAAAGTTTTGATCACGATTTTTGATTCTGAGGCACCCGGCATTATCCGAGTAAACCAGTGAACCCACCGTTCTCTCTCTCTCTCTCTCTCTGTCTCTCTCTCTCTCTCTCTCTCTCTCTCTCTCTCTCTCTCTCTCTCTCTCTCTCTCTCTCTCTCTTTTGTCTAGAAAATTCCCATATCCAAAGAGTTTATAATAAACTCTTTGCCCATATCCTAGAGCCTGACTACAGATTTCATGCGCACCAGCACACAACGCACTCATTTCTGGTAGGGATTTGCACTTTAGTTGTCTTTCACTTTCAGTTTCAACTTCAAAACAAACATAATGCGCATGCGCAGCGTCAATGAAACCTTAAACTGGCGGACCATGTCTCGAAATAGATCTAAAATTGGGGAAACTATAAATTTCCAATAAAAAAAACTACAACTATTTGAGACTTCTTTTAAAAACTGTGCACCCTTACATCCATTCTGATGCACCATATAAAATTTGAAGTCTGAGTGTTGAGTGGTTCAGAAGCCTTTTGCAAAGAAAAATCTCAAGTTCACAAATATCTATATTAATAAAAGTGAAACCTTACGACAATTGCAGCGCGCCTTTCGCTACTCCTCAGTTAATGCTGATTCGGTGGCCCTCAGATTTTATACAACGCTTAGTATAGACTGTCGTCGTGTACCCGGCACAAAAAATACCATAAAAATTAATAACTCGCAGAATGTTTGTATCAGTTGCTAGGTTGCGACACATTGGCGTTCGGTCTATTTTTTCGGCAAAATTTAATTTGGTTCCGGTATCGGTATCACACTCACAAATTGCGCATTCGATTACATTATCACACGCACAAATTGCAGTTGCCGATAGTGCTGAATCGCCTTGGCTTGGCCCCTCACATTCCACATTTAATCATAGACACATGCAAATACTCAAATCTAATTATCTACGCGCATTGTAGCTTTAAAAATGCATTTTGTCATCGAAATTTAACTCAAACTTGAACGAACGTTAGACCTAAAGCTTCGAGTTCTATCGGAACGGTGAACGATTATACTACGCGAACAACTTCCGGTTAGGACTGGTTTGAATGATGAGATTGAGTTAGACTATCAAGTATGAAACTTTGTGTGTTCTCAAGGTGCCTAGACTAGGAAAAAGAAAGGGTCTGGAATTGGGAGACTGACGCTGCAGGGTCAAGTACAGGTTTGTGTTTTCAATGTGTCTAGGAAAATATAATATTTCTTTTCCATTAACACATGACGTTATCACTTCCTGCGATGTGTTCACTAACAAATAAACTAACCCGTGCGCAAATCATAGCCATTTGACGGATGCTGATGGGATGCGCAGGAGATCAACATTTATCCATATCATCCCCCACCAGCAACAACAACATTTATTATTCATTATTAAATATATATTATTATTAATAAATATTCAAATATTATTTGAGTTGTGAACTGTTGTGAGTTGTGAACTGCGCCTAACAGGCTGCGTTACAATTTGCTCTGAGCTAGAGAGAGGTAGAGAGAGCGAGAGAGTGAGCGAGACAGGGAGATAGAAAGAAGCAGTGTAGTGTGTTGAGCGCTTCGCAGGCGCTCCATTCTGCTCTGTGGTTGACATGTTGCTTCTTTAAAGCGCATGGAGCATTTTAAATGGATAATGCGCTATATAAATGCCATCCATTATTATCAACGCGCAAAGGGAGAGCAGTAAAACGTGTCTAAAAACGAACAAACAAAAATAAAACAAAGCTAAAGGAACAGGCAAAGTGAAGCAGGTCCATAATAATCACTCAGAACTGAAACTAATAAATCGATTCCCGCGCAGGGCCGGGCAACCCAGCTAGTAATATAGTATTAGATATAGATATAGAATAGATGCGCAATTTTATGCGCGTCAGTAGTTCCACACCAATATGATATAAGATTTAATCATGCATAAAAGACGATTAGTGATCTTCACTGATGGGTGTCTTAATAATAGTGCATGCAGGCATAGACCCAATAGCATCACCTAAGCGTATACACTATTCATTTCATTTCCTGCAGATGAGAAACTGATCAAGCGTAAAAAAAAAAATGATACACGATAGCGTATCCCTCATTATCCAGTGGTTTGTGGCATTTGCCATTTGAAATGACTTGTCTTTCAAACGATGATTTTCCAACTGTGGAACTATCCACAGACCTAAACCTCCGTTCAGTGTGTATGGCAAGGACTATGCCACAACGCGACCTAAGTAATAGTAATTGTTTGTTCCAGCTCCACTTTTTGCACAAATGAGAAATTCGACGTTAAACGTTTGCGGCTTTAGTATTATGATAAGGACTTATAAAATATCGGAACGGACAAACAGATTGATCGGTGCCACAATGCATCTTTAACAAGGGTCCACGTGTGCATTTGTTTTACCTCTTCTCCATACCAAAAGATCTTCAGCTTTTCAGAAAATGGAGATAGAACAAACAAGAACTGAAGTCGCGACATTTGCATTTATCTTTTCACTTCATGGAATTTCACCCATATCCGTATCTAAATGACCAAGCTGGAAAACTGCCTAAGATCAAGGGGAATCTAAAATATTTCCTGCTATGAGTGTATCTTTTTACATAAATAATATATTTTTTAAAAACCTGTATTGTGATTTGGTCATTTTCACGGCTGCATCCGTGGCGAGACCGTGACCCGTTCTCCCCCATAAAAAAAGAAGGTTCTCAGTGACCTGATCATCAGCAGAGCTTTGAGAGGATTTGGCCCTCGCAGGCCTCGTTCTTAGAACATTGTGACAAGTTCGTACGTCTCCCAAGTTTCTTGCGCTACTTGTATGTGGAGCTCGTCCCGAAATACTCCCAACAACAGCCTTAATTAATTATTCTTTCAGATTTTCTTTTTGTTTTCCTCCAGTGTTTTGGTTGAAAGGGTAGGAGGCAGGGTTGAGCATGCGATAGATTGAGGATAAGGACGAGGTTAGGGATAGGTAGGTATACGTACGCTCCCCTAGCGCAAAACGCCTGGGGTGAGTCCGTACTTATAACAACAGCCCACCTGAAATGCGAATTGCTACTTAGCTCTTGTTACAGTATTAAGGCATCCAAGGCGCTCCCAAACGAATGAAGTGCAGATTATCATTTTTCTAACCGAACGCACCGACAAAAAGCAAAATATAGGGAAGATTTAAAAAAAAGAAGAAGAAGAAATACAAACGGATGAAGAAAAGCAGGAAGAACGGGGAAGAAAACATGGGAGAATAAAATTCGACGAAGATAATGTTGGAAACATAACCTTGATGAATTACCCCAGCAGAGTAATAGAATAATCAGTTTTCATTGGAAGAGACCAGTCCTGTGCTCCAGACCACACCGTCTGACCTGATAAACGCTTGCGCCGTTTTTTCTGACATAATAGCTATGATTTGAAAAAAGAGGTGGGCTGAGGAAAGAATTCTGAAGTGTATAAGCGGGAAATTAAATACTGCTCATTTATAAGCATCACTGGACACGCTGTCATTTTCTTTGCACTTTTAGCTCAGAGACCCATAAAGAAAACTGCAACCAGTCAGCTCGGTGAGAGCTTTGTTACACAGTGCAAGGAGAGGTTTTAAGTCAGGTTTTCGTGCCCATAACTGTGTCATCTTCCAAACTCCAGCTGTATTTCAGATTGAGATTTTATTTTGATTCCTTGACCATGGACATTATCTGCTTTTCCTTTCCATGAACCTAAAGAAGTGTTCCTTTCAATAAATAATCAATATAAATATGAATTATTTTTTTTTTGGTGATATTGTGGTTAACTTTGTTCTAAAGATATTTCATTTACTTTTGACTAGTATTAAAGCCCAGCTTACGTCCTTGGCTGACAAAAATACCCAGTGATGATTTAATCCGAGACACAGGATATTGAGATGGTTCAGTTCGACAAATTCTGTCCGTCGTCTTGGGCGCAACACCCCTTCATAATTGAACAAAAAAAAAAAACTGGTATTTATACGCACTGAAGTTGTGGGCATAATTATAGTGAAAGAAGGAATGGTCCGTCTCGGTATTTTTTGTGTGTCTCGGATTTAATGCTGCACCGGAAAGTGTCGCGAAACTGCCACGAGATGACACCTGAAAAGTAATTGTGTTTACAAAATACAGACCGGTAAAGCGAGAATGTTAGACTATAAAATGCAGCCTGGGAAAGGTATGGGCTCGAGTTGAAATTTGTTATCGCCGAACACAGTACAAACATATGCCCACAGTTCCATTTCGTCCATCGCTAACTACAGTTTTAAAAATGAATTTAGGTGAAAACCACCTCGCGACCTTCGTTCTTTTTTGTCCTGTGTCCGTTTTTTTTAAATGACATTTCTTTCAAAGATTTCTTTTAGTATTATGTAGAAGAGGTATTACAACTTGATATGTGTTTAAAATGCGTTGTGGTACCTATCAAGCTGTTTCACAGTTCGGATTTATTCTAATTCCTTAACATAATACTAAATCCGCAAACGTTCAACGTCGAATTTCTTAGTTGTGTAAAATGTGGAGTTGGAACAAACAAAAACTAAGGTCGGGACATGTTTCAAGGTGTAATGTTTGTGCGACTGCAACGCGAGAGCAACAGTTCAAAATTGCCTGTGGTTGCCAGGGCTCATTGGCAAATGGGGACACTTTGAAAATCTTTTCCTATAAAAATATCAGGCCGATTAGATGTGTCTTACCTTTGCGTATTTGCTGTGAATTAGGACCATAATAATGCAGTTGGGCCGCCCCTGGAACAAAGGAAAAGCGTGGCTTGTGATACACCGCTCACTTTAGTGAACTTACGGTAAAAGTTATAATGCTGCTTTTGAAATCAGTGCGCCCTTAACCCCCTCAGTGCTAACACGGCATCGCAGTGAACATTTTACTGCTCTGTCAGTTACAGGTTTTGGGTCTCCATTACTGAGTATAACCATTTAATTATCCCATGGCTTTGCCCGGAATAAATTTGCTCCCGCCTACACCGTCTCCATCGCTCTTTCTTTCCCTACCCCTTCTCCTCATCCACCCCCCTTTTTGGGCAAATTCTATAAAGCTAGATCTGCACGGAATTGAAGACACTGAAAAACGCTTAATTTATATACATGTACAATGCTCTAGATGAAAACAAAAGTAAAAAAAAACTCTTTAGGAACAAATTGGTAAACAAATAAATTTACCAACCGACCGACCCTTTGCAATCAGTCTACACCAACATGGACGAGTTAAGTAGACCCTTGATGGCCAGATTTGTTTGATTTTGATTGGACGGCCCATAGAGATAATAGGTTAAATAGAGATCAATATCCTGGATTCCATTAATATTTACCTTTTAAAGTGATTAACATAAATGGATCTTAATGTAAACAGGGTTTGAGATAAGGAGTAATATTTGTACTCCGCTTTGATGCTTTGTTTGCAAATTACATATAAAAATAAGCCTTTTCACTCCTGCCAGGGTGTGAAAATGTGTAAACTATAGGGTGGATCAAGTGCACAGCAAGGAATATTATCATAATTATTATGCTATTGTGTTTCCTTGGTTTGTTTTTGGTATCAGGTCAGCGTGACATAATAACATGATATTGCGCGCCATACTGCGGTTTTCTCTAATGTATTGCACAGCATGAAACTGTGTCTGATCCAAATGATTTCTGTCCGATTTTTCCTTAAGTGCAATTATAATTATGTCGGTGGATGTGGCAAAACCGGGCTACCGGTGATATTTTTATAACTCTTTAAGATATCAAAATAGAATATTTGAAAGTCGATTTCAAGCGAGATATTTAACTGCAGAAAAATCTAATATTTCATATTAATTATAAACAAATCTCAATTTCCACAGAAAATCCCCCCCCCCCCCATATGTGGTCTGGAATTCGGTCTTTCAGCTTAATCCTGATTCGGCCAGATTCACTCTCACATTACATATTAGATTGCAATCCCCTATCCACCTAAATTTCAGATTAAAGAAAAAAGATAATTATAGTGTAATGGATCTTGACTGTTACTTTGCAACATCAAAAATATTTCGCCTGCGCGCCCAGCTCAATCTACAGACAGAGAACTTGCAGAAATATCTCTAGAAAAGGGTTACGAGTTGACGCAAGAGACGAGTTGGAATTCATAAATCGGTGACAGCCGTCCATATTAATTCATTATCAGAACAGTGGCGCGCAGAGGTTTGGTAATTCCAATTCATTGATTGTAAACCCCAAGACTCAAGTATGGGGCCTGAATGTAACAGGTTCTCTACCCTTGTCTCGCTTGTCAAAACACACATCCACATTCATACCAGCTTGTGGGACTGTAGGGCAGATTCCACAACGAAGTTAACAGCGATAATTTCAAATTTAAAAAAACGACTTGACTTTAATTTCACTCTTGGATGCACCTTGAAATGGATGCTCGGGCTCGTCGCCCCATCTGCCCGCCATTGTGCATGCGACTGAATCAGGATCAGCGACAGGTAGGCACTAAAGTGTTCATTCCAAACGACCATTGTTTAATTCACCATAATTCACCATTTCTTAAGGACATTTTCAGAAATGACAGTCCTAAAATTAGCCAGTTAAGTGCTGCGTCTATCATGAAGTTCACCGTTTGACCACAAACACTTCCTCATGATTTATATATTTATAGAAATAATTTATTATCGAAGAGGTTTGACGGGGAAAATCTTGTATTTTTGTGATCTTCTGTTGGTATTCAAACTAACATAGAACACTGCTTTCTAGCTGATGAGCCCGGCGTAGATCGGAGTAAACCCGTTATTTTTATTTATCTGTTTAGTTATTTGTTTCTTTATTCATTTGTCAAGTTCAGATCTTCTCAAACATTGTTTTTTTTATTGCATGATAATTTTTTTTTAAAGTATGTCACATTGGTTGTGTGACATTTGGAGCACTACTGCAGATCAAAGAAAGCCGCCATGTGATATTTGGAGCACTAAGTTAATTCAAAGAAAGCCGGCATGTGACATTTGGAGCACTAACATTTGGGCTGTGATTTTATTGAAATAATCCTTAATCAACCTGTTGTTTATCGATCACTCTACGAATATTTTGCAATAACTTGCGGTCGGTACCACAGGGATAGAAAGTTTCTTTATAGGCCTAATACACTCTCCGTCAGTCAATTCCAGATGTATAGAGACTAGTTAACGTTGTCAAAGTGTTTGTTGGCGCGTTTTAAAACTTGCAAAATTATTTTGAAATTATTTGGATATCAGGATATATTATAATTCAAATATGGATTATTGTAAGCATAACTGAACAAAGAAACATGTTAAACAGTCCATTTTTATTAAACGATCGGTTTTACATTTCACATTTTTTGCGTTAAAATCTTACAGCCGCGTGCATTTTGAATAAATGTTGTTTTTTTTAATAAACATTTTCCCTCTGCGTTTATACAGGCTTACAGGCTTGGGACTGTCTCGTGAAGAGGCGCGCATTAAAAATGTATATTTTATTGGGTTTTTTTTTCTTTTTTAGGTTTATTTTTTTTTAATAAGTGGTTGAACAAAATAGATAATCTACACGAGACTTCACACTGTTGTCGAAGGCCTAAGGGAAGATAAGCTTCGTGTGACCCAACAAAAACAATAGGACAGTTTTGTGCAGGGAATTGGAGATCAGAATCGCCAGAAACGCCACAAACAGTGGCCATGGACAAGGGCAACAACAACAACAATGACATTAATGATGATAAAATAATAATACCTGTAATAATAATAATAATAATAATAATAATAATAATAAAAACAACAATAACACCATCATTATCGTCATCATTTATAGACCAGTCTTTTTTCACCTAATGCATAATGATGATGATGATGATGATGATGATGAGCAGAACAAAATTTGTTGAGTGTAAAAGATAGAAATTTTTTTCAGTAGATTTGCGACTTGATGTTGACATGAGTCTGCGAAAATGTAATCGAATACCAGCAGCGGTATAGGTGCGCCAAATGTCATACTGAAATTTTATTAATTTTTGGTAGTGCTCCAAATGTCATACTGCAATTTGACCTAGATTTAGGCAGTGCTCCAAATGTCATGTTTTCAAAATTTTGGTGCTCCAAACGTCGTGCTAGCGTCACATTTACTCCGCCATTGTCGTCTATGCACTCCTGCCAGGTGTTGACACACTCGCCTCGTGTGACAGAAAATAACAGACCCGTTTTGGGGGCAACTGCACCAAAATTCCACAACTGATATTTGTAGATGTTCTGTCATTATAAAAAATCATGCCCATCTTAAACATTTATGTTGCATCAATATTGCATGTGAGTTTAAATTATATCAATGTTATCAATTTTTTTGTTTCCAGACAAGGACGGACCCTGAAATTCACTTTTATTGTTGTTGTTGTTGTTGTTGCTGTTGTTGTTGTTGTTGTTTATGCCCGGGACTTTGAGTAAAATCAGCAGTAGAAATCAGATTTTAAAGTTAGAAAAACACACATTGACATCCGAGTCAAAAATTGGCAAAAAGAAAAAGTTGTATGTAGCAAAGCCTTTTCCTAAGAAATAATACCCAAACGAAATAAAACGCAAAGAGAAAGGGAAGACAAAAAAACAAAAAAAAACACCGATGTTTCGGTAAAAAAAACCTTTGTCAAGAACAAAAAATGGAAAATTGAACAGATAAAACAACTGAACAAGAAAAAAAATTATAGAATATGAAATGTTTTTAGAACATTAAATCAATATGATGAGTTGATCTGCGAGTCCTGGCTTGTATTTCAGTAGATGGGTACGCCCACAGTTTTGACCCCACAGTTTTTTTTTCTGTGGTTTTTATAATATTTGGAATTTAATATCCGTGTATTGCATCTTGACTTAACTTGACTTAAACCCTTGCACCCCGAGTGGGGCATAGGTCGTCCACCAAGGTCCTCCGGGTACCGGAAAACTGGGCCGGATTTTTAATCCTATTGTTCAAAACTACAAAGGTAGCTCGTAAAAGCTGTTGGAAAACTGAGCCGGTTTTTGGCATAACGATACTTAATTTTTCTAACGACCAGTCAACCTCTTCCGTTCACAACTTATCGAGACTGTTTCTTTGCTTTTTTTTCTGGTGAATTTTATAAGAATTAAATGCATGTAATTATAACAGCTGATTGAAACGGTCTTGATACGTGTTGCCCCCTGCTCACCACGTGGAGGTGGAAGTCGGATTTTGAGCAGGATAATGTTTATATGACAGTTGTTAAAACCATGATAAAAATTGTTTAAAAATAATAAAAGGGGCCTCACAACTTGACGGGTAGCATCTTGAGAGCCATTTTATGCACAAACTCTGCCCGAGACAGCCTTTGCCCATTGTACTCAGTAATGAGGGTCTCCCTAATTCTCTCACGCTCACCTAAGCGTCTCACAGGAACATTGTGGTACTGATATAGGATGATCTGACCTTTATGTCAGTTCGTAGCTGTTCTTCTGCGAGTTTTTCGATGAACAGAAATATGTTTGGATGCGCCGATGTAAAGTGGCAGTCAGTTTGTGACTTTTCCTGATGTTCGTTAGCATCCTGAGTCTATCCAAAGATTTATCATGTTTATACAGTCCAGTGACTTTAGGATTGGTACATCAGGCTAATTGATCTAAAATTCGAAAACAACATAGTCGATATCTACAACAAAAAACCGGCTCAGTTGTCCAACAGTGGTCGGCGGCTTATTGCGCAATGCGTTGCATAACAGGTGAAAAACCGGCTCAGTCTTCCGTACCCCGGTCCTCCACCTTGCTCTGCCCTGGGCTGCGGCCTCAATCTGACCCCACGAGAGCCCAAGCATTTTTGTCTCGCTTGCAGTTGATCTTTGCCATGTTGTCTTATGACGCCCGCGATTTCGTTTGCCTTGGGGGTTCCATTTGAGGGTCTGGCGAACGATGCTGGCTTGGGGTTTCCGGAGTGTATGGTGTATTGCATCGACCATGTGTAAAGTGTGTGCGGAGACAAAAGGAATTCCTACAAAAAGGTGATTTTTAATCGCGTTGACATCTCTAGCCCTGCTAAAGCATTGTTGTTTGAGACGTGATGCAAGACGTTGTGTGTGTGAGATCGCTCCTCAATAACTTTGTTGCTTCATTGATCTGTTGTTGTGAGCTGTGCTTTTGTCACTGGTATTTCTTACAGGGTCTTATTTCCACATACTTATTTTGTTTGTTTTATTGTTGTTGTTATTGCTATTATCGTTATAGAAAAAGAAAGAAAGAAAGAAAGACACAGAAAACCCGTTGCATGGCAGTGGGTTTTGCACAAAATTAAAATTTAAATGTGCTCTCCCCCCCCCCCCCCCGACACCCGCTCCAAAGAGAATGATTAAACACACCATGAGAAATCACATGCATTAAGGTTGGATCCGGTCGTGAAAGGGATTCGAATCCAGGCACCTGGATTATCCGTTCTATTTTCTAACCACTGACCCACTGCGCTGGTTCTTGTTGAAGGAAGCCTGAACCTTTGGTGTTAGAGAGATGGATCTGACACCCCTGGGTCACCGCCTTTCAAACCGCTTTTCTCGGTCCTAAAGGTTGGGCTGATAGAAGATCAATGCATATTTTAAAAAATATGTGAAATTGGACTAGAAAGAAAAGTAGCAGGCAAGGCATAGATAAAATGTCCCCTTACCCGGTGCCAGTTTTGACGAAGCACCATCTCCTGTGGATTTTGTCACACCATACATCAACACAAACGGCTCGTACCTGTGAATGGAACGGAAACTATCCAGCCAAATACTAGCCAATAAGAGGCCAGTGATCTATCTATCTATATGTATCTATCTACCTATCCATCTGTCTGTTTGCCTGTTATCTATCTATCTATCTATTTGACTGTCCGTCTGTCCGTCTGTCCGTCTGTCTGTTTGTCTGTCTGTCTGTCTATCAGACTGTCTATCTATCTTTCTGTCTGTCTGTCTGTCTATCTATCTGTCTATCTATCTATCTATCTATCTATCTATCTATCTATCTATCTATCAATCTATCTATCTATCTATCTATCTATCTATCTATCTATCTATCTATCTATCTATCTATCTATCTATCTATCTGTCTATCTATCTATCTATCTATCTATCTATCTATCTATCTATCTATCTATCTATCTATCTATCTATCTGCGTTGCAGCTCTGCTGCACTTACTGACACCACTGGGTTTTAAAATCAGTGGAGACTTATAGAGGTCAGATGGCTGCCGTTAACTGGAGACTGAATCACATCCTGATCGATGGACTTGGCGAACTAAAAAAACTGTTGCATGTGTCTGCACTAATGAGCTGTGAAGCCAACTCGGTTCAACAAGATCACTGCGCGACTCCGTCTGAGTTGTTAGACAGCAAAGTTTTGGGTACATTACTACAGGCGCGCGTCCGTTGATGTAGGAACCTTTATGGCATGTGTCGGGGACTGGTCACTGATTTGATGCTTGTACTTCAACATGAGGAAATTACCCTGAAATTGCAAAAACAACAATGAGAGCGGAAATGCTTCCCATCTCGTGTAAACGTGGATCAAATGTGCATTCTTCCTCCAGACACAGCTACTTCATTCTCTTACCGGTGCATGCCCATAGAACCCGATCTATCTATCTATCTATCTATCTATCTATCTATCTATCTATCTATCTATCTATCTATCTATCTATCTATCTATCTATCTATCCATCTATCTATCTATCTATCTATCTATCTATCTATCTATCTATCTATCTGCCTGTCTGTCTGTCTGTCTATCTATCTATCTATCTATCCATCTATCTATCTATCTATCTATGTGGCTGTCTGCCTGTTCATCTATATGTCTGTCTATCTATCTATCTATCTATCTATCTATCTATCTATCTATCTATCTATCTATCTATCTATCTATCTATCTATCTATCTATCTATCTATGTGGCTGTCTGCCTATTTCTCTATATATCTGTCTGTCTGTCTATCTATCTATGTGTCGATCTATCTATCTATCTATCTATCTATCTATCTATCTATCTATCTATCTATCTATCTATCTATCTATCTATCTATGTGTCTGTCTGTCTGTTTATCTATCTATCTGTCTACCGGTCAGCTTACTAATCTCTGTAGTCTATTTGTGAATGCTCTTTTTTTTTCCAGGGCTTCTCAACCTTTTTTGGGGGCAAGGGCCCCTTATGCTCGATGTTTTCTTTCATCGCCCCCCCCCCCCCAAATAAAAAAACCCCACCCAAACCCAACAGACACATTTCACAAGAAGACAGACTTAGAGACTGCACACAAATTATTATATTAAGTTTTTCAAAGCCTTATATTAACGACAACAGTAGTGTTGATTATCTATAACAAACAGAAAGCATACATTCTTCATCCAATGCACTAAAAAGAAATAGACCTTTTCAGTTCATAAAAGGCACCTACGTCTGCTGGCGAGCAACTTAGTGGCTGCCCTGTATTTGTCCCCAAATCGCCCCGGCCCCCGTCATCGTTATCGCCCCAGTGTCGCCCTTTTCTTCGTTTTCGCCCCCATGGAAATCAAAATCGCCCCTCGGGAGCCGATATCGCCCACGTTAAGAACCACCGCTTTACACCCTTTAGCTCTAGACGTGCTATCTATCCGTCATATTTTTAGCACAATCACGCGTTTGCCGATGCATGTTATGATGTTTGTCAATCTCAGTCAACACTTTGCCTTGCTCACAGTTCATAATATTAATTATACAGGTTTCTGACTGCTCTTCTCAGTCTCTCGCGGGAAATTTACAGTAATATAACACTATCTTTCTCCAGGTGGGTGAACGAAGATATTTCCTGGACACAACCCAAGCTGTGTTTTCATATGTACGGAAATGGAAGAGTCAAAAACCATTCAAGTAGTGAAACAGAACGCATGCTTTCATGTGTACGGAAACGGTGTAGAAAGAACACTGTTTCCGTACACATGGAAATACTTATCTTTTTACTACTTGATGGGTTTTTGACATTTCCGTTTCCGTAATATGAAAACACAATTTGAGGCGGAGGTTTGAACGCGTGAAATATATTTTGTTAATTAATGTTTGGTAATGTTTAGTAATTTTATTGTTCTGGATTCTTTTAGGTGATTTATAGTAACTTTTTGTTTCTTCATCTTTCAGGGTGTGGCTGCAACACTTTGGAGAACTGTCAGACTTTTGTGAAAAAGGCGTGCCTGTGCATAATGTGACATTGAACGAATTACACGTGACCTCGTTGGAGCACCCAAGCCCCAGGCTGCTGGAAACTGTTGTCGTCGATAGAGCAAGTGGCTCTATAAATCGTGTTTCCACTCTGAATTCAGCGGCATTTAAAAGAATGTAAACTGCGCGTTCCATTGATCACTGCCCTGGGATTTGTTTGTTTGTTTTTTTATGTTTGCGCTAGTTATTGATCTCAGATGGTGTCAGCAATGTCTGAAGATGAAGTTACTGTGTGTCGATCGTGTCTTTTCGAAGTATGTCTTGATATTTCATGTCAGAAATTAAGCATACACTTTCAATCCGAACTTTGGAAGTTGTTCAAGTGATAAGTTGGTCTCTTGACGAAGAAAAGCTTGCCGGAGACATCAACATCCAAGTTCTGTTGACATATTCTTTCCTTCGAGCTTCCCATAACTGAAAGCTGCAGCAAAAATGATGAGCTAGTCTTTTGACAACGAAAAGCTTGCCGGAGACACCAACGTCCAAGTTGTGCTGTACCAAACTCCTGTGCAGAAGAGATAATTTGCCCACTTGTCTGTGTTTGTGAATAGTTGGGGAGTAATACTAGTGCCATATTATTTCATTATTGAGGAAGTATTTGTGTGAGTTTCTTCATAAGTTCATTCTTCAAAAGATGTCAAAGCGGGAATGTCAGAGGAAACTGCCAAATGTTATGTGATGGTTGAAAGGAATAACAAATGTATGTTTTAACATATTTAAAAGCGGGGGCGTCAGTGCATATTGTTGTTGTTTTTTCTGCAAACTGTCAAATGTTATGTCACGGCTGAAATCGACAACAAATGTATGTTTTGAAGACTTAGACATTTCCAAATGAATAGCCCCAAAATTATGACTAGGTATTTCACCTTCTTTCGCCATGACTCATAGCAAATAAAAATCTACGACTCCAGCTCGCCAGTAATGGAACAAACTGTGGAGATCATCATGTCTAATGTGAACGATCAGATGAAGCATAACGCCAGTGACAAAGACTGTCTGCAGCTGAGTTATAAATCAAACGAGTCCTCCAGAACATTTGACCAACCACTCCGAGCCGATTTGTTATCCGACTGCCGGAATGCGGTCACGACTTATTCGCTGTTGGCAGATCAGCCAGAATACAAGGCGGCTCAATTTATTTGGCAGGTGAGCTTTTTTGTGTGTGTTTTTTTTCGGGGGTGACAAATTTCTGCTATGTGGCATTTCGTCATTTTGTCAATTAATGAGCTTTCGAGAAAGCACGAAGGGTTTAGCGTGAGAATATGTTCAGCTAGTTGGCTACTTAAACCTTCTTTGGCACAAAAGCCACAGACTGCTTTCTCTTTCATTCCCTCGGAAACTGGTCGCAAATGGGCATTAATCTTATTATGAAAAAAATAGTGGCGGGGGTAATTCATTGTGTGCAATTTTGACCCTTTTTTTTGTTCAGTCCCAGAGCTTAAATGACAGTTTCAAAAATTATAAAATTAATTTTCCAAAGTGTCAACTAACCAGCCCCATCGCTTTTGTATCGACCGATTGTGTTGATTCAAGTTTAATGTACTTTTAAATAAAAAGTTGTAAACATGTAAAATACAATGATCTTTGTTTTTGGCTCCCTGTAGTAAGCCCACCGCACCCGAAACGACGTATTAATGCGCGTTCAGTTCGGTGCGCGCTATATCTCTGCCAGAAATGAATGCGTGGTGCTCTGGTGCGCATGGAATCTGAGAGAGAGAGAGAGAGAAAGGTAGAAAGGTGGGTTCATAGGTTTATTTAAACAAAAAAAAAAAACATTCATGAGCATTTTGGCTACATGGCCCGAACAACCACTCCCCCTCTCTCTTTTCTTTTTTTTTAAAATCAAGTCACTAGACTCACAACTCCTGCAAAATTTACCTTCATGAGGACAGTCCAAGCTTCCCGAAAGTTCTTTCTCGTGTGAGAATCAGCGACGGTTTGTAGGCTAACTCTTTTACTTGTCTGTCTGGCGTTTCACCCAAAAGGCAATAACGACAGGGAGTAAAAAATTCACACTGATGTAACACATTTCACTGTCTGTAGGAGGGAACTTCAGACCCAAATCGATGCTCGGGGTCTTTAAGGTGGCCAGCACCGGACATTAAAACATAACTTCTGGAAAGTTATCTTATCGCTTCACTGGTCCAGTGATGGCTGGAATCAGCTGATCTGACGGCCAGACATCATTTCCCCCAGAAGAGACAATGCGATCGGTAACTGCTGATGCGAAGAAACAAACAGTGATTTATTTCAAAATACGTTGGTTGTTTTTTGTTTTTCTCCTAGTTTCGTTTGTGTGTTCGATAGTGCTTTACAAAAAATACAATCTGGGCCTGGGTCCTAGTCTTCCAGATGTGTTTGACAAATGTGTGTGTGTGTGTGTGTGTGCGTGTGTTATTGTTGTTGTTGTTTTGCTTGTTTGTTATTTTATTTTATTTTTCAGGAGAGATTCAATATAACATTTTTAAAGAATATCAATAAATATTTTGTATTTTATTTTGGGTTTATTTTGTAGTGTTCCATACTAAGGTAGATATTCTTGGTGATAATGAGATTTCTTGTAATGGCTATGTACATTAATTATTTGTGTTGTTATTTTTGCGACCCAGCAGAATGCAGGAGGGGGCAGTGCCTGTTGTGCCACTGCTAGTGTGCAGCAAAATGTATGGGCGGCGAGCCGCCAGTCTTGGTCTGTTTCACCCCTAAGTCATGTGCTTGACAATTTATCATGCAGCGTTTTGATATTGTTATCACTATGTAATCATTTCAATTCATTTGTTTTTGTTCTCCCATCCAGGTATGCCCTGTCATTCTGTTTCTGTTTGGCACCGTTGGAAACATCTTGATTTTGCTCATGTTACGCACGCTGCGATTGGGCAGAACATCAATGCACCTCTACCTCCGTGCCCTAGCCATTTCAGATCTCTGCGTTCTCTACATAGGACTTCTACGTCAGTGGCTCGTGTGGCTGTTTGGCTTGGACCTGCGTGACCAGCACGTGCTGCTGTGTAAAGTTCACACCTGGCTGTTGTATGTGTCTCTGTATGTATCTGCGTGGCTTCTGGTGTTTATGACATTGGAAAGAACCTGTTCAGCTTGCTTACCGCACCGTGTCAACACATTTTGCACCAAACGGCGCGCATGTTTCCTGATAGTTTTTATCGTTGTGGTTTTATCTAGCCTGCAGTCACATTTTCTGTTTGGGATGACGCTGAAAAAAGATGAGGGTAATACGACACACCAGTGTGCACCAGCAGTTTCGGAGGATTATGAGATGTTCATTAACGAGGTCTTGCCCCTTGTGGATATTGTTCTCTTATCTCTGCTTCCATTCGTCTGTGTTATCGTCGGCAACACCATTATCGTGTGGAAAACGTTTCTGTCACTTAAAACAGCAGCGGAGCTAAATCTAACCTCAGGGAAAAACGCCATGCTGCGCAGGCGCCGAGCGTCATCAATGACAGTAATCCTCTTGGTCCTCAGTGCGCTGTTTCTGTTGACCACGTCACCGATATGTGTTTTCAATATCTGGGAACGAGGCACTGGCGAAATAGATCCCCAAACACCGCCGGTGATTGCAGCACGTGTGGAATTAGTGTGGGCCCTTGTTAACATCGTTATGTATTGCAACAATGCGTTTAACTTTTACCTCTATTGTCTGAGCGGCAGGAAATTCAGAAATGAGTTGCGGCGGCAGTTTTCACGTCGCCGGACAGATTCACAGTCCATAGTGCTGTCAGCACCTTCGTTTCAGCTACACCGTTTCGCCGTCAATGAACTCACCACTTGCAACGGATTAGAAAACGGACATGGTCCTCATCAAGGAACAGTGATTTATGGACGCAACAGTAACGCCTATTTATAGTGTCGGATTGGCCGCTGAGAGGCCCCGCCTCCCCCAATAAAACAGACAGCGCCAATATGACTGCCAAAGCTCATGTGTGATATAAAATAATATGCTTCTCGACAAAATCTTCGACGTCCACTACTGTAAACATTTTTAAGGAATTCAGATAAAAAATGAAAGTGGATTTTGTTTTTTTTTTGTTTTTTTGGGGGGGGGGGTGTCACAGAGGAAAAGGTAGCAAAGGTCTTTTTAGGGGAAACTTGTTCAGCGCAAATAAAGTTGTCGGTGTAGTTGTTGCTGTTGTGTTTTAAAAGAGGCGGACCTTCTGAGAATACGTAGTTTAAACTAGGAGGAAATTTTGCCGTAAAACCAATTACCTAAACACTCTCTCTTTGCCATAGGAACATGAAAATTTGCCAATTTGAGGAGTTACTTCGGAAGACTGAGGCGGTTTTAATAATTTTCACCTCGTAATACCACGCTGTGACGTTTGTCATTCATCAGCCACATGGCATGGCCCTTGGCGTGTGCCGTATAGAGTGCATTACTAAATATTATGGTCTGGACATTTACAATGACAGTGATCTCATGATCTGGCATGTGACATTCTCTGTAAGCACAGCCATGCCATTATAATCGTTTGTGTGCAAGCTGTTTTTCCGGGGCCATCGGAGTTGGAAATTGACTGTTTTGTTCTATAATCTAATGTCACACGTCAGTTCTATGCACTTTAGCCATCAGATGATAATCGCCGACCGCATTGGACGTTCAGAGTCAAGTCACAGACACCCACAGGAGCTGTGGATCGATTGAACGCCCCCCCTCTCCCCCCCCCCCCCAACAAAATGTGCTCGAAAACAGTGTTGGAATTGTTGGTAGTTTCCTGGATTATGCATTTAAAAAAGGCATTGTCTGGATCAATTTCAGATTGTTTGGTCCTAAGTGGGAGAACGCAGTACGGAGCATTTTAGATGGATGTATAAAAAGGAGTACTCATTGACTCGAATGCAGGCTGCCTGTGTAAACTCTCTCCCAGAGCAGAGCACTTGACGCACCCACACTGTCAACTTTGTGTGTGTGTGTGTGTGTGTGTATATGTGAACATTGCCCGTTTTTACAGCAACTAAAAATATCGAACTAATGGCTCTATTTTGGGACAGTTTTTGTATGTAATAAATTACGGAACATGTTTCTTCCTCATCTTCACTAAGGCTGCTCAAGATGGTAGGTCGTGTCGCAAAGACATGGACAACCAGTGTTTACATTATTGTTGTAATGGATGTATTGTGCAATTGCATTATATGATATTTTCTTACATATGGCAGAATATGAGAAAACTTGTCTGATTCATTATTTGTTTGTTACTTAATGCTGTCTATTCTTTTTAGATTTTACAGATGTCTCCACAGTAATATTATGAACAAAATATGTCAAAAATTGATAAGGCTTTCCCTTTGGCAAAATTTGTTCGGCAAATTCATTTTGTCATGAGGGTCAGTTCCGTAGTTTAACCAATCAATTGGTCAGATTTTTGGCTCTATCACAATAGTTGGAACAACAGTTGTGACAGCTACGGGCAAACAACGATGCTCTCTTGTCAGTGCTCTCTCTCTCTCTCTTTCTTTTTTTCTCTCTCTCTCTTTCGCTTTCTCTCTCTCTCTCTCTCTCTCCGGGTGTGTGTGTGTGTGTGTGTGTGTGTGTGTGTGTGTGTGTGTGTGTGTGTGTGTGCGTGCGTGTGCGTGTGCGTGTGCGTGTGTGTGTGTGTGTGTGTGTGTGAATAGACTGTGCTTGCGTATTGGGTCTCACCGGAGGCGTTTAAACGCCTCGGTCTCAGCTGTTCGAAATTTCCCGTGATCTCAAGCGGCGGGATGAGAGGAGTAATTCGTAGGAAATGAGATAATTGCGACAGGCCTGTATTTTAAGCGCAAGTGGCTATCCCACAATCAATGACCGGAGGGCAAACTTCCCGTCAATGACAGTGCTTATAAGATTAAAATGTGAACTGATAAAGATAGGAGTTACTTTAACATATTATTATATGTCATTTGGTGCCAATCCTAACTTACTGTTTTGTTTTGTTTCTTTATAATTTCTTTCCTCAGTGTGTCTGGGGATTAACCAATACTATAAAAAAAAAAAAACAACTCACCCGATTTTAACAAGCCCTACCGCCGCTAATAGGCCTATAACTCAGATTTGCCTGACATTTTACAGGTGTATTCCTTTTGACCTGCCGAAGGTTCTTTTTTTCTACTGTAGACTCTGAAAATGGAGAAATATTTTCTTTTTAGTTTGCTATGTGTCGCTGATTTCGCCTCTGACTAGTAATACCGCAGATATCTAACTTGTGCTTATTCTGGGAATAGATGCAAGGGGGAACACATGAAGTTATCATTGCGGATTATATGCCTTTTAGATTTAGTGCTGTTTTATTTACTTCGTCGACATGATGAATGCATGAAATTTTGGAGGTTTGGACCCTAAAATGTTGGATGAATTATACCTGTAATTATATATCACATCACTCTGATCCTTAAAGACACATTACGGTCATACCTGTTGGATCGATGAACGTTCTATGACTCTGGCATTGTGCATCTACAACATTAAGGCTTTACGTAAACTTTTGGTAATTCGAACTTGTCTTCCGTCTGCGCTTTACGTAACCTAGAGCAGTGATTCTCAAACGGGAGGCACTTTGCTCCTCCCAGTGGAGGATTTTCAAGTCTGAGGGGAGGAACTGCTGCGAACCAAGGGAGGTCTGGGGCACGGATTTCAGAGGGGGAACTCTTAACTGGGAAAGAATGAACTCTGCACACTGTGTTTATTATCAAATAAAATGACAATGTACACAACGATAAGGGCTACCAGGAATTAACAGTTCACAGAGAAAAACCGCTGCTTCAGACTAAATCCCCTTTGGGACGATATTCAGTTACTGAGGTTTGAAAAGAGTGCTCATATTAGGCCTATTAGGCTATTGTTATAAGTACGTAGGAACCCCAAGCGTTTTGTGCTAGGAGCACGTACGTACAAGTTCTATTCCTAACCCTATCCTTATCCTCAACCCTAAATCTTATCGAATCCCTAACCCTGCCCCCTACCCTTTCAACCAAAAGAAAAAGAAAATCTGAAAGAATAATGAACCATAATTAATTAACGCCGTTATTAAGGAACTTTCAAGTTTACCATAATGATTATGCTCTCTACGGCCAATTCAAATACAAAGTAAAAAGATACATACACGTAGCCTAATACTATTACAATTCAAAATGGAGGAAGAATTGAGAAAAACTGGGATCGCACAGGGAGGAATGTGGTCTGGAATTCTGAGAAGCAATGATCCAGAGCTCACGGCACCACAGCTTATGGGGGGAAAAATGGAAGGTAAAGACAATCATTTTTAAGCCTCTCACATTGCCAGGATACAGCAGGTCTGTCAGGGGTGGAGATCATGGTTATTGCATTCATATTACAAAAACAGTTTCGTGTGTAACTTTATTTAAAGGTCGTAAAAATTGTACAAGCCTTGAAAATTTAAAGCTTACTGTTGCCATGGTGGTTATTAAGGGAAAAAAAGGCGCACGAACAAACTACAGCAGTAGCAGGCTACTATGAGGAAAGCCTGTATATTTTGTTTTGTTTTTATCAAAAATATTGAAATAAAAATATATGGGTAAAATAGTACAAAAAGACAAAATTTTCAATTTTTCCCTTGTGTTGAAAGAAAAAAAGTCAGTGTCTGGTCTCTTTCACCCCAAAAGGAGAACTTGGCGTTCCCTTTCGTGATCCGCAGACGCAATTTTATTGTTAATGTTGAAACATTCAAGTAAATCAGAAAGATCTCTCAACTTTTCATTAATTGTACCTTGAATTGTACCTTAAATGTGTATCAACTTGTTCTGTCAGAATGTCTCAGAATTTCATTAATGAATGATTTCTGGGGGGAAAAAACAGGGAGAATTTTATACAGGGAAATAAATCCATGAGACGTGAATGTACGGGGAAACAAGTTTGCTAAAACTGAGAACCGCTGCTGTTCAGAACCGTAACATTCAAACCAGGGTGCGAAGCGTAAACGAACCCGGCAGTAATTCAAGGTTAGCTGAGGTACAAGTAACTGACAAGACCATCCAATTATCTATGGAATGTAATGTTTTGGTAACAAAGTATTACATGATTTGGTCACCACTGAGATCATTACTTACGTTATACCAAAGAGGAAATGGAAGGACTAAATTGAATTCACTGGGACTGAAGTAACAATTACAGTAACTGATAGGATGAAATCCGTCTTCACTGGCCCCAGACAACCTGAAAGATAAAGAGGAATAAAGGAAATGTTCACAGTGCTCCGGCGAGGGCTCAAGTAATCCAGGTTGTTGAGGCTGATGGGGCACTGAATCAAGTCTGTTTTGTCTCTGTTTTAGTGTTAGATGTGGGTTATAGAGGTTAGCGGGATCTGGCGCACTAGTGACACCCAAACAAGTCTGTCTCATAAGTTGATTCGAAAGAAGTTTAAGTCTGGCTCAAAATCCACAGTGTAACAGACTTGTCCCAAAGATACTAGAACTGATAAAATGAGACACGCGCTTTTTCGCACCTCGAAAAAAACCGTGCACACAATTTGCGCGCTGATCGGGAGCCGGGCCCATGTCGCATAGTATGAAAAGAATGCTTGATTATAATGGTAAATTTATGATGCAAAATTGTGACATTGCCACTGCGACTAAAAAAAAAAAAAAAATAGCCAGAGTTTTCCCACAGCGATTGAGGTTTTAATTCCACAATAAGTGACGTCAATCAAGGCCTATAGCGATAGCTGAACAGTGAACAAAATTCAATATTTTCCCTATTTGGCTTTGTAAAATACGACATTTTTCATGACTTCCGGGCGTTTGCCACAAGTTGGCGGTGCGAAATCTGTGCACGCTAAAAGCACTACCGGTCTCATCTTACCAATTCTAGTATCTTTGCTACTACTACCCATCACTAGCCTGAGTGTCATTCGTGTTGGGATGAGCTTCTTCAAGTGGCTACGAGTATTATTTATGTATCAACGGTATGCAGTAGATTTGGTAATACCAACAATGATATCAAACCTTTATTTTTAGTTCCAGGGGAAATACAAGTAGTCGTGTACGACGAGGACTTCATTCTTTTAAGACCCTCCGATGTGAATAATACGGTTTTCCTTCTGTGTTTTGTTCTGTTTGTTTGTTTGTTTCTTGTGTGTATTTTATTTCGCTGAAATGATGTTGATGATATTTGATGAAATTGATAATACACTGTCTTGAAATATTTTGTGTTATGTTCTGTTTTATTACCGTTTTTATTGTTGTTATTTCTTCTGTGTGAAAAATGGTCGCTGTTTTAAACAGGAGATGGTGAAAGTAAATAAACTGGAATAAATGAATAAAGCGTCGTCAATGGTATTGAGAGATTTAGGATGGGATACAAGGAAAAGAAATACTTAGAATTTACTGTGTCTGGCTGCAAACTGTTTGACCTCGGGCTACGACATTTGGCACGGGGGCATCTTCTTATGAGATCAGGTTGGTCACTAAAAGATCTGTCAATTTGTCTTTCTTTGTGCATTTATATGTAGCCTATGCATGGTTATGTGTTTAGGTCTGTATTTTAGGAGGTTCCGTGCCTTTGGCATTGACACTTCACTTTTCTTGTTTTTATTTTTCTTCTTATTGTTTCCGTGTGTCTTTGTGTGTGTGTTGTGTAGATTAGTTTTTCAGAATTTTGCCCGGGCAGCAGCCTTGTTCGGCCTGTTCTTCTCGACTTTTAACTGCCAATGTTTCTTTAACGTGCACACGGGCCCTCCGAGTTTTTTGTGCTTATCCGAGGAGACTAGGTGTTCGATCCTGCCATAGGATCAGGAACAGGAATTTTTTCCGCCGAAAAATAAAATTCTAACATGCCTACACCGACCGGAAATCGAACCCGGTCCCTTCGGCATAAGAGGCGAGCACCTTGGCACTACGCCACCGTGTCCCTTATGTACGTTTGTGTATGTCTGGGTTTATGTGTATGAGAGAGAGAGAGTATGTGTGTGGGTGTGTGTGTGTAATCTTCTTTTTCTTAAACAGCACACCATTTGACCCAGAGCTACTAATGTCCTAGTATCACACAAGTATTCCATTTGGTGTGAGATTACCGTGATCCTAGTCCTACCCAGGAGCTGGCCGACTCAACACTTACTGGCTTTTGGTATTGGTAGTAAATGCCATACTTATTACATCAATCATACAGAATTTCTTTAATCGGGATAGGGCTTTTTGTTATAAGTACGTACGTACCCCAAGCGTTTTGCGCCATGGGCATGTACGCATACGTACCTATCCTTAACCCCGTCCTTATCCTCAACCCTAAATCTTGTCAAATCCCTAACCCTGCCCCCTACCCTTTCAACCAAAAAACAGGAGGAAAACAAGGGGGGATGGTAGGGATGAATTTTATTTTATTTTGCCCGGGCAGCGGCCTGTTCGGTCTGCTCTTTTCGATTTCCAACTGCCAAGGTATTTTTAACATGCGCAACGTGCACACGGGCCCTCCGAATTTTTTTGTCCTTATCCAAGAAGACTAGGTACTCGATCCTACCCTCCAATAGGATCAGGGACACGAAAATATGAGAAAAATTCCAAACTTCCAACATGCCTGCACCGGCCGGGTTTTGAACCCGGGACCCTTGGCATGAGAGGCGAGCACCTTGCCTCTAGACCACTTTGTCCCTAACAAGGTGGTCTAGAGTCCCTAACATGTCCCTTGCCTACATGATCAGTCTCATTTTTTTTCGGAAATTGGCCACAAATGGGTAACAACTTTCGGAAGAGCATCTAATTTTTATTCAGTCCTCATGTTGTTGTTATCGTTGTTGCGTGCTGTTCTTGAAATTGTGATCTGCCGGCCTTTCTCTTGTTAGGCTAAGTCTGGCGTAGAACTGCCATGTCTCAATATAGTGGGTTCTGTTATTTTTAGGCAGCATGAATAAAAATTGTGTCCAGTGATGCTGTGCTTGGCACGAGTTCCTTCATCATTGGGAACGAGGAACCCATTCAATTAGGTCAATAAGGTGAGTAGTCTACGTGGACCGAACACATAGTCGCTGAGTATACTGTGCGTCAAAAGCAAGATCTCGTCCTTCTCATTGTCTAGTAGTGTATGTATGTACCTCTCTGGGCCATCTTTAAAATTTTAAAAAAATCACCCCCACCTTTTAAAATTTTTTAAAATTCACCCCCTATCCCACAGTTTGAGAACCAGCAATGTCCCTTTCTAGACCACCTTTTAAAACACATAAGCTTTTTCAAAAAAATGAACTCTCCCATAAACCCCCGAGTTTGAGAATCTCAGAAAATTCTGTTGATTGACATGAAAAGTTTTAAATGTATTTAATTCCACTTCCTATTAAATTATTTAATATTTGTTTTGAGTTCGGAGATAGAAGTCCGCTCGTGTTCGAAGATACATTTGAACTATTTACTTTTTTTGGTTTAAAAACTTTATCAACTATAAATTTATTAACAGCTTTTTGTCCTAAGTCAGTTGCTGTTTTCTTTGCAACATTTGATACAACTTCTTTTGCAACTTTGCTAGTAACAGCTGAAATTATCGAATCAAAAAAACCTGATCCATAATATTTATTACTATATCCTCCATAAACATATTTTCTTTTGTTGTTTTTATTTATTGCCAACATCGTGAAACTTAGACTTGTCTATTTTATATAGCAATTTTTAACTGTAATTTTTTTAACTCATTAGTGTTAATACTTTTTTGTCTATATAACTCATCTATAATACTTACAATTTCATTTACAACACCTGTATTTCCTGCTTCTTTACTAGCTATTAATAATGATAATCTCTGTATTAAAGCATCAGGATCTGACGGAAGAAATCCTGTTCCGGAATAAGTTAAACTTCTTTGATCATCATAAAATTGTTTATTTTCCCAAATCGGTTTTACGATATTCATGTATTTCTGTCCTCCACTAGATTTAGGTCTTGGATTATTGGGATCATTATTTTGTTTTATGGCATTAGTAGAAAATAAAATACGTGTATAATTATTTCTGTCTTCATCTAAAAAATTTTGAGGATCTCTACTGGTTATTAATTCCCACAAACCAGGTGTCCCTTCATATTTATCTTCTCCAATAATAATATCATCATCATCAACTTTTATTTCTTTATTTCCAATATAAAATTTATCAACTACAGAATAAATTCCAAAAGTTTTATCCGCATTAGTTGTACCTAAGTATTTCTTTAAATAAGTTGCTGCTGTCGGATCAATTTGTTGTATTGGAGAAGAGGCAATTGCTTGTAATGAAGGTTCAATCATTTTCAATTGTTGACCTTGTTCTATAGCAAGTGGAATTTTTTGTATTTCTTTCTTAGTTTCTTCTGTTGCTTTTTGTGTACTTTCTGTGATAGGAGCAAATACTTTGGAAAATTCTCTTTTCATTTCAATATCTCCTACTCTTTTGCTTAAGTTACTTAATTGAATATTTTTTTTTGGTTTGTGAAAATTCATTAACAATAGCTTCACGTTTTGAAGGATCTTCAATTTTTTAAAAAGACATTTTAATGGAATAAAAATCAAACCAGTTTTTTTATTTTTTTCAATGGATCATCTATATTTAATTCAGGATCACTTACTTTTTTATTTTTTATTGCATTTTTCATTTCTCTAAATTTTTTTTCTTCATCTAAAATAAGTTTGAATTTTTCATCTGAAATTTTTCCATCTTCAAGAGCATTAGAAATATAAGTTTGAATTGTATTAAGTTTTGATTCTAATAAAAATAAGATTTTCTGATGTTTATCAGCTTTATGTTGTAATTTTTTATTTATGTATCTTAAAACTATACTTAATAAACCTGTACTTATTGAAAGACCTTCTATAATAATAGCCACAGGAATGTTAAACCACTGTAGATAAAAGTATTACTCCTGTTGTTCCCATTCCAATGGCTACAGTTTTTAAAGTTACATCAGTTCCGTCAATTATATTTAAAGCTTTTGAATATTTCTTAACTGTTATTCTTTTGTTTTCTTTAGTTCTTTCAAAAGACTTTTGAATATCAAGAATTTTTGTCATTCTATAATCTGAAGCTTCCATTTTTATAATAAATTTTTTGACCAAAACAATTCTTGGTTACACCAACATATTTATAAACGGAATACTTTTAACCAAATCGCTCAAAAAACCTTTATCATTATAAACTTGTCCTTCTCGTTTTAAATACAGTCCATCTCCTTGAAACTCCCCATTACCGCTTCCTTTTACAGTTCCTAAATATAAACCTTTTCCATCAGTTTCAATTTGACAGAGACATCCACCTTTTTGTAAATACAATCCGTCTCCAACTCCATAGGAGTTTGTAGGTCTATGACCGTCTCCCAATAATTTTTGAACACCACTACTTGCTAAACCCGTAAGCCCGCCTATTCCTATAGCTTTTGCTACTGATGGAACAACTTTAGATAACAATGGGAGTGCCATTCTAGCAAGAGCAGCCAGAAACCCTCCTTCAATTTTCATGTTATATTTTATTTGTCTTCTGCTTAGAGTAATATCAGCTCCTTTATTTTGATTAAATGATTTTTTCAATTTAGTTATTTGTCCTTGTGTTAATGCTAAAACATCATTTCCCGGTTCTGCAGTAATTCTAATAGTAACAGGAAGATTCTCTTTCATAGCTCTTTGAATTTTTTCTTTCTGATTATCAGAAATATTTAATTGGACTTTTTCATACGCCATTTTTAAGAAATAAATTTTAACGTCAACTTCGACGGAGTCGATAAGCAAAGCTGAACTTCGCGTTACGTTCAACTTTACGTTACGTTCAACTTTACGTTACGTTAAAACTTAGTTCGTTGTAATTCCTTTTCATAAAAAGAACCAATAATTTCTTCATCATCTAAATCTTTTATTTTGTAAGTAATTGGATATGTATATAAAATTTTATCTATTGTAAATATTTCTTTTGTCCATTTTGGTGTGTAACCTTTCTCAAAAAATTTTTTCTTCTTTGTAATTCTAACTCTATCACATAATTTAAATTGGCTACGCGATGCCTTTGGCAACTGATATAAATTTCTATATACGGTTATTTCATTTTCTTTTTTACTTCCTTCAACAGGAGTCATTTTTATTGATGAATGATAGGTGTTATTATAATCATTTACTAAATCATCTAAGACATCTTTATATTTCGTAACACCATTCGCCGTAAAATATTTAAACATTTTTTCTTTCATTGTTCGGTTCCATCTTTCCACTACAGAACTTTTCTCTTCATTCTCTGTGGAATAGATTTCTTTGAAAAGACTCTTAACATGTTTATTATAGAATTCACTTCCTTTATCAACCCATAATTTTTCCGGATGTCTTTTTTTGTCAATCTTTTTAAATCCTTCAGCAACTGTTAGTCCGCTTTTATTTTTTAAAGGAATCATCCAACCATATTTTGAGAAAACATCAATAACAGCAAGAATATATTTAAATCCTTTGTTTTGCTTAGAATAAGCAAACATGTCAACTAAATCAGCAGCCCATATTTTATCAATTCCATTAACTATCACTCTTCTTTTCTTAAATTTTTTAATAACCGGTTTATGAAGTTCTTCTGCTAAATCACTCGCAAAGCGGACGAAGTCGGAGCTTTTTTTTTCCCGCCCATTCCAGAAGTTTTTTTCATTTTAATAATAGGTTCAACAATATTTCTATCTATTCTTTCTCTTAAAATGGAATCTAAAGAATGTATCATCTTTTTATCACATACTTCATTTCTGGATTTAGTATCTTGATTTTGTAAATAACAAATATCGTGATGCATTGCGGCTTCATCAACTCTATTAAATGGTTTACTCCAAGATTTTGGTGTGAGATCTGAATTCAACCGTTTTTTTAAATTGGTTCCCGGTCCTGTAAAATTATGACCCGGCAAATGCATTTCAAAAGGAAATTTGTTGATGATTTGTTGGCTACGCCTCGCCCTTGGCTGTTGGCTACGCCTCGCCTTTGGGATATGCCAGGTATAAATTTTGTTTTAGTACTTCCACAAATTACATATTTGCCTCTTAACATATTTCTATTATTTTTTGTTTTAACTAATTCAATACCTTCCATAGTATCGGTTTGCTTTTTACATTTTACACAAAACATCGGAGTTTTACCTTCAGCCATTTTTAATATATATAAAATGGAAAAAAATTGCAACAAGCAGAGCTTGGATTCGAAGAATTGCAATACTTGTTTTATTCGAAAACCTCTTGATTTATTTTACAAGGAAAGAAAAAGTTCAGATGGTCATAAAGCAAAATGTAAAGAATGTATGAAACTTCAAAAACATTTGCATTATGTAAGAAATAAGGAAAAATATAAACAAGCATATCGAGAATTTATGAAAAGAAATCCCGATTATCAAAAGTCTATTAAAAATAATTCTTAAAAAATGGTCGAAAAAATCTTCAAAGATATTATCAAAGAAACCATTATTGACGATGTAAAAGAAAAGAATACTTCTAGATATTTCAAATTAATTAAGGAAAGAGTGAGAAAACTTGTTGAAGATTTTAAAGATAATAAAACGGTAAAAGTTAAATTAATAATAACTTCTGAATTTAATACTCCTTTAGCTTTTGATATTATTGAAGCACATTATCATTCAGATTTTGGTATTATAATTTCCATTAATGATTTCAATACCTTTTATAATTCCATTGATGAAAAATTTAATGCTTGGGTTGATAGATTTCAGGCTAAAGGATTTGGATATGTTTTTAATCAAATTATTAAAACAAAAGTACAACTTTATAAAACTAAAACTTTAAGAGCTTCTTCTTGGTTAGGGAAGCATATTGTGTGCACTGTTAATTTTGTTAATTTAGTTAATTTATCAGTGTGTGTGTATGTATGTGTGTGTGCGCGCTATGTATCATACTTTCTGCTTCTGTAACTGTATTGTTATGTATTCAATGATCAAAACAAATTTCCTTGCACAAGGACGAATAAAATTTATCTTATCTTATCTTATATTCATACTCCGTTTAAAAGTAAAAATATTATCAACGTTCAAAATAAAAAAGATAATAAATGTTTTCTTTGGTCTATATTAGCTAAATTGTATCCTGCTGATGATCATGTTCACAGACTTTCAAAATATAAACAATATGAAAATACTTTGCATGGAATTAAATATCCCGTTAAAATAAAAGATATTCCTAAATTTGAAAAACAGAATGGTATTTCGATAAATGTTTTTGCATTAGAAAAACCAGAAGATAAATATTCTATGTATCCAATTTATACCTCCATCGAAAAACAAAGTTCCAACTTCATTGATCTCTTATATTTAGAAGATGATGGAAATACTCATTACTGTCTTATAAAGAATTTAGAAAGTTTATTAGCAGATAAATCTACAAACAAAGCTTTCATCTGCAGGAATTGTATGAATATATTTAAAAGAGAAGAGACATTAAATAACCATAAAGAGAAATGCTTAAATCACAAAATGTGTACGGCAATCCTTCCAAAAGAAGGTGATAATATTTTACAATTTACAAATCATCACTTCAAATCTAGATTACCGATAGTTTTCTACTGTGATTTTGAATCATGTAATAGAAGAATATCTACAACGCAACCAAATCCAAATGAACCTTATGAAAATAAACTTTTTAAACAAGAAGCTATTAGTTTTGGAATGTATATACAATCCGATTATGATAATTTATGTCCTTCCGTTTATGATACTTATACCGGAGAAGATGCAAAAGAAAAATTTGTCGAAATGATTATGATGTATTATAACGAAATCTGTAAAAAAAAAAACTAAATTACTATAAAAAAGCTAAAGCTAAAATAACTTATGCTCAAGAAAAAGAATTTAATAAAGCAACAAACTGTTATATTTGTAATATTGAATTTTCTAACGAAAAAGTAAGAGAGCACAATCATTACAATGGTAAGTATCGAGGAGCTGCTTGTCAATCTTGTAATACCAAAGAAGGAAAACAATCTAAAGTAATTCCAGTATTTTTTCACAATGGCAGTGTTTATGATTTTCATTTCATAATAGAAGAAATAATGAAATATGAAGATAAATACAATAAACTTTCATTACTTGCTAAAACATCTGAAGAATATATTTCATTTGAATACGGAAATTATTACAGAAAATTAAGATTCCTGGATAGTTACAGATTTTTATCAAACTCTTTAGAAGGTGTTAAATCAATGGATGATGTTCCAATATTAAAAAAACATTTCCCGGATAATTACACTTTGCTAAAAAGAAAAGGTGTTTACCCTTATGAATATGTTGATTCAATCGAGAGATTAAGTGAAGAACAATTACCACCAATAGAAAATTTCTTAGCTGATAGCCCAAGGATTTATCCTTGGTTTTCAAGTTTGAAGAAAGAAGGAATTACAGAAGACGAATACCAACATGCTCTAAATGTTTGGAATACTTTTGAATGCAAAACTTTACAAGATTATCATGATTTGTATCTAAAAACAGATGTATTACTTTTAGCCGATGTATTTGAAAAGTTTAGAGAATTTTTCCTAACCAATCATGAAATTGATCCGTGTTATTGTTTCTCAGCTCCTGGATTAACTTGGCAATGTGGATTAAAGTATACGGGAATTGAACTAGAATTATTAACAGATTTAGATATGCTACTAATGTTTGAGAAGGGAATAAGAGGTGGTTATTCAGGAGTTTTAGGACCTCGATATGTAAAAGCTAATAATAAGTATTTACCAGATTATGACCCTAAAAAGAGATCAAATTATTTACTGTATCTCGATGCAAATAATTTATATGGAGGAGGAATGTCAGAACCTTTACCGGTTGGAGATTTTAAATGGGAGGATGAATCATTCCTAGATAATGTTCTGGAAGGAAGAGGATATATTATCGAATGTGATCTTGATTACACAGTTAAAGCAAAAGTAAACACCAAAAGATTTCCTTTAGCTCCAGAGAAACTAAAAATAAATGAAGACGATTTAAGCGATTTGCAAAAATACTATTTACAATTAGAAAACAAAAAAGTAGGAAATGTAGAAAAATTAGTACTAAATTTAAAAAATAAAAAGAATTATATTATACATTACAAATTATTAGAATGTTTTAAATCCCTCGGATTAGAAATTTCTAAAGTTCACAAAATAATTTCATTTAAGGAAAGACCTTGGTTAAAAAAATTCATCGATTTTAATACCAATCAAAGGACTAAGTCAAAATCAGACTTTGAAAAGAATCTCTGGAAATTAATGAATAATTCCTTCTATGGAAAAACTCTTGAAAACATAAGAGATCGAATTGAGTTAAAACTATTATCAGATGAAGAACAAGTAACAAAATAAATAAGTAAACCTAATTTTAAGGAATCCATTATTTTTAATGAAAACCTAATCGGTATTGCTAATAATATAACATCAATAAAATTTAATAAACCAATTTATCTCGGAATGTGTGTTCTTAATTATTCCAAACTGGTTATGTATCAATTTTATTACAATGTTGTTAATGAACTATGGAAATCTAATGAAGTTGTTGGATTTGATACCGATTCATACTTGCTTAATATCAGAACTGAAGATGTTTATGAAGATATGAAAAAAATAATAGATGATTTAGACAAAAGTGATTATCCAAAAGATCATTTTCTTCATTCAACTAAAAATAAAAAAAGTTATTAATAAATTCAAAGATGAACTAAATGGTAAAGTTATGAGTGAAATAGTTTTTCTTAGAAGTAAAGCATATACATATAAAGTTGCTTCTAGCCCTGGCTGTGTTGTCGAAGAACAGCCAAGACTCGGAGAATCGACATGTAAAAAATTAAAAGGTATTTCAAAAACAACAATTAAAAAAGATGTTACATTTGAAGATTACAAAAATTGTTTACTTAATAATGAAATTAATTATAAAAAGATGAATGTGCTAAATTCTGATAAACATGAAATGTACATAAAAGAAATAAATAAGAAAGCTCTAAGTCCTTATGATGATAAGCGATATATACTTGATGATGGTATCAAGACTCTTCCATATTCTGATCAGCACAACTGCAACTCTGTTGACGATTTCACTAATATTGTATATGAAATGGTAGAGAATGTTAGCTTTGAATAACTGCCATATTCCTTCCATCAGATTGAAATGAAATTATTTTATCAGAAATAACTAAAGCATAAGCTGTGGTATCTGCAGGAACATTTTTATTAAATGTAGCCTTAACCAGTATATCAGTTATGCTATTTTTTAACCTTTCACTTTGTTTTGAAACATCGAAAACAAATAACGGATAAAGCGTTTGATAATCAATAGTGGTAATAGTTGGATTGCTAACTAATTCATCTATATCATAAAATTTTGATTTAAATGATGCAGCATCATTATATACTCTAGAGAATTGAAACTTAGGGAATGATAGTTGATAATCAGATTCTGGATAACGCCTAGAATTTAACTGAACATTAATATTTCTCACATCCAGATTATTGAATATCGCTGCATTTTCTTTTTGATCAGATCTACTTTTTGTTTGAAAAGCTATTATGATCCACCTAGGTTTTTCGGGAGAAGCTTTTACAGATAACCTCCATGCAAACTGGGTTCCTATAGGACCTGTTATTGAATCACATTGTCTACTTCTATAACCAACATTTAATTTTGCTTTTGATTCAATAATTTTATATAATTCAAACTTTTGTTGATCTGCTGGTAAAACATGTGGAACATACCATGAGATTTTATCAAGAGTAACTTTTCCTTCGGCAGCTTTATCATCTTTATAAATTGCAATATTTGAATCTGGTCTTTTGTACAGAGTAAGTTGTTGAGTAAATCCATAAAGAATCTTATCATAATCCTCTGCGAAACCGAAAATATGTTTCAGAGGAATTAGAAAGGAAAATGTTCCTTTAGGATCAGGATATTTTAGCAATATCTTTTGTCTCGTATCAAAACCTTCATTATTATTAATTTGGTTGTTAGTATCTTTTATCCACAATGAATTAAGTCTATTTGATTTTGAAGAATACTTGAGCAATCCTAACATTGTTGTTCCTCGTCCTGGATGGTTTAAATTTTCAATTTCTTGTCCTGATGACTGATATTTTATAAAATTAAACAAATACATTATGCCATTATTACATAGAGTTATTTTATCATCAGCAGCATATAATGTTCCATCTGTTTTTGTAAGTCTACCTTCAATTATTATATAGCTTTCACTTGGATGAGTAAAAATATCTTGCAATTCAATATTTATTCTAATTTCTCCTCCGCTGTTTAAATTTGTACCGGTAATAGGATTGTATTAATAATAATAATAATAATATATACATTTATATAGCGCCAGGACTAAAACATTAAAAGCTCTAGGCGCTGTACACAGTAAAAAATCATAAAAGCACATTCAAATAAACTTACACACACACAGACAAACTAGTTTTATACATCCATAGCAAGCTATAAAATTCAGTTTTTAAAAAGAAATGTTTTTAACCTGTTTTTAAATATGTTTAGAGAGGCAGAATTTCGAACCTCTTGTGGTAAAGAATTCCACACACAGGGACCAAAACAACTAAAAGCTCTATCTCCATAATTTGATGTTTTACACCTGGGAACAACCAGTTTGTTTTCTGTAGTAGATCTTAAAAATCTATCAGACTCATGTTTTTTCAAAAGTTCCGAAAGATAGGAGGGAGCTGAACCTTCAAGACATTTGTAAACCAAAACTGCAGCTTTAAATTTTATTCTGTTTTCAACAGTAAGCCAGTGAAGTTGGTCCATAAGGCTTGAGGCAGATTCTCTTTTTGATTTTCTAAAAATCAGTCTAGCTGCATTATTCTGAATTATCTGAAGGCGTTTTATTTTGTTGCTCGGAATTCCAAAGAGCAGAGAGTTACAATAATCAAGCTTTGAAAACATAAGTGAAGTGATAAGTATTCGAGTTGCCTCTTGGGATATGAATGGACGAATAGAGCTGATGTTTTTTAATTGGAACATTAATGATCGACATAATGAACTTATTTGATTTTCCATGCTGAGATCTGATTCTAAAATTGTGCCTAAGTTTTTAACTTTATTCATGTTTGCTACAGTGCTTTCACCAAGATTTAATTTTACATTTTTAATTGCAGTGATTGTTGTCCTGTCATAAATTATTACATCTCCCAGTCTGGGATTTGTGACACTGTTATGGCTAAAACCGTAAGAAAGTGTGATTAGTTCGAGTACAAGTACAAGCGTTGACTTGGTGTTGCTGTTGTTTCACTCGCGTGTTCAATGTTAAAATGTGCTATATATATATTTGTGGACTTGAGATTTTTCGTTGCAAAAGGCTTCTGAACCACTCAACACTCAGACTTCAAATTTTATATGGTGCATCAGAATGGATGTAAGGGTGCACAGTTTTTAATAGAAGTCTCGGCTGTGGAAGTGAAATGGGGTCCCTGCGTCTGGGCGGATTCGAATACTGTATTCCGAATCGATAAGCAGCGGTGAATACACTGAGGGAGGAGTACCTTAGGCTACTCGAGCGCCACTTTGTCAGATTGTCAGATTGATAAGTAACGACGTGAGGGTCTAGTCAGTTTGTATCATCGAGGCCGTAGGCCGATGTTCGTCTGGGCAGTAGTCAGATTGACATATCAGGGAAAGCCCCCGGGGTAGCTATGTATCATCTCTTTTAGCATCTGGTCTTTGGCGCTCGAGTACGGAACTCCTTCCTCGATACGCGGAATCGATTCCGGCCACACGCAGGTAAAATGGCGAACGAGGCGACGGGACCGCATTTATCTACTTCGGTGTAGTGTTTTTTATTGGAAATATATTGTCTCGCCATGATTTAGATCTATTTCGAGTCATGGTTCGCCATTTTAAGGTTTCGTTATCACTTCCTGCGATGTGTTCACTATCAAACACACTAACCCGTGCGCAAATCATGCTGTTGTACAGGATGAGCAGGGTGTCAACTCATAAAGGCAGAGCAGTAAGACTTATTAAAACAAACAAACAAAAATAAAATAAACAAATAGGAACAGGCCAGATGAAGCAGGTCCATAATAACCACACATAACTGATACATTCAAACCGATTTATCCCGGGCAGGGCCGGGGACCTCAGCTAGTTCTTTCATAATCTACATTTCCAACCTTAGGCATTACGTCCATTAAACTATTGGATTTATAAAATATTGAATTATTGCTATTCAAAAATGGTTTAATATCAATATCCCATTCGGGTTCTTTAGGAAATTCAGCTCTTTTATATAGTCCATTATTCATTAATTGAAACCAATATAAACTATTTAGTTCTCCTGTAGATAAAAAACCTTCAACATTTTTTTAATCTTCTAAGTTAACTACATGGCTATTAAGTGGAACAATTTTCTTAGATTTAATAACATCTCTGCGAATTCGTTGATCATCAGCAAAGCTGCGACTTCGTCGATCAGAGTTGAGATTATCATCAGAGTTGAGTTCATCATCAGTATAGATGAGATCTAGTTGATCCGAGCTAAGATCTATTTGATTACTATGAATTCGTCCATCATCAGCAGAGCTTAGACTTTGTCGATCATCAGCAGAGCTTAGACTTCGTCGATCATCAGCAAAGCTGCGACTTCGTCGATCATCCATTTTTTCTACAAATAATTTATTTCAGCTAAAGTTACTGGTAATTGTGTAAACCTTGTACGATGAATCATAAACTCTTTGTAAATGAGAATATCTTTAAAACTAACATCACCGTCTCCTTTTTCGGTTGTCATTTCATTAAGATTATTTCGGATTTTGTAATCATCTTTTTGTTTTTTTACAATTATTCGAAAAATTTTTGAATTATTTTCCGAATAACTTATTTGTAATCCATCCATAATTTCTAATTTGTTATCAAAAGATTCTAAAACTTTACCTTCAATAATTAAAGTTGAACCTATCGGAAATTCTTCAAGAATCTTTTTTTCATTCTCAAATTCACAATTAAAAGTTAGAATGGTGCGTGGCTCGTCCTTACCGTTTGAAAGATAATATTCCTCATCATAGCGTTTTAAAACTGTTGTCTCTCTATATCTAGGAAGTGGAACCAAACTTCCTATAATTCGACCAGAGTTGTAAACTTTTAGTAACATTTTGTTATTTCCTTTAGTTGATACTTTATCACTTTTTAATTGAATATCAACATCCCATTCGTGTTTGGCTGGTATAACTTTAAGTTTTCCATCAACATTTATAAGATTCACAGGTTTATCTTTTACTTCACTTATAAATTTAGGAGGTGGGGAATCTACAATTTCATTTCTAACATATATACCTTCTTCATTTAATTTGAAACAATATATAGCATCTTTATTTCCATTTTCATTAAAACCTTCTACATTTTCTAAATCATCTAGATTGGTTGCATACCTATGAAATGGAATAATAGTTGTTGATGAAATGTCTCCGCTGGGCATAAGGCCAAACTTATCCACCATTTTTCAAGAAAAAATTTATATAGGCTTTCTTAATACAAACTATTAATAATTTCTTGAAAACTTTTTCCTTCTGATAATTCTTTTAAAACATACAAACACAAATGCCCACAAATTACTGTGTTAGGATCTTGTACTTGATTAGTAGAATATTGAATATCTCCTTTTTTCTCTCTAAGATATTTGATTATTTCTAAAGGAGGTTGAATTCCATAACTGTCAAAATAAATTTTAATGTCTTCGTCACGGTCTTTGACCTTGGTTACACCAGCAAAGCCAAGGCTTAGATTCGGAGAATCAACACAATACCAAGCGACCCAATGAGTTCCTCCTTTAGTTCCATCACCTAAGTTCAGTATTCCACATTCTTTTCTTCTCGGTTTTTCAGGTAATTCAGTTCTTAAAAACACACCTCTAAAATTGGGAATTTTTGATTCCTTAACAGCTTTTAAAATATCGAAATTGGATAGTGCCATTTTAAATGGTTTTCTTTTAAAGAAATGCCCTTCAAATTTCTCTAATATGAAATCTTATGACGACAGTTTCTCCTCTTAAATTTAAAGGTTTATCATTTTGATCTGTAATTTTAACCTCTAAGTTATTTATCGTTTTCATAACTATCGGCAGAAAAACAAGATTTTTAGGTTTTTCAACTATTTTATATCCCGGAGATATATTTGGGAAAAAAGAATAAATAACCGGAACGGGTGTACCATTAACTATACTTCCGTTTATAATATTCAAATGAACTAGCATACTATTAACGCTAAGAATGTTTACAATGTTTTCAGATTCATGAGTTCCCGATTCATATATTTCATGATGAAATCCTAATAAATCAGCTAAGGTATTGTTTTCTTTAAAACTTACTTTATAATCTTGTTTGATTGTTATAACAGATTTTAAAGTTTGATTATTTGGTTCGATTTTTATAGCATCACCAATCAGGTTTTGAATTGCAGTGTTTAAAGCTTTAATTTCATAAGCGCCTGTTGGTATATACACTTTTTGCCAAGTTGAACCATCATAAAACTCTATCATATTGTTTTCCTCGTGGACATTGGGGAAAGAATAATAATAGTTCGTCCATCAGGTATGATGATGACCTTAACAACACCAGAGGAATAAAGAACAGAAATTGTTGAGAATTTCAACACATGGACAATAAAGAAAAGTAAAGGACACAGAGGACAGAATGGAAAGACTGTTCTTTCATGACTTATGGCTTCTCATGTGACTGATAAGTCCTATTTTTGCCCTGAAGACCCTTCCACATAAGTGACAAGGGTGCTCCGTTGGTTCAGTACCACTGGGCCTTTTCTTGCGCCGTTCTCTTTTTTTGATAGCCTGCTGCCTCTGGTAAGGGCCGCCCTCCAATTTGCTCGATCAAGCGAGAGCTTTTCCCACTCACTCACATCAATGGCAAAGGCCTTCAGTGATTGCTTGAGAGTGTCTTTGTAACGTCTCTTTGGGGCCCCAACATTCCTCGTTCCATTGGAGAGCTCAGAGAAGAAGATTTGCTTAGGGAGTCTGGAGTCGGGCATTCTGACAACATGTCCTGCCCAACGTAGCTGAATTTTTTTCAGGTGGCAGAAGATGCTCAATTCCTTGGCACGATTGAGGACCTCAGTGTCTGGAATTTTATCCTGCCATTTGATCCTTAGGATCTTTCTAAGGCAGGCCAGATGAAAGTGATTTAGTTTTCTGGCATGCGATTGATACACTGTCCAGGTTTCAGCCCCATAGAGTAGGGTGGGAAGGACCACAGCATTGTACACTTTCAGAAACTGGGAAAGAATAGTAAGTTTCTAAATTAACTAAGGCGATTTCATAATGTTTATCCCTGTCTAATTCTAAAGGAGGCATAAATATTGTTGTAAAAGTGGTTTTATTATTACTAACAACAATTTGCTGTGAAAATTTTGATCTTGTGTTTTTAGCAATTTCTCTTAACAGCTGATCCATTTTAATAGAATAAAAATCACGGTATGTAAAATGTATCAAATTTATATCTATATTTACAAATATCACTAGAATTATCAATTACCAGAAATCCGTAAGGTTTTTCCCAACATTTTTTACAGAGTTTTTGAAAATCTTCTAATGTCATATCATTCCTTACATGGTCATTATAAATATGTTGAAGATTTTTCAAGTCTTATTTAAATAAACAGAGAAAATTTGCGTTTTCTCTTATTGTTTGTCTCGGTAATTTAAAATAATTTTGAGCTAGATAGAAACAGTCAACAGTGTTATGCCTTCCTCTGCAATAGTAGTCTTCGCATTTGTTTTGTTTCTCCAGTAAAATATCATCAAATATTATTAAATTCTTATTTTCTGAATTTAACTCATTTGGATCTGGAACATCATCACTATTTTTGTAAAATTGGCAATTAATCGGATTTATGTTAGCTACGCGTTGTCTTTGACAAACATTATGTGTATTTTGTTTTCCAATTTCTTCTAAAAATTGACAAGGAGAAATATTCTTTTTTATATCTTTTTGATTGAATAATTTTAGTAAAACATCCTTAGGTAGATTCTGTTCAAAACCCGTTTTTACAATCTTATATTCAGGCTGAAGTAAAGACTTTCCAAAAACAAATAACTGGTTGTAGTCAAGCCAGCCGTCTTTTAAAAGTAGATTCAATAACAGGTTAGTTTTTCCACACCCGCTTTTTCCTACTATAATTCCTCTTATACTTTTAGGTAACAAAGGACTGTTTTTTCTATTTGTTAAATTATCATTCCAAGTAAGATTTGTTACGTCCATTTTAAAAAGGAAAGAAAATGAAGAACTAGTAGGAAATAACTGTTGTCGTCTTAAAAATAGTGTTGTATTTTTTTGGTTATGTCCCATGCCAGGGTTTAGCCAATAATACGGATGTGTGTAGGGAGTGTGTGTCTAAGGGAGGTGTGTGTGTAAGGGAGTGTATGTATAGGGGGAGGGTGTGTGTGTGTGTGTGTTTGTAAGGGAGTGGGAACCATTCATTTATGCACTACTAGTGGTAGCACTTGAACTGTGAGTAGCACTTGAACTGTGAGTAACACTTGAACTGTGACCTCTGAACTGTGAACTGTGTGAGAGAGTGAGAAACCATTCATCATTTGTTGATATGCTCGGGACCCCCAAAAACACTAAGTGACATTCGTTTCTATTAACAGAATGCCAACTAAGTCTAAATGGGGGTCATAACCCTCTGAGTGATGGTGGGTTTGACCGAGCAGAGGAAGAGAAGCGGGTATGCGTAGCTCTTGCTTGAGTTGCAGTTCCTTCAGCCACACAGCCCATGTTTGAGTTATCCTTCCCGCTTTTCTCTCAGTTTTGTGCCAAGCCTTGCACAAGCTAAGGAAGTTTCCAAACTGAATGTAAATAAGTAATGTTTGCGCATCTGGTCTTCTTATGTTTCGAACGTCTCTCTGTAGTCTTGAAATTATTTCATTTTGGTCTGTTGTGAATGTAAATATATCATCAGAAAATGCCTCCCTTGTAATTGCTGTGTTGACATCAGCAATATTTTCCTCTAGATATTTATGTAGCTCTTGTGGTGTTGTCGGGTCCTCTCTGCTCCTCTTGGTTTTCCCTTCTTTTTCTTTAAAAAGATCTTCCAAGCTTTTCTTTGGTTTTTTAGGTAGTTTCTGTGGTCCTGACTCAATAGATCTATCGATGATGTTAATGAGTTCTCCATAATATGTTCGATGCTCATTTAACACGTCTAAGTCTCCTTGCTTCCACTGATATGATGGAGGTGGCAAAGAAACATCCACTGCTTGTGCGAAATGTTGAGAAGTTGATGTCATTTCTTCTGGTAAAATTAAAGTATCTTTTTGTCTAGAATATTCCAAAAGTTCCTTATGTGTGTTTAAATTTTCGTCTATTTCTCCTAAAAGTTCTTCTGTCGATACACTCTCTTGAGACATTATTCATACGATGAAAATAATAAGTCTTTCCTCAACGAAGCACAAAGAGAAAATGAGCTTTAGCCGGGGAAACATTTATCTTCCTCATTATTTTCTTCCTGTTTCGGGAAAAACCTCGTGGTACACAAAGGATTGTAGTTAGTCTTCATTTATCTTCCTGCTTCGGCAAAATGGAAAAACCTGTCGGCAGATTGCTGTGTAGAAGGGATTCTCAAACTCTGGGAGTTTATTGGGAGTTTATTTTTTTGAAAAAGCTTATGTGTTTTAAAAGGTGGTCTAGAAAGGGACATTGCTGGTTCTCAAACTGTGGGATAGGGGGTGAATTTTTTAAAATTTTAAAAGGTGGGGGTGATTTTTTTTTAATTTTAAAGATGGCCCAGAGAGGTCCTGTCACGATTAAGGTTGATGACCTTGTACGCCACGAGTATAGAGGGGGTAAACTTAGTAGGGGAGAAGGGGAGTTTTTAAGTTGTTGACTAGCATGAAAGATTACTATCACGAGGAAGGTCGGTGGCCTTGTGCGCCACGGGTCTAAGGGGGGTGAGCTTAGCAGGGGAAAACACGGTTTTTAACATTGTTGACGAGCATGGATAGATACACACGACTCGCTTTAAACTAGTCGCGTGTGCAAAGACCTCGGGAGTATAAGTAGAGGAGAAGCTCGACACACGAGGTTCCCAAGTTATTCATTCCTAAAGGAAGACGCAGAATTTATCGGTCCGGGCGACAAGTGGAAGCTCGTGCCAGTGGGGACCAGAAGTGTTAGGTGTGTGAGGGATCCATGATGTTCACATGTATTTCCCAATAAGAAGAATTTATCGGTCCGGGCGACAAGTGGAAGGTCGTGCCATGGGGACCAGAAGTTGAGGAGACCTGATGATAGGACGGGAACCCTTCAGGAGCTCGTGAATTACGATGGCGGGTGTGAACCGTCGGTGTGCTGTGTGTTTGCAAGTTGAAGAGTCTTGAGGACGGGATGATGAGAACCCCTCAAGGAGCAAGTAATCTACGATGGCGGGTGTGAACTGTGTGTTCTTATTTGTGTGAAGCCAGGGGCGTCTGTTTCCCCTTTTATCGTCGAAGTTAGAGATCTAGAAAGGATCGTGTGAACTCTGGAGACGTGAAACTGCATCAACGAGGAGGGCAGCTGTTGACAGAGACTATTAAGTATACGTAGTTAAGTTTATGGACAGAGGGATTAGATCTAGATGTGAAACGGGGAATAGAGAATAGCCATGATCCCCAAGAGTAAATTTGAAATATCTCTGTTTTTGTGATTATGTATGTGATTATCATTAGTTGAATGTTTTGACATAAGTTTTGTCATGCATTTATAATTAAATATCGTTTAATTTAAATTTCACTCCATGTGTCCGTTGATCGCTGGTCTGCTTGCTTGGCTTGTTAGCTGGGTTTGAAAGGTAAATAAGTTAGGTACTCATCACACACGTGGTCGTGACCATCTTCACGCACGTGATCGTGACAGTCCATACATACACTACTTTCACTGATAAATAAACGCACACAAAGTACTGAAATCTTGAAGTCCGCTATTGCGTAATCGTCCCCTTAGAATGACAAAATTCTAACTCCCTTCCATCAAATTTCAGAAATCGATGATTGAAGTTTCATGTGATCATAGCTTTTAGAACATTTTTTTTTCTTTATACATGTAGTATAGTAATACTTACAAATTACGCATCGAATCCGCTTGATAATTTGACACACAATGGAGAAGGCCTGTGTGTACATGTAGTATGTATCTCAATTCAGCCAAAAAGTAGAGATAGAACCTTGTGATTCTAAGGGGATTCAATGGTGCGAAGGCTAGAGCTACTGAAGATGAGTTATCTAGCTCTTCAAACTGAAAATGGCAAAAAAGTAAAAGAAACGGTTGTTTGAGAGTTGTAAAGCCCCGCAATATTGAAACAACAACAAAAAAATTGTAATAAATCACAAAAGTATTAGAAATGAAATGGACAAAAAACTGAAAGCTTCAAGTCTATGAAAACTTTCCTCAAAGTAAAATACGCATTATAATGCACTGAAACATTTGGAAAAACTGACGCCTTGATAATAATTATTATCAAAGCCTCACGAATCTGGCGCTTGTAATCGAACCAGACTTTTCGACATAGGCGCCATCCATAGAGTACGTGTGCTCGATTGTTGGCTATCTTTGACTCCTCTTCACGGCGTGTATATTGTTTTATATGGTTGACTTCAGCCCTCCGGCCTCCCACTTCCCAGTATGAGTGCAAGACCATACGCCTTGATGTTCTAAAACTTTAAATGGAAGTTTGAATGGACTCTTTGAACGTTTCATTAGAAACAAAATTATTTATCATCATTCAGTTTTATCTAAAACAACAACTTTTAGGGGGTTATTTTAAATTTTTTTATTTTTTTTTGAATTCCTGATCATACAGTAACAATGGATTTGAAGAGCGTACACCTATGTGCCCCAGAAATCCCCCCCCCCTCCCTCTCATGTAGGCCCCTAAGCTTTTCATACCCTGGAGGCAATCTCACCCACCCCCCCCCCTCCCATCTAAGAGTACGTACTTTGTGGATCGCCCCTATATCTGCCAAGGCGGAGTTGTTTTGTTGTATCGATGTTTGGTCGCTCTAACAGAAACCGTGACACTAGATAGTCGAAGTTAATGCTTGACTTTTACAAGATGATGCACTTCAGCTGCAACATCTATGGTGAAAATGTAGGCTACAGTTGTTTCACTGAATAAATCAGGTTAAATTGTTGGAAGCGTTTCGATTTTGGGTTCATCTCTTCTTTGGAACATAGCTGGGGCGTGTATTTTCCACGTGTCAATAAGCAGAGGCGCCCAGAAAGGGGGCAGAGGGAGTGATGGCCCCGGTCATCCATTTCAGGGGGCTCCCAATCAAAGAGTGAAATGAAAATTAAGTTTTTTGAAATGTGAAATTATCGCTGTTAACTTCCTTGTACAAGACGCCCTGCAGTCCTACAAGCAAGTGTGAATGTCGATCCGTGTTTTAAAAAGCGAGAATCGAGTAAAGAACCTGTGACATGTAAATACTGTGCATAATGCTGATCAAGATAATACATATGTAAATCTAGGAGCCCTGCAGAGTTCACTTAAAATTAAATTCACACTGTCTGCTTGTCACACCACAAACGACCAACACTAACGTTAAAGCTTGCTAGCTGTGCTAATATACTTGAGTCTTGTGGTATACCGCCAAGGAGTTGGGGGAGGGGAGGGGGCACGTTGGTCTAGAGGCAAGGCGCTCGCCTCTCATGTCGAAGGTACCGGGTTCAATCCCCAGTCGGCGCAGGCATGTTGGAATTTTTTTTTGGGGTGTAGGGGGTGAGGGGGGGGGTGGGTCCTATCCCTGATCCTACACGAGCACCCGGTATTCTCGGACAAGGACGAAAAAGTCGGAGGGCCCGTGTGCATGTTGCGCACGTTAAAGATACCTTGGCAGTTGACAGTCAAGAAAAACAGACCGAACAAGGCCGCTGACCAGTCAAAATAATAATTAAAAAAACAACAATAATAATAATAATCCTTACTACAAAAACACACAGAAACAATAACAAGAAAAAAAACAAAAACTGGATAAGTGAGGTGTAAATGCCAAGGGAACAGAACCATCTAAAATAAATTCCTAAAACAGTCAAGGAGTTGGCCCCCGGGCATCACCAAACTTCTGCACGCCACTGTCAATAATATAAGAAACAATTTTTCGCTGTAGAGAAACTCCGCATGTTCAGCCACCAGAAGCGCTAGGCTAGCCTGGAACACACACTGAAGAACTTGTAAAGAATAACCTTTGTTTAGCAACTATTCAAGAAGAATGTAAAATTGTTAAGTTGTCAAAAGGCTTGTGATAATTTTCTTACACTGCGTTGTGTTTGACTCCTGTGAAATCGATTCAGAAGTGTGCTATGAAGTCTAAGGTGGGACGACAAAAATCTATTTTAGTCATGTCAATCGAAATAAATGGCTGTGTTTGTAGGGGAGCTAAAAAAAATGGGAAAGGAAATGACGGTACCTCTTAATCTTAAAGAGAAAGGCAAAGATCACAATTATACACGTATTTAGATTTTATGCCCATGCAATAAGTATTAAGATCCGTCGACTCTTTAACACTAAGTAAAGGCCAGCAGAAACGTTCGTGGGACAGAGCACGAAGAAAATTAATCTAATCAGAGAAAAGATGAGGCGTTTAGAAGTGTATGCCTAGTTAGAGCTCAGAAAAGCGGGAGTGAACCAAAGAAGAACAACAAGTGACTCAGGCGGGCCTCGAACCCGCGACCTCTGTTACGGCATCAACAGCCTTGCCAAGGAAACAAAAATCCGCTTATCGGCCGCTCCGTCTCTCAGAAAAGGAGATGATAGCATCTGAACTGTCGTCGAGTCTCTCGTTCTGACCTTTAATTAACACTGTATCTGCCTGTCAAGATGAATGGAAGGAACTTCCGTTAAAATATGAGACTTCCTTACACTACACAAGAAATGAGATTTTTGCTCTGAACAAATGGTGGAGAGGAAAGAATCAGTAAAACGCTTGATCCCATGACATTTTGAACTAGATTTGCGTTTTGTCACTGAAGTACGTTTTTATTAAACGTACGAGCTATTCCTTTGGTTGCCTCGATCTGTTCTATGTAATGTTTATTATCCTCGTTGTTTTGAGGTTTTTGTTTACAAATACTTTGTTTTAACCTAGCACCAATAGCTGTATCTATTCGTGACATTTTATGAAACAAGTAGGCAAAAATGATTTATGATCCGTAAGCAAGATTTCTATTTTCTAGTGAAAACAACCAATAAATTAAGACATAAAAGTATAAGTAAGACATTTCGCTGAAGATATTAAATTTCTTTCCAAAACATTTGACACACCTTTGTTCTCAGGATCGCACACACATCTTCCCAGATCTTGGTTAAAAATAAGCTGGATCGGTGCAGAAATTTCCTGACAGAAGTCAGAAGAATATTACGATGCCTTATAAAGGCCAATCAAGGCCACTGTCCGAAAACACTATTTTGAATAAGTTCCTGTCCTAACTAAAAACAACAACAACAAAAACTGGTGTCCAGTGAATTTAGTAAGTCATCACTCACTCGCACATACACACACACGCGAGCGCGCACACACACACACACACATAGACAGAGCGAGAGAAAGTGTGTGTGTGAGAGAGAGAGAGAGAGTTTCAAAACTGAAGATAAAGGCTGTAGTGGCAATACTCTCTACATTCCAATGGGATTGTGACTGCATAGGAAAGTCGAAGATTTTTTTAAAAATAGAAAAGAAAAGGAACTGAATACTTGATGGGTATGTACGAACAAATTGATTTTTTGAAGCATTAGAGAGGGGAACATTCCAGTACAAAGCTGTCAATGCTTGTTATAGATGCCCTTGGGTTTTTCAGATGCACGCGAAGTTGGTGAGAAATAATAAGTGAAAGGGAGGAGAAAGCCCTGTCATGTATTTCCTTTTTCCTTCACCCATATCCCTTTTAGAATGCAGTCGGCCATGATCATGAAGGGGTAAGAAGAGACGATGAAACAGGCAGAAAAAGTAATTACACGTAATTGACGTTGTCGCGATGTGGGTTACATGGGGATATTTCGACTGACACTCTTTCGAGGTCCGCTCCCACAATCGACGAACACACAAAAATAAATACTTGCACTCTAAAAACTAAATAAATCAATTGCTTTCAATTTTAGCAGAACTGTAGGGCAGTTTAATTACAGGAATTAATGTAACAAATATAATTATAAATATAAATATCAATTCAAAGGCAACTGAATCTAACTAATGGAACTACAGCTTTTATAAAGACTAACGAATTCAATCTAACTACTTGCAGGTCATATGAGTTATATGGCAAATAGAATCCGCGCACGTGGCGACGGATCTAACAGTTTAAATTCTATTAATTCAATGAGACATGTTAGGATATGGACATTTCCTCTAGACACGCCATGGAGAATGCTTGTACAACCATGCGTTGTCTGGCGGTAGCTCTGAAACTGTCTTCAAAAGTAAGTAGAACGGTTCACTTTCATCATTACAAATTAGTATGGACTCTCACCATGCGGCCCTCACTGGGAGTGAGAGCGCTGGATGTAAACGCTGTGGGTTTATATCAAACCAAGTAGCTTAGGCTCTGGAGCTTTAAATCAGGCCCCTCACAATGGACTGCTCAACTGCGTCTCTATGTCTCTCATCTGGCTGAGGACTATCGCCGACCACCTCGTAAATGGATTGTCTACATGTGGCCCAGAACTAAGTTCTGTATGGCCTTAAATACTGGACTGCATCTGCAGCTTACCGTCTAATTCCTGGATTGTGATTGGTGCAACCACTTCTAGCTCAGCTGCCGAACTGAGTTATTTTAAGTAACAGCCCTACGCAACGACCTTGGGTCGACATCAAAGGTCGAATTACTTCAATACAATATAATATAAATTTTATAGCAATAAATTCTTAACATGTTCAAAACCCCGAGCTTTTACTCTGGATCACGGTTTTTCTGTATGTCAACAGACGTCTCAATAACATTTAATTCCTACTCACCCCTTCCCTCTCTACTAAACCTAGTTCAAAACACGAGATACAACAAGTGCTCAGTCATGCACACCTACGCTGTCCGTCTATCCTTCCCCACATCTTCTGTCTATCTATTATAAAAAAAACTGTTCAAAACAACTTGTTTACGAGACCAAGTTATGCTGGCTCGCACAATAATTACGTTTGTAAAAATTACTCACTGCTCTCTCACAAAAATTTAGTCAGTGGAAACATTTATGAATTAAATCTGTTCTTGACAGACGTGTACTGACGAAGTAAAAACAACCGCTTGATTAACTCCGCGGGGCAAGCACAAGGTCAGGAGTTATGTTACATGGCTGAAATGGTTTGACTGATTGGTTGGCACGGGTGAGTGCGAGAAAGAAAAGGAAGGAAGGAAACCTCTACTGGCGTAATTACTTCAACTGGCCATACCTCCACATAACTTGAGATCCGTGATTGCCAAGGTTAACCAATATTTATTACTGAAGTGAATACAGCTTTCCAATTTGGTTGAATATTCCTCAATTTACGACAAGCCATAATGAAACGTGCACGCGGGAACAATCTATGATTGAACTGTGTGGCCGGGAAGTTTAGGAATACCGCTGTCATGAAAAAGCATGGACGCTTCAGAGAGCTAGATAGAGAGAGAGAAACGCGCAGAGAGACAGAGCGAGAAGCACATGTAAGGAGAGAGAAGGAGAGACAGTAAGACGAGAGACAGACAGACAGACAGAGAGAGGAGAGAAAGAAAGAGAGAGAGAAGACAGACAGAGAGAGAAAGAGAGACAGACATAAGACAAACAGGCAGACAAGGAGAGGGAGTGAGTAGTGAGACGTTATTATTGTTCTTCTTTTCCTCGTGCCCCAGTTCCAAGATCGCTCTCAGAGTCCTCCCAAATTAGCATGATGAATTGGAAGTTTCCGTGCACAAATTGTGCACATAGATCATGTGCGTCACATCCCTTGATAATGAAATATGTAACTGGACTCCCTTTTCATTCAGTGCAAAGTTGTGGACTATCATTAATTTCGCCTCGGCGCACATAATATGCAACTTTGTTGTGTTGCTGTCGAATCGCATTCTTCTTCTTCTCCTTTAAGTGCCGGATCTGGAACAGATATCGACGATCATGGTTCACCACTCATTCCCCAGCTCGGATGCTCTCAAACTGTCGCCAATCTGTTCAAACTCTCTAGATGTGTTATTCTTTGTCTACCTCTGCTTTTTTTGCCCTCTATTTTTCCAGTTAGAGCAAGGTGTTCAAGGCCTTTTATGTCGATTCAGGTGCCCCAGAACTGCAATTGTCTTCTCCTAATTTTTTTCATTGGTGATCGCATTATTATTATTTTTTTTAATCTAAGCGAATGAATGGAGATGTACAGACATGTGAGACACGAACTCATAACGGGAACCATGGAATTCGGACTTTAGTCCACACAACAGCAAGTCGAATGTAAGCACCTAGCCTTAGATCATGGAGGATGTCATTGTCTTCCACGCCGACGGTCCATTCTTCCATAGCACAACTCAGTACATTCTCTTTTTGGCTATGTCATTAGACTACGCGCTCTCGACAACATTCTTCCTCCATCGTGCGTTGGCGTTTTTGGCCAAATTTACCTATAAGTTTATTTTATTATTATTATCATTATCATCTGAATTGAGGGTGGCTCCATTATGTATATGACGAAACCGGGCTAAAGGTGAAGCATGTAGCCTACTTCTTTGAAAAATCAAAATAAAATATTTTTAAGACGATTTCAAACGAAATATTTTTAAGGAATGCAGAAAAATGGCAATTCTTTCATATCATAAGCAAAATTAATCTCAATTTCAGTCATAAAAGTGACTTTTTCCCCCTTTGTATTTTGTATACTTCTTTAATCCCATTTTGGAAAATTTACTTTAGTAACAACTGGAGCAGACACGTCGTCGCCACAGTGCAGCGCCGGTCGGCGAGTTTTTGGTGGGTGGGGAGGGGGGTGGAATGGTAGGGATAAATTGTATTTGATTTTTTGCTCGTCTCGATTTCCAACTGCCAATGTATCTTTAATGTGCGAAACGTGCACAAGGGCCCTCCAAGTTTTTTTTTTGTCCTTATCCCAGAAGGCTAGGTGCTCGATCCTACCTATTGCAGGATCAGGGACAGGAAAATATGAGACAGATCCAAAAATTCCAGTATGTCCGCACCGACCAGGATTCGAACCGGGTACCTTCTGCATGAGAGTATTCAGAGGCGAGCACCTTGCCTCTTTGGAGGGGTTTCAGTTTTCTCAGGAATTTGGTCTTCACCCTAAGCCCGATTTCGTCAGATCCACGCACTGGATATATCCTTCCCCGTTCTTTTACAGTTGACCCTTACTAATTTACTTCTTATCAGTGGATTGTCTCTAATTGCTTCTGCCCTAGGACAACTTCAAGTCACGGCCACCTTTAGGTGTACAGGATATTCACAGGCGCCACACGACGTCCTAGGACCCCACGTCCCATGGGCGACATACTCACCTCTACTCAACATTTTCTGACAATTTCCTCCCTCCAGTCCCGCCCTAAGCAGTATCATTCTTAATCATTGACCCGTCTTTAATTAACTTAGTACTTTTCATACACCCCTTCCCTCTATTATCTCTGTATCCCCTCCCCCTTCCCCGGGAAGTCAAGGGCCAAAACACTTATTTAATCTGAAGATCAGTAGCCTCACTCTCCCAAACTTGCACTTTCTCCTTTTTTTTTTAGTACTCTCCTCAGTAAGCTACTGATATTCCACCTTGTGCCATTATATTTTTTGTTGTCGTTTCCAATAGTGATAATGGCATTGGCAATTTCCAGATGAACAAATTCCACTAAAATGCCCCCTTGGAAACCTTTCAACCTAGAAAGAAACTCATACAAATAGTAGGCTACTTCAATAGGGAAACTTTACAGCAATAATGATCACCATTTACACACAAAGACGAGGAAATGGGCGAATCGGGCTATAATTACTTTTCCTAAAGGAATTTGGGAAAGATGTTTCCTATCTTCAAAGAAAATTATGCACAAGAAAATTATGATAACAAACACACTGAGACAGGAAGATCAGGATGAAGTCAAAAGACCCGAGACCCCCGGGGAAGCTCTGGAAAGTTCTTTGGATTCTCCGAGGCCTCAGCTTGTTTATTTCGATTGTTGTTCTGACTGTTGTTTCGGCTGAGGCCCCTTTTTCTTGGGAAGTACCAACTTGTTGGGGTTTTATAGACGACTGGATCTACTCCAGGTTTCAAACGTTCGGTACTTAGGCTAGGCAAAATTCTGGGGAAGGAGGCAGCGGGGATTTGGTGATTTCAAGGTGCAAAGGATATCTAGACCGGGAAATTACATGTATTTTGTTTAAGATAACCCGCCCAAAGCATGCATTCGCTTCAAAATCGGCTTTGCTATAGTTTATAATCCAAAGTACTTGACTACCAACGATCAAACTAGCTTATGTGTAGAAGAAATTGGTTGTTGCTTTTTTTTTTTTTAAAGATTTAATTATGACAATGTTACTTTCCTATGTTTTGGGGGTCGAAAATACTATGTGTATTTTAAAGAATAAGAAAGTGCACATCTTCTGCGTCAGTCATAGACCCAGTTACCGCTCTTGTCCACAGTAACCGCTCCACTATTTTTACAGAAAAATGATGTATGAAAAACTCTGCTTCTATAGCGGCGAGGATCAGAGTGCAATGCTTGCTGTGGACAAGTATACAGAGTAGAGCAAAGAGTGTTTTACATCACTGTCTGTAAAAATAGCGGAGTGGATGCTGTGGGCAAGAGCAATTAGTCCCAATATCAAACTTTTATTACATAAACAGTTTCTGAAGACAAAGTAAAGAGGTTTTTAAAAGAAAATTTGAAGCTACTCCTCTAAACGCGACCAAACCGTTTTAATAACAACATCTGATTCCCATTCTTGCCAACTACATGACTGCTGAAAGGAATTTGCATGCTGAACACAAAACTGTGGAAGACATTTTTAATTCTCACTGACAGTCATTTATAGGTCCCCTTCATACATCTGTAAAACAATGGTTCACATGTCTGATTATTCACAATCAATCAGAAACTGTCAATTCATACTGGAAATTTGCAAGATTTCATCTGCGAGTTAATTTCAGTCTTGGTGCAACATTAATTAACTCTGTGAGTTTGAGAGTCTACATAATTTAACACATATGACACAGTGCGCCGGTTGGCAGCCTTTTTGTGCTCTGCATTTTATTACTTGTTGTTCCTGATCAACATCGGCTTTCTTTTGGATTTTTATACCAGCATGTTTATTAGGTTTCAGTGAATTCATGTGTGAAAAAATATTGTGAAAATTATGAAATTGAAGTCAGAAATTCTCAGATCAATTTTAAGATCTTCAAGTTGGAATAATTTCCACCATTGTGCTTGTGTTATTCTTGGCCTGTCACTACTCATGGCTAGTACAGGTAACATTGTTTTGACAAGTGAACACTTACACACTGAGACCGGTGTGCACACTGATGTGCTTGGTGAAGTGAATATGAACACCTTCAGTCAACAACTGTGTAATCCCACAATGGCCTATTCAAGAGACCAGCTGTGTGCTTTAAGACCCTTGAACACAGCAATTGTACCACCTAGTGTAATGCATAGATTAAGAAACAACAAAATTAACTTAATACCAGCAACCAAACGCTCAAGAAGGGGAGACAAACAGAGAATTAAAGTAAACATCACCAGTAGACATGGTTGTCTCCCTGGATATAGACAAGTATGCAAGGCAAATTTAATCAAAGTGGACACTGATGATGTAGAACGTGACCAGTGCAGTAACATCAGAGTTGGTTATTTAAATGCTCAGTCATCTAAAAATAAAACTGAAGACATTGTGGACCTCATTCACGAAAAGAATCTAGATTTACTGTTTATCGTTGAAACATGGTTAGTGAAAGAGCGTGATGCTATTATTGAAGATGAACTGACACCTCCTAATTTCAAAATTAAATCTTTTCCTCGGAAAAATCGTCTTGGAGGCGGGATCGCTGTAATTTTCAGAAAATCACTTGAACAAAAAATTGTTATTAAACCGGAAACTAGCTACCAACCTGAAACATTTGAGATTATGGAGCTATCATTAGATCTTGGCACCAAAGTCTTTCATTTTGTCTGCATTTATCGAGCGTCAGGCAGCAAAACCAATTTTCTGAGTGAACTTGAAGTTCTCCTACCACGCTTAACCTGCGAGAAAGGATACCCTGTTCTTTTGGGTGATCTTAATTTTCATTTTGATTCTGAAACATCATCTGAAGTAAAACGACTTAAAGAACTTGTCGACCAATGCAACATGTCTCAGATAATCAAATGTCCAACTCATCGAGCTGGTCACATCTTAGATTTAGTGATCATCAAACAAACCTTGAGCACCTTCACCAACACCGCCGTCCTAGAAAAACTCATTTCGGATCATAAAACCATCGTACTCGATATTGATTTCGCAAAGCCAAATATCATCAAAAAAGTTGTGTCGTCCAGAGACATAAAAGGTATCGACATCAATGCCTTCAAGACGGAAATGGCCAATGCTCTCGAGAACTTTGAAGGCGACATCACATCTTATAATAACATCCAGCAAGATCTACTACAGCGACATGCACCTATCAAGACCAGGTCAATCTCCAACAGACCGTTCGCTCCATGGTACACCCTAGATGTCAAAGCAGCCAAAGCAGAATGTCGCAAAGCAGAAAGGAAATCACTTACAGGTCTTACAGTCCACAAGGACATTTTCAAACACCAGAAGAACAAATGGAAATGTGTTATTAAACTTGCAAAAAAAGACTTCTATGTCACTAAACTTCAAAATTCTACATCTTGTAAGGAACTTTTTAGTATTTGTGATGAACTCACAGGGAAAAAGAAAGGAAACACCTCTACCCACAATTTACGAGAACAATTTGTTGCCCAATGTTTTTGCTGATTATTTTGGTAAAAAAGTTACAACTATCCGAGAAAATCTTGACAGTTTTGATGCCATTGATCATATTGATGAGTTTCAGGGAAATCCTATAGACACTTTTGGTGTTGTGTCGAATGAATCTGTAAAATCTATCATCATGGCATCGCCATCAAAATGTTGTGACCTCGATCCTATTCCTACATTTTTGGTTAGATCTTGTATTGATGAACTGGTTCCAACTATTACAAAAATAATAAACAACTCTATTTTAAGTGGGTCTGTCCCTGATTATTTTAAAACAGCCTGGGTAACACCACTTTTGAAAAAAACGACTCTTGATAAAAACATGTTGAAAAATTATAGACCCGTCTCAAACCTTCCTTTTCTTTCAAAAATCCTTGAAAAGGTGATATTACAACAACTAATGTGTCATTTGAGAAATAATGACCTGTTGGAACCATTTCAATCTGCTTACAGAAGTAACCACAGTACTGAAACTGCACTATTAAGAATCATGAATGACATATTAGTAAAGGCAGATTCTGGAAATATTACTCTGCTAAATTTGTTGGATCTATCAGCAGCGTTCGACACCATCGATCACGAAATCCTGCTCAGAAGGCTAGAAACATCGTTTGGAATCAGAGGGGTCGCCCTTAAATGGGTCGAATCTTACCTGTCAAATCGCCACCAATTTGTTGTAACCAACAAAATAAGATCTTTTTCTTATGCGCTTCAGTATGGCGTACCACAAGGCTCAGTGCTTGGTCCTATTTTGTTTACTATCTATACTATTCCACTTGTACATGAAATAAAGAAATTTAATTTACAATATCATTTCTATGCTGATGATACCCAGCTCTACAGTTCTGCCTTGCCATGCCATGTTGACAGCCTTCTGCAGCAGGCTGGAAACTGTATAACAGAAATTAACAGCTGGATGAACCAAAACAAACTGGCACTAAATGAGGATAAAACTGAGGTTATTTTATTAGGCCGTGAGCGGGTTCTGCAAGAAGTGGACAGAACTGAGATGATAATTGGCACTAATTCAATAGAAATTTCAAAAAAAGTAAAAAACCTAGGGGTTTACATTGATTCAAATCTTTCTATGTCATCTCAGGTTAGTCACCTCATTCGTATTCTATACATGGAAATCTGGAAAATTGGTAAAATCAGACATCTTATTTCAACTGAAACTGCGGCTGTTTTAGTAAATTCTTTTGTACTTTCAAAGCTTGACTATTGCAACTCCCTTTTGGCTGGAATTTCACAAAAAAATATTAGAAAACTCCAAATTGCTCAAAACAATGCAGCGAGACTTGTTTTGAAGAAAAAGAAAAGAGATTCAGCACTGCCACTTCTGCAGAGTTTGCACTGGCTGCCAGTCGAGAAAAGAATAATGTACAAATTGTCATCCATTTGTCACAAATGTGTCAATAATACTGCTCCATCGTACCTAGTTGATTTAACTGATTACTATGTTCCATCTCGTCAACTAAGATCATCATCTGACACTACAAAATTGAAAGTACCTAAAATGAATCTGTCCACTGTAGGAGAAAAGTCCTTTTCATTTCTTGGCCCTACCATCTGGAACACTCTTCCAAAGACAACCAGGGAAATTAATGACATTGGTTCTTTCAAACGCCATCTGAAGACCCATTTCTTTCAGACAAACTAGGCTAGGTGTTTTTCGGCAGCAACAATAGTAAATATTTTTGAATTTCTTTTGTGTATGCGTGTGTGTGTGTGTGTGTAAGAGTTTGTTAAAGCGCCCAGAGCTTGTCATCGACGGGGTTGGGCGCTATATAAATGCAATATATTATTATTATTATTATTATATTTTGCCCACACTAATTTTCAACCTCTATGATAGATGGACAAGGTTTATTTCCTCCTATAAAACATTTAATAAAACTTATATCTCCTGAGCAATCAATCAAGATTAAAGATAATTAGCATTGAAAAAGGTTTAAGGAAAAAATAAAAGGTCCAGATTTATCAAACACATACTGCTTTACCTGGGCATTCAGAAGCACAGTGGTTGATGTGCACTGTGCATTCAGAAGCACAGTGGTTGATGTGCACTGTGCATTGTTTGAGACTCAAAGACTTAAATCACACCCTCCAATGAAATATCATCACAGTCAACCGAAATAAAGAGCTTTTATGATTGTGGAGTAAGCAAATAAAATTCTACAACAATTTCCTTGCCACTTTACCACAATAAACTGATGCCTCTCTATAGAGAATCATCATGCCACAATACAAGGGAAACTAAATTAACAACCCCTTTGATGATATTTAACCAAAAAAAAACAAAAAACAAATACATGTATTTAAAAATTTAGATCAGTGTGTTCAAAAACCCTAAAACTGCCAATACAAGTATATGATAGTATATTATATACACCAGAGGTTATCAACCAGAATGTGTTATGTCCAATTTTATTCATCACTCTTAAATGCCTCACAGTATCCAAGATCTGTCACTTTATTTCATATCCCAATAAAACTTCTCATGTGACTATGTTGAAGTTATCGCCACTATTTGAAGTTTCATCAAAGTCATAAAATTCAAACTCATTTTTCTCAGTTTGACTGTTTTGGACATAAAACATTCTAGTTGCCAATATATGTGTCAACAGGGGAACAGATTCTGACTGTTCATGTTGTATTTTCAAGAATAACACAATGTGTGGAGACACAGAACTTACAAGAGAATGATGATTAAGCCCATACTTTTAACACAGACATATGCAAATGTAAAATATTTAATACACAAATATTATCAGACTGAAAATGAATGGATCAAATATTGCAACGTCTATCTCGAATAATGCAACACACTAGTGTGAGATGGGGTCAATGACCAAATCAAAATGTAGCAAAAAGTAAAAGTTCTGGGTAGCAACTTTTTCTTTTTGCCATATTTTGGCTTTACTTCAAGCCTTGCTGCAAACCCCCAGATTTTTTTTGTTTTTTTTTCATGATATTTTGTCAATGATGGAATGTTAAAAGTCCGAAGTTTCATGTCTCCAAGAACTGCAAACATGCACTTCTTTATAGGGGTTTCTACTCTAAACCAGTCTTCCTAATCTTTCTCATTACAGGCACAAAAAGAATAAACGGCACAAATTTCATGTAAATGAAATAAAAATTGGGAAATTAATTCATTTTGAACACTATTGCAGTTTGAGGTAATGGCTGGAAAATTACAGCACAAGTTGTTCCATACCACATAAGAACTGAAATTTTATACATATCTGAAGAGAACATTCCATTTCTGTCACGTGATTTTCAACTGTGACAAAAATTGAAACAATTACCATAAAATTCCACATAAATATATATTATGTAAATATAGTGTTTCCCCATTTTTTCTCTTACGTGCAGACATGAATAAATTCAACATGATTGTTTACACAATGGATGTTAATTAATTTTTTTAATGTCTTCACCTTGCATCAAGAAGCAACTCTTTAGATAAAGCTGATATGTTGTTTTTACTCTAAATTCTTCTTTATTCTGCATGGTTACTCATTTGTGTAAGTATCTATAATGCCTGACTTTTCAGTTTAATGCCATATATTTCAGACATAAAAAACAAAACTAACATAAGCAAATATAAATTAAGAAACGATTTTTTCTGTAATGTGAGTACTTACTAATGACACTTAAGATTCTATAACAGCACTCCTCATTTCAACTGTTATGTCAAGGACACTTTATCAAGATCCGTCTTTAAGTAAAGTACCAACTACACAATATTGTCCCTTCATCATTCAGCAAATTTTTAGTAAACAGGTGAAAAAACAGTGCAAAGATTTAACCCAATGAACCCTAACCTCCAGTACACTACACATAAACTGAAACAAGTGGAAATGCGGAATAAGTTAACATACATTGTATAATTAAAAAGGGGAGTTGCCAGTCACAACACTAAATGTGCTTTAAGTTCATATTTCGTTCATACATGCAGGAATTAACAGAACAGAAAGATCATTTTGTGCATTTGAGACATCCTTTTCACTAAAATAAAGCCATAATAACCAAGATTAGTAGCCAGAGTGCAAGGTCATTTGAGTCCTAACTTTCCACTTTTGCCTTTTTGCGAAAGGTACCTGATACATTTCAGAGCCCACAAAATCAGTTTCACTCATATGAAGTTTTATGAAGAGCTGTTGCAAGGGGACTAGTCGAGTTACAAAACTGAATAGAGAAAATACAGAGTTATATTCACTGCTCAACTGTAGCTTTCTATATAAAATACATGTACACAGTTCCTTAACAACAGCCTTTACCCAATATTCACAGTGATGTCTTTCACACAATTGTAAAACACACCCATGGCAATCATCTCTCATTCACACACCAAATGCTTCCCGTTAAGTTTCATTTACTCTTTCGCTACGGGGAAGCATTCCACGTCTGGAGGGAGCACCGCCTGAGTTTACACGCCATACTGTACAATGCGTTTGTAAACAAAGATCGCCTTACTACACAACAGCTGTCCAAACTACACACCTATCGCACACATGGAATCGCTGGACACTTAGGACAAAGGAAATTTTACCAAGAATTCAATTGTTCAGGTTCAACGTCATGGGATGTTAATTTCCAATACAGTGGTCAAGGAATACCTTTACAACGTCACAACACAGGCTGCGTTGTACCTGCTGCCGCACTGTGCATTGTACCGTAGGGAAAGAGTTAAGAATAGCTAAACTGTACCTATATGTTCCCCTGAAGCATAAAAGAACAGAATGTAGAAATCACATTTCGACGGCGCCCCAAGCAAACCTCTTAAACCTCAATTTTGGACCCCTAACTTTTTTTCCGCTAAACAGGCTCGTTACATAGTCCCCCATATCCAATAAAAAATATTAGACCTCAAAAATGATTAGCAGTTAATTAAAACGCATCTTTGCAAACCTCTCAAATCTCCACCTCGTGTATTTTCTCTGAGCCAACCTCGCAAGTCTCCGGCGAGACTACCGGCCAGGTGACACGGGCCAGTGCGTTTCACCTGTAATGCGAGATCAATGCCTTGCGCAATCCAAAGACAATGCCCACGACATGGCCACACGCCCTCGGTCATCCCAGGTGCGACTAATCCATGACACAACTGTTGTGTGACACTCTTATAGACCATTAAATTGATATCAATCAACCAAGGCGTAACTGTCATTACATTGAAATGACAGAGAGCCCATAAGGGCTTGATTTTTTTATTTAGCATACTAATAATTATTGTAATTTACATGAAGTTATATTAATATACTGGCACTTTAAATTCCTGCCTTCCCAATTTCCTTCCCTTTCTTCATGTCAACCATATCCCTCTCGGTCATTTGACTCACAAATTCACACATTGGTAGAGATGGAGAAAGAGAGAAAGAGACAGAGGAAAAGAATAGGAGGGGAGAGGGAGTACAAGGGGTATGACAGGAAGATTATAAACATGGTGATGATGAACACCCCCGCAGTCACACTGCAAACTGTTTAGTTTGAAGACGATTTCTTAAACAATAAGAACGTAAAAGGAGTCCTTTTTAAACAAAAATTAAAATCAACTCCCCAGTAAAATCATAGTTGTTCATTATAATAGAAGAGTGAAACAAGCCCATTATGTTTATTCCCCCCCCCCCTTTCTGGGTTAGGTCAACGAGAGTGGTTGAGACGCAATACAGGTTAGGTAAGAGAGTGTCAACTGTCAACACACAACCACTGGACTCGGGTGAGCAAGAAAATGTGTTGAAAATGGAGACGGAGTGTGGACACAGTCTGAGAAGATGCGTGGCCCAGCATGTCATCACTTATACTTTAGAATGATGCCACATGGATAATGGTATTTTCTGAGTTCCATCTCCCTATTTGCTTACCCTATAAAAGCCGAATGATAGCCGAATGTGGCCATATCATTTCTGCTTTAGACCGTCAGGGAGCCGTTATCCAGAGGTTGCATGCTGGTGGCTTTGAGCCAAAGGCAAAATCTACAAGCAAAGCGCAAATCACCTCCTTCTACACACTCCATACCAGCCAAAAGGAAGAAAACGGAAGATAGAGAGAGGTTAGACATGTCTTCCATAGTCTCTGATGTCACTGACGAGAATGGCGAGCTGATGGACCTATCTGTAGACTCTGTGCTCCTTGACCCAGATGTCTCATTTATAGAATTGGACCACAAGAATGAGAACTTACTTCTGCACTCTACTGCATGGCAGCCCCAAGCAGGAGACCCAGTGCTGCTCTCATGTGATAAGACAATGCCGTCACACTTCAGGGAACCGTCAGTACCATCATCATCTCATGAGGCGGTGCCATCTTCATCTGCAGAGCCAGTGCCACCCACATTTACAGGAGCAAACTCTCCTCCTCCTCCTCTTGAGCCATCACCATCCTCAACTACAGTGGCCGTGTCATCTCCATGTTTAGACGCCGATTTACCCCCACCGCCAGATTGGATGCTGTTACCTGACTCAGAACTACCAAGCCATGAATTAGAGCTACCCCTACCCCTTGATTTTGCTTCCTCGTCCTCAAAGATAGAACTACCACCACCTTTAGCCTCCAAGTGTGCATCTCCTCAGCCTGTTCCACTTCAGACAGCCCTGCACCAACAGCATCCAGCTCTACTGAAACTGTGTACAGACATGCAAAAAGTTCTCTATATCGCCTCAAAGGAATCGAGTATGTTGGTCGTACAAAAGCAAGCGATCACCAAAAGGTGAAGCCTACTGCTAAGCCATGCAGAGTCCTTGGAGAGTGTTGTAAATGTAAAGCCAACAAGGAAAAACTGCAGTGATGTGAGTGACGCTGACAGGATGTCTACATTTGACGAGTTCTGGGCTCTTGGATCCTGGGAGGCTAAAAGATTGTTTGTCAGAAACCTAGTTACTGCGATCAAGCATGATGAACATAAAACGGTGTTCAAATATTTCCTTCAAACTGGTGACAAGAGGACAGAAGTTTGCAAGTTTTTGTTTCTCAGCATCCTGGCTGTTGGAGAATGGTCTGTGAGGAACTGGTGCCTTGCACAAACTGCAGTCGCTCCTGAAAGAAAGCGTCGAACATGGCATGACCGTGGAGAGGACCAGAAGCGCTACTGTCAAGAATGTTTGCAAAAAGTCAATAAAATGCCATCTCATTACAGCAGGAAAACTACCACCAAACAATATCTAGAGAGACAGTTTCATTTACTCCAGAATGTCTTCGGCGCCTACACAGAAACCTGCATCACCGATGGTGTAGTATCTTTATCACGATAAGCATTTTCGAAGATATTCAACAGCAGCAATATCGGCATCTTCCATCCACGAAAAGATCAGTGTCACACTTGTGTCGCCTATGAAAAGCAATCTAGAGGAAACTCTGTGGAATGCACATCCACAAAAGAAGACAGAGGACAGGAAGCAAAGGCTCAGGACAAACATTTGGCCGAGAATGACCAAGACATTTTGCTAATTTCAATGGACCTGCAAGCAGTTCTCCTGTCTCCTGCACCCAGAGCGTCGGCAATGTACCTCAATGATGGTCCTGATTTTACAGAAAGGATTAAATAAAATTCTCAACTGGATAAATTCATCTAATATTATATTTTGTCCATTTGCAGTGTTAAGAAGTTCCTAGTAAGAGTTTCTATTGTATCGGTGCTTAAAATATGCATGTCACCTTTTGCTTTCTTCTCCTTTTCCTGTAACGAATGTGTTACTGTATTTTGAAAAAAAAAATTTCAAAAAAAAAAAAAAAAGCAACCAAAAAAAAAAACAACAAAAATAAGCCTCAAACAAAAATTTGTTTTCTCGGACCAGTGATGATGTAATGAGGAAGACTCTTTGGTCAATCCCTGATTCTGAGGTCTGAACCCTATTGACTGATGTATACAATAGGCTAATCATGTTTTGCCACCTGTCAGTCTTGTGCGTCTCGGGGAGTCCTGTCACCACCCACACGCAATGCATCTCGCGCCGAGCTGGTCACGGAGTCGGCGGACCGAGAAATCTACCTCAAGCAAAGCTCTTAAACCCCCTTTGAGAGGTTCTTTTAGAGCTATTAAGCGACAGCAAAACTCAGATCTCTTCAAAATGATAATTATCGTTACATGTAATGGTACTTGCCATCACATACATACGTGTTTGGCATTACTTAATAGGTATAACATCGGACATTTAGTCCATTTTATTGTCTCTCCTGTAAAATTTTCTCAAATTGGGTTACGAGGTTTGCTTGGAGCACCGTCGATTTACGATACTGCTGATATATTATGGCCACCCCTATAAACTGCAAAAATGTCAAAGTGTCCATACCTATGTAAACTGTGAAAATGTCGAAGTAGCCTTCTTATACCTATGTAAATTGCAAAAAATGTCAGAGTATTCATACCCACGTAAACTGCTACTGAAAATACCATCAAAGTAATACTTTTGGTCACACAATACATAATAATATTCCCTTCTATATCTCCATAATACTGCTGCCCAAAGGAAAAATGATGTAACTGACAGCATGGCCTTCTTCTACTTTATTGCCTCTGATTACAAACAGACACTTGCGTTGGATTGCCACATTAGAAACTACTATTTCGGTAACAGTATCTGTGCCTTTGACATAAAAGAATTATATATGAGACAAGTTCATAGAGCAGAAACAGGCCATGCTGTCAGTTACATCGTTTTTCCTTTGGGCAGTAGAATAGTGTCATGCATGAACACAAAAATAAATATGGCCCACATCAGAGAACTAACATGTACATGTATTTTCTTATAAACACTATCAGAAGAGAGAAAATTAAAAAAAAATTTCTTACTAACCATTGGGCAAATGGGGAAGCCTTCTGAATAATTTATTCAGTTAGTCACAAAATGTTTTTGCCACAGTGATCATACATTAGAGTGGCATAAAATCATTATCTTGTTCCACCTTTGCTTCCTGGTGCCAGTAAGTTCAGACCAGGTACATATATATTATGGATATTTCAAGAAATATTGAAAAGTGTGAAAAGACAGGTTGCAGCTTTTATAATTTCTGACATGATCACAGTCTATTCTATATAAATGATGTTCTCAACAGGATACCAGTGACAACAGACATGTTAGCTGAAGATGCGGTAAAAGTAAAACTTTTGATCTCGTGCAGTGGAGTCTGCTTAATTCGAACTCTGATAATCTGAATTCCTTTTAATTTGACACCTTCTCGCTGTCTGCTTTTTCCTCCGCTTTTACCTCTATTAAAAATATCTGGATAATTTCAAATCAAGCCATCCAATTTCTGATTATGTGAAGTCATCAAGCTTGCTCACTCCCATCTCAATTTTGGATGTCCTGCCTGCTGAAAACCCCTGTAGCCATGTTCAACTTTAGGCAGCAGCAATGCAGAGAAAGGAGAAGGAAAGGGGTGCGAGTAATGTAATGCAGGTGAGTAAGGCTGCAGCAAGGCAAGAAATGTGAGGTGGGGGAGTGGTGAGAATATGGCCTTCTTGCATGGCCTGCAATATTTAGTCAGGTCAGGCCAGACAACACATGATGTGGTCCAGTCTTGTATTCTAACCATTCTACTCTGTATTTATCAACTGGTGACATCACCATACCACATACTTAGCATCTTCTAGTATCATGCTTACACAGTATACGCTGAGTCAAAACAAGTTAGCTGGCCACTGTTACGATGTTGCTATCCTAAATGTTACGGATTTGGGGGGAATCCGTCTACTTAAGGTTTCGACTGCATTTAAATCGAGAGGTATCTAAACTTTCGTACCATGCCACACACTAAGAACAATCTGAATAAGTTTCATAAACAGACCTGCTGGGCCACAAATTTAATTACATTAATTACCCTAACAATTTTGTCTAGATCTATTATATAGTAAAGACAACATCAGCAGCATCAAATCCAAATTCAATAATACTTCACTAGAATTCTACTCTAGATTCCTATAATATTATTATACTTCTGACTCACTAACAATCTAAGTACTAATTATATATATCTCAGATCTGGTCTGCCTACTATATGTCAATCAATACACTAATATGGTCTCTGGCGACAATGTCATCTCAGCCATTTGTGCCTAACGCTTATAATAATCGAGCCCGTCAATACAAACTGACGTAGTTAAGTCTAGAGGTCTACTCCAGACAAATCAATCACAATTCACAGATGTGTATGCCATACATTCATACTAGTTGCAAGTCTATATATATCTTTATCTTGCATTCTTGGGTAGCACTCCTAGTATATGCGGCAATCCTGTCCTACTGGATAACTTATGTTCAGCTCCTCGTTCATGGTTGAGTCATCAATAGACAAACACTTACGATTAGTCCCTGGTGGACACCAGGGAACGATGGACAATAGCGGTGGGCATATCTCATTCAGGCATATGGATTCATCTCAAATGTCTATAGTGGACTAGACATGAGTCGTACAACGCTTTTATGATTCTTCAGGCAGAATCGTGCCGACGCCTGCACAGATTGGAGTTTTCTGTATGGAGTGCAGGATATATGTCTGGGCAGACTTTTATACTGTCTAGCCACCTGCAACTACCGTCCAAATCCCTAGACTTCATTGGTGCGGTCAGCTCTGAGCTGAGCTCGCAGTATAATTTATTCTATTGTATAAGTCGGTTACGGCCTTGCACTAATACAGACAAGGTCAATTTAAAATGTCAAAACAACTACTGAAATCTTTAAACCCTCGTGCTTCTACATTTTATGCACGAATTTCTGAACGCGACTAAGCGTCTTAAACTATCTATCCTTATTCGCCCCTTCTCTTCCCTTCTAAGTGTTCATCAAAATCACGGGGTCGAGAACGGCTCTGTCACTCCTAGCTATACATTTATTCTATCTCGCCCCACTTTCTTTCCATCTCTAAAACAAGTGTTTCAAACAAACTGTTCACGAGAACAGCTCAAGGACAAATTACACTGGTTAGAATTAACAAGTCGTGAAAATTTACTCACTGAACTCTTGACCTAGCACGGCATTTATGGACTTAATCTGTTCTTGACAGCCACAACTAGGCCTAAGCAATTCAGTGTTGCTTTCTGGTTGCTGTACAGTGTAGTCACATCTTAAAAACAAAGTTTCAGTCAAAAAATACGGGTGCTGGTGTGTGTGCGCATGTTGAGAAGAAAGACAGGTTTATAAGGGATGTAATTTCTGTGTGGGGGAAAATCACATAACAGTGGTTATTTCCCTCCTCAGAGGTACTTCAGGGGTACTTTGAACTGTGATAAATCAAAATCTAATCCACTTCCTGATGTCTCCTAACTAAGCACGACTCCTGTTTTTTTTTTAACCATTTACAGTTTATCTCGTAAAATCATTTCAGCATAAACATCAGAAAGACGATTCTTGATGTGTAAGTATTCAAACAAACCAAGGAAGATAATTATACCCACCCACTCATTTGTCTGTAGTGTAACAAACAGTTGGCACTCAAGGATGGAACTTGGTCATATAATATAGGCAGCACCGTAACTACCAATATTGCACTAACAGAATGCAACATAATTCATGGGAGCAATGGAAGACCACCAGTCAACGTGTACAGAGATCAACACCATGTCATATAATGTGGAAATAACTAAAAAGTATACACCCCTAAAATCAACATTAATCCAGCTTTGCTGAATATTGGAATTCACAGTTTCATTCTGTCATGGCAAAGGATACAAATGCCCCACCACATACATCCAATTATGATGGCCACCAACCCCGGGCATGAGCTTGTTTCACATGATCCTTCTCTTTAGGGCTAAACTGTAATATAGTCATTAAAGCTTTCAACATTTGTTTTTTGCCATGGGAGTCAGTGGAAGTTAGGAATTTCACTAACACATTTTTCAAATACTCAATATTTGCACCCTCCCTGTTTGCATGTCTGTTTGTTTCATCTATCTGCTCATTCAAGGCACTGATTTCATCTCTCAGCTTTTCCTCTTTCTGACTGGCTGATAACTGAAGATCCCGTAAAGCTGTCTCCAACTGCCGTTTCTGTTTGCGCAGTCCGTTTATTTCCACATCCAATCGACCTTTTTCCTGAGCAAAATGTAGAAAGGCAGCTTCATTCTGGATTCCTCGTGGCAAATCCAGAAGTTTATTGACAGCCTCAATCTCTTCCATATGATCCCCATCTGGCGCGGCACTTTCTAGAGAATGGTTATCCATATAGTGACTCACATGTCTGAAGGACTCGGAATCCAAGTTCTGACCTGTAAGAGCTTTGAGTCTCTGAATTTCCACATCCTTTTCTGCCAACATTGCTATAGTCCTGTCTCTCTGTTTCTTGAACTCCACTTCAAGTTCTCCTATCTCTTTTTGGTGGCCAGTTCTGGCATGGGCCAAGTCTGATTTGAATTTTTCTTCCTGAGCTAAGAGTGCCTTGCTGAGATTATCAACTTTGGCCTGAAATTCTGATACTTCCTCTTGGTGGTGAAAGTTTGCCATCCGCAGCTTGTCTCTCAGATCAGCCACTTGTTCTTTCAATAAATCTGTTTCTCTCGTTGAACCAGGATCCTGTATAGCAAATAAAAAAACCCAAAAATTCCACATTGTTTTTCTGTTACGAACATACTAGTTGTCCAATTACCAATAACAATGACATTTTCTTTACTCTTTTTTCTTATTCTTTTCTCCAATCTCATGCTCATAACTTCCATATACATCCAATCTTTTACATTTTCTCTCAATTTAATTTTCTTGGCTGCCATGTCTTTTAATTCTCCTGCTTCTGAACAAACTCGATGTCTACCCCATCCCATGCGTTTCTCGTTCTTTCTATAACATTCAGTCCTTTTCTTTCAACTCTTCCTTTCAAGCACCAAATTTTTTCCTATTATCCCATTTTCTTGCTCCTCTCCATTTTCATTAAAAACATCAGACAAGCATACTCCCCATTGTCAGATTACCTTGTTTTTGTTTTTCAGTACCGATTGTGCTCTCAGTTTGTATCTCTCAAACTCTTCCTTCACTTGTTCCAGCTCTTCCTTGTACTGCTTACATAAGGGTGACTCCTCATCTGCTTTGTTCTGATCTTCTACAAATATGCCTGCGATGAAACAGAGGTGACAAATACAAGGTGAAAATACCTAGAACTTCTGAATATTTGTTTCAGACACAACTGCACTAATTCTAATGTTATGAGGTTATGGTAAGGAAAAGAAGACAAGAAAAGAATGGATCCAGCAGCCAAATGACCACTTCAATAAGAGAGCCATCAAGGGGCACTATTAAAACTGTCAGTTAGTTATGATTTCCATAAAAAGGAGAACACAGGTGCAAAACACTATGAAAGGCTTCACAGATATAATTTAGTCTATGTATATTGTTTATTAGTATAATTTGCCTACTGTCACCACTGTTTTGCAGTTTATTTGACTGGCTTTTAACCTCAAAATTGGCAAGAATTTCTGCTTTGTAAAACCTTTCTTATTCTTCGCAACACCCCTGATAATAAGAGTCCTGCAAAATACAGGACAGTTGGCAGGTATGAAATAACATATTCCAACACTTACTAGCAAGGTTGACTGGTTTCTCTGATTTTTCTGCTGCCGTCTTCAGCAAAGAGCGAAAGTGCATGATTTTGTCCAGCATCTGTTCCACACTGAGGTTGTCCTCCTCATTCTCCAATCTCTCTGGTGTCAGACTGGCAGCACGTGTCAACGCAGTATTCTCCATATCCAACTGAGTGACACGCTCTCGTAATTTACTGGGAAGGTGAAAAGAAACAATATTAAATGCGAGTAAAATGCACAGAAATCTGTTATGCGCATTCACATCTGGCCTACATAAAGAGTCTATGCTATTTTTACATGGCTTTGTAAGGAAAGTTATAGGAGAGAATGACACCTCCTGTCTACTTGGCCAGAGAAAAAACAATATAAGCAATATAATCTGAATCTTGTAATCCATGTTTTAGTTGCTTCCTGAACATTTCAGAAAAGAATACTGCTGTGGACTACATTTCCAATTTATGTTTCTTCATCGTACACAAAAAGGTAGCATAGGTTACCTGATAGCTTGCTGGTCTTGAAATCTCAGTCTTTCATAGTTGCCCACCACCTGAGATAGTTCTGAGAGTTTCGATTCTAGGCTTGACACTCTCTCCTCACTTTGCTTTGACTGATTCCTCAGGCGGCCTTCAGCCTCTGACGCTTTCTGCTGCTCTCTCTCCACTTGCTTCTGATAATCAATCTGGCAGAGCAAACAATACTACTTTGTATAGTTTAACAGTGTGTACCAGATAATTTGTCAATAAGTGCCAAATATGTCATAAAACATCCTCATTTTAAATTGATTTCACTCACAAACATCCACTGAAGTGTAAAAACTCATATATGGCTCCAAGTATCCATAACTTCATGAATACACTCTGGGATTCAGCTTAACTGGACAGTGTCAGTTTCATAATTTCTTTTAAATCCAAGCTGGACATCATTAAGATTAAAGGCCCAGCTTTTGCCTTGTTTCTATTCAAAGACATGATTTTTTTCTTTTAACAAGCTGTGGGAGACTTCAATTAGAAAATGAATCAACAATCAAAAGGAGAATGTGTATAATATCAAGACTTCTTTTTTCATCATTATGCTTGACTCACAAACAGTAGCTTCAATACCAAAAACAGCCTAGGCAGGGTATTTAGATCACTAAAATTACCTTCATACTGGCCATTTCTTTCTGAAGCTCTTTAATAAATGGTGACGGCTGATCAGCTTTGTTTTCTGCAGCTTTCATTCGATCTCTCACCGTCTTCAGTTCATTCTGCAGCTGATGAATCTGACGCTCATAGACTTCAGATACCACTGGCGCCTCCTGAGATTTTTGCTTACTTTCTTTCAAGGCTTGTGTGAGCTCTTCCAACTGCAAATTTTACACAAGAGAAAAAATATCTTGAAACTGTGGAAGTCCAATTCCAATACATTTATCACTGCAATCCAATAATAATATCAACACAAATTAAAGTAATAACATATTATTACAGTGAAATTTGAAGTGGGCAAAGACTGCAAGATATCTGACAAAAAAAGCATTGTTTACAACTTCCAATATCCTTGCACAGATCTAGAACTTGTGTCTGTGACAGAATGTTTGGGTACAGCGGACAATGGAAGACAATTTTTATGAAAGCTATTTTTGTATTTCGCTGGAAATGATATATTCTTAGCCCTCTGCAGAGGGATAAAACACTTAAAGACGGCACATCCATTATGTCTGTCATCTTTATAGTAATAGGCTATTGTGACTAGCAGTTTGATGCCTACATAATTCTTGGTATTCAGATCACTGGGCATCTTATTTTTTTTCACTAGATAATGCTTTTCTCCACTACTTACTTGAAGCACAGATTCCACATATTACCTGAGAACTATTCAAATAAAGTCATACATTTCTTAATCCAAGCACACTATCTTTTTAGGTTTATGCAAAAATACCTGAGTTTCCATGCTGTCTTTGCTACTTCTCTCTTTGGCCAATAAAGACTGAAGCTCCCGGAGCATAAGGGCATGATCTGTTTGTTCCCTTTCCCTTTCTAGCTGATGGGTGCGGAGACGACTTTTCAGCTATAATTATACAAAAAACATATATTTACAGATTTCAAATATATTATGAAACATTTAAAGCTTCGTCAATTAATCCTCCTGAAATATAACAAAGATGTTCAAGTATTTTTCTGGTACCAGAAGGCAAAAAAAGTTGAATCAGAGTAAGCAAATTCCCTGCTCTGTAAATATTACTGTACCAATCATACATGAAGCCAAAGATATAGAGCCATATTCTCAAGAAATATGTTCACATTGGGACGATTTCATGAAAACATTTGTACACGTGATCAATATTTGTTTAGATTATGCAATTTAATATTTGGTCAATGTTATATCTGCAGCAACTGAACAAGATCACAATACCTCTGCTTAAAAAAATTATCAGCAGACAGCTCACTACAGAACAGCCACATAAAACTGTTCACATTTGCTCAAGATGTGATCTGCCAATTTATCAACTGTTTAAACCCTACTCTAAACCTCTTAACCCTCCTCTGATCATGACACAAACTGTTTATAGTTTAATGACAATATTTCTTGGCTTCAAATGAAAGCAAATTACATGAAAAGATAGAATGATGTGCAAGTTGCATCCAAATTTTGGATATTTAGTCCATAATCCACTTTCTTATTTCCACTGTCATGCATAATGAATCCCTCTCACGAACTACTACCGCTTATCTTATCCGTTTCACAAATCGTCTTGTTATAACAAACTTAGCAGTTCACTCAATGTGACAATGACTCACATCAGAAATTTGGAGTTCAAATCCTTCTGCTTGTTTGGCAATTCTGTTTCTCTCATCTGCCAGCTGGGACTGAAGCTCTTCATGTTCTTGCTGCAAAACACACAGTGAAATATTCAAATAGAATGCAGTCAAATACATTCAGTTATAAAAGACCATGTCAATCCATATAATACTGTTCTCTGACTTGTTTCAATGACACTTCGATCTCCTCACATCTTTAAGTTTGTAACTATGCGGCATATTCTGTGCGCTTTTTGACAACCAAAAACAAGTCACATGGCTCTCATAAAGAAATCTTCAAAACCACAGAACTTGATAGAATTGCACTAAGATTATGCAGACAATTTAAGGGAAATAACAACACTAAAACTACTAAAAGAATGCTGAAAATTATCAGTAAATGAAATAAGACCCATGGCAAATATGAAAATCACAAAAATTTGCAGACCCATGGAGATCATTATTCTCTTTCAGCCTCCCCTAAAACTGCTACTGACACATAAGTGCTGCAAATTATTGTGGTTTATGTAATTTCTCAGTCATAAAAACAAATCCATTTGGAAACTGCAAATACTTACAAAATAAGCAAACATAAAAAGAGTACATTTAATTTCTAGCATGGCATTTTAAATGCCTGAATTCTTCCTTCATTTATATCTACTTTTTAGTCTCCAAATTTCAGTAAATTGGCAGAATCTGCAAATCAAGTACATTTAAGAATTAATGCACTTCACAAGAATTTATTTTTTCAAAAGAGTAATTTGAATCATTTTTTATACTTACCCTCAGCTGCTTCCTCTCGGCAATAAAATTAGCTTCAATTTTATTTTTCTCTTGAGTTAGAGTTGCTAGTGATGTGCTGAGTGTCTTGATTTGCTCTCTGAGTGATTTAGTTTCATCCTTGGCATCCTTAAACGAATCAAACAACTTTTAAAAATGACGCCTGACATGCAAATATTAACTAACACTTCAGCAGTCACACATAATACTTGGTGATCATCAATTTGTCTCTTCGACATAAAAAGATAAACACAATAAAAGAAACAATGGATCAAATCAAATCTCAGGGATGCATGTGTCACTGGAGCAATAAAAAAAATGATGGATGACAAATGATATTAACAATCCTTTTACGGTGATGAAACTTAGGAAAGAATAGACCAATGGTCAATCATGTTGACAGTACTGGTGTTGGGAAATACCTGCTTGACAACACCTAGAGGATCTGGTGTTGCTCCTTCAGCTCCTCCTTCTTTATCAGTAGTGTCAGTTTGTTCCTCACCTCTCTCGTGGACATCAGTAGCAGCACTTGATGTACTTAAAGCACTAACACTAGCCTCCAGTGCCTCTTTCTCTTTTAATATGCTCTTATATGCGGCAACAACATCTGAAAGAAAGGAAGAAGCTTGATTACAAATAAATTATATTGAAGATGACATTTCCCAGTCTAATTTGGCACTTTCCACATAAAATATTTCAAGGTACACAATCTTCTGCAAAACCTGCATTAAAAAACAAGCTCCAGTGAAGCAAACTGTTTATAGTCACCTCACAGAGCATGGAAAAGCAGAGGAATGTCAATGTGAAACAAAACACCTAAACTAATGGTTCTCAACCTTTTTCAGGCAATCAATCCTTTAGGCTCCAATTGCTCTATCATTGCCCCCCCCCCCCCCCCCAACCCTACTAAAAACCCAACAGATACATTTCACAAGAAGACAGATTGAACAAAATTTATGATGTTAAATTTTTCAATCAAAGCCTCATTAATAATGACAGTGATTATTTAATATTACAAAACGGAAAGCATTTCTTTTTCTTTACCAAATGCACAAAAAAAAAAACAACAACAGGCTTTTTCTGTCATAAAACCCATCTACACATGTTGTTGAACAAGACAATGGCTGCCCCATAATTCTCCCCAAATCATCCTCCATTCATGTTTTTGTCCTGCCTTCGCCCTCTTGTCACCCTTTTCTTCGTTTTCAATCCCCTGGAAATCTAAATGCTTCCCGGGGGAGCAATATCACCCATGCTGAGAACCGCTGATCCAACTTTCCAGTTTTGACAACATATGCAAGACTACATGTAAACATATTAACCCTCACCCTGCGCGGGGCGGCAATAGTCGGTATTGACTTGCAAGCGCTCACGCCGCACGGGCGACTTTTTGCCGCCCAGGTCAAGCTGACCGCAACACGCGCAAGCCCTATTTTCAGGCGTCGGGTCACTGACCTTTTTGAGGCGTAACCATCGTGTTATTGTTCACTGTATCTCTTCTAAATCAAACGCATTGTGACATGGACATGTTAACCAGTGAACCACTGGTCGGAATCACAAAGACTAAGCTTTCAAAGGCTCTCCCCACACTTTCAAAAGATGTAACATCGACATGCGAATTGTTGCTCAACAAATTTGCAATATTATCTCATTTTCTCACAAGCTGACCACCATCTGGAGTTGTCTGTATCTAAGAACCAATCAGAAACAAGCTCTGAAATAATCTTTGCCCCAAATGCCCACATTGGTTTATTAGTATGTGTCAATCAGGATGAAACCATTTGTGTAGGGCTTGGGAGGGCGGGGCTAGTTACCATGCTTCGTTCTCACGACAACTACAGCTGTCAGTTTGGAATCATAAGTCAGATCATTGGTTAGAGACTGACAGACTAAGGTTTTGCTGGTTAATTCATTATCAAGCGTGATAAGGCATGGCAGCGAATGTTTTCATACCCATCAATAAAAACCGAACCACGTGGACAGCGTATGTGGTCATCGTCTAGCAGCATGGGTCAGTGACCCCGGATAAGATTCTCCGTGAGTAAGGTCACTGACGGGGCAGCGGGCTTTACGGGTAGCGCGCGGGGTATGGGTTAAAAAATGTGATGAACATCCTCCATTGTTCTTCAATTTCGCAGATAATGATGAGAAGTGCAGCTTTCGGTTGTTTTATGTAATCAAGCCAATATCTGTTTTCTCTTACCTTTCATCATTGATAAATCTTGGACACACACAACGGGAAAGCATAATAACTGTTCCTTCTCTTACCTCGCAATTTTGACTTGTACTGCTGCAGTTGTTCCTTCTGAGTATTGATGGTTTCAATGAGTTCAACTCTAGATGCTTTCTCCATTGTCTCAGACAGTCTGATCAGCTTACTGATAAAGATAAAGCCATCTGCTTTTGGCACAAAGAAAGAATCTCTGAGGAAGAGAGACACAAAAAGGCAATAAAACAGACAAATATACAAGTGACTTAAAAACGTGCAAGTCTTCTAAAGATGCAATGATTCAGTGCTACATTTAAAAATCATATTTGGTTATAAATAAAACTTTCCTTCATTAAAATCACAACAACTAGGGCACCATTGCTACTGATTATTAAGCACTAAGAATTCTCTTAAATCAGAACTATAATCCTCAAGAAAATCCAAGTTACACAGTCAGCCATGCAAGTTTTTCTGAGTGATGTTCATGAACGGACAAATCATTGCATCATTTTTTTAACACTAGCTGAGGCATCCGGCATAGCATGAGATAAATCTGTTTGTAACTACAGTTCTTGGCGATTACAAAGGATCTGCTTCACCTTGCCATTTCCTTTAAATTTATTTTGTTGTTGTTCTTTGTTTGTATGTCTTCAGATAAGTCTTTCTGCATCCCCCTTGCACAGTAATTCCCTCTACACACCACAAAAGTATTCAATCAAGGCGAAGATTGTCTTGAAATGGTGATAACCTGTGCTCTGGGCAGTTTGTAAAGTTAACCCTCACCCTACGATGGGCATACCTATACGGCACCGACTTTCCATGCATTCACTCTGCACGGGCTTACCAATATGGCATGGTCAAGCTGACCGCGCCACGTGCAAGCCGTATTTTCACGCGTCAGGTCACGGACATCTTTGAGACATAACTACCGTCTTATTGCTCACTGTATCTCTTCTAAATCAAAGGCATTGTGACAAAGACATGTTAACCAGTGGACCACTGGTCAGAATCACAAAGACTTCAAAGGCTCTCCCTACACTAAAACTTATCAAAAATGACATCCGAACTGTTGCTCAACAAATTTGCAACATTATCTCATTTTCTCACAAGCTGACCACCATCTAGTGTTGTCTGTACCTAAGAACCAATCAGAAACAAGCTCAGAAATGATCTTTGCCCAAAATGCCCACACTGGTTTATTAGTATGTGTCAACCAGGATGAAACCATTTGTTTAGAGCTTGGGGGGATGTGGCTATAGTTATCATGCTTCGTTCTCAGGAAAATTAGAGCTGTCAGTTTGGTATCACAACTCAGATCATTGGTAAGAGACTGATAGACTAAGGTTTTGCTGGTTAATTCATTATCAATCGTGATAAGGCATAGCAGCGAATGTTTTCATACCAATCAAATACAAACCGAACCAGGTGGACAGTGGTAGTCAGGTAGTGTGGTCAGCATACATTGGCAAGGGTCAGTGCGACCCAGATAAGATTCTCTGTGAGTAAGGTCATTGACCGGACAGCAGGCTTTAAGCCGTCATACGCAGGGTAAGTGTTAACATGTCAGTGGGAAGTGATGATGTCACGAGCTCAAATATTCACAAAAGAAAAAAAAGGGCTGAAGGCAAAAATCAACGACACAAAGCAAACTCAAAAAAGTACTTTCCCACCATGTCAAAAATCTAATAAAGGAACCATCTGCAGGCTGATAGGTAATGCACCTGTAAAATTTCAATCTAATCTAACCTGAGCTGTATGACTGGTGGTTAAAAATCGCATGAGATGACAGCAAAAATGACATCAAATTACACCCTTTAGATATATTATTTATAGTCTACATCTATATATGTAAATAAGTTGTTGGTTCTTGTTTAAAAAATAGCTTGAGTTGGCCACCTTGACCTGACCTGAATAGTTTCCTGACTTCAAATTTAACGCACACTATGTTGACTACGGTCAAGTTAGTACCAGACCACAATATGGTTCCCAGTCATTCGCTCCTCAGTTATGGTCCTGGCCACTTTGGAACTCTTACAATCTTTACAAATTTTCTTTTTTTTTTGAAACAATAGGGGGCGGGATTACTATTAGAGATAAGAATAGGGTAAGGGTTAGGGATAAGATTTAGGGCTAGGGTTTCTAAAATTAAAGGGCAATCCAAATTCATTGGGGAATGGGTGGGAGGGGGCAGGGATTTGCCTTCAACGTACGAAAAGCATACATGCGGAAAAGGGAGGTTCTGGGAAGCGAATCGGGGAGGTCTTCCCCCCGTCCGCGCCACTTACCAAAAGGTTAACAAACATAATATGATTAAGATATAAGCTTAAACAACCTGCATTGGAATGGTCAGATGGACCTGGGGGCGTGAAGGTCTAGTCAGTTTGTATCAATGGGCGGTAGTCAGATTGACTAATCAGGCGAAAAGGGGCTGGGGTAGGCCTAGTTGTGTTTTCTTGACTGGCGCGGACAGGCGGAAGACCTTCCGCGAATCGTGCTTTTCAATTACGGTAATGATCTAGACTATAGGCGTCTGTCTAGACATAGATCTAGATCTATAATAGACCTAGACATATCGGCCTAGAGTCTGAATCTAAATTAAAAAGTATGGCCTAGATCTTGGTCTAGACTAGAAGGAGTTCCGTACTCGAGCGCCAAAGACCAGAAACTATAACTACCCCAGCCCCTTTTCGCCTGATTAGTCAATCTGACTACCGCCCATTGATACAAACTGACTAGACCCTCACGCCCCCAGGTCCATCTGACCATTCCAATGACAATTGGATAAACTAACAAAATTAATAAGTACCGAAAAAATATATTATATTTTTTCGGTACTTATTAATTTTGTTAGTTTATCCAAGGGTTTTTTATCAAAAAGTGGCGCTCGAGTACGGTACTCCTCCCCTAGATTCTAGATATCTAGAGGGTCTAGATCTAGATCTAGATCTAGATCTTTTTCAGCTAATGATATGGGCGTAACCTCCTTTCACTGTGTATCACCTCTCTGTAAAATTTATCAACCCAATAAAAAAAATACAATTTCCTACCAGGACCCAGTCCGTAACATACCTCTCGTAAAAAAACGATAATTTCCAGAATTAAATCTAGATCTAGATCTAGATCTAGAGTCTATATAATGTTTACGTTTACAGACTCCATCACCGCATTCGAGTAATTGCCCTTGTCAACTTCATGAAAAGTTGTACAGGAAATGGGCAAGACCACAAGACCTAGGCCTAGGCACGAGAAAATTGCTTACCAATGTAAATGCAACAGAAAAATAATCTGAATTATACAGGTAGCGTTACGGTACACTTCAAAAAAGATCTTTGCTGTTCGATCTCGCAAAATTTTAAGAAGAACAGAAAGCAAGGAAGCCTAAAAGCTCTCGGTGAACACTACTGTATTCCTCAAAGAGGTTCACAAAGAGTCTTGAACTGTGCCATGCCCATAGATAAACCTCCTTTGTCTTCCGTTTTGTCCAAGACCGGACGATAAGGTACCCATCCAGCAATCAATGGACGGAGATGAATACTGAGTCACGATAGAAAACTATCTATGTTATGGCAAACTTGATTAAATCAGTATAAGGCCTACTACTGCAAACGCTAACGTATTCGTTCGTGAGTGAGTTTGTTTAAATTTTATTTAATTATAGAGGTCTATATAAGAAGAAAACTTCTGACTTTTGCCGTTATCGCCAGTTAGGCCCAGTTTTCAGAAGTTTGCCTATAGGCCTGCAGTTTTACATACACTTCTTAAAAAGAAACAAATTTTTTATAAGCGAAGGAGTTAAGCCGCACATAGAAAACATCTGAAAGTAGTGAAAGACCAGATCAACCAGACGCAAGTTCAAGAAGAGAAGCAAGAACTACAACTTGTACTTAAGCATGCTATTGTGAGCTGAACCAGCAAGTGAAAAGAAGTGCAAGAAAAGACAAAAGAAACTTTATCGAGGAGCTGACTGTGGAAGCAGAGAATGCAGCAGGCCAAAGAAACATAAAGAGAATGTGTGAGATCACCAGAACACTCTCTCGAAAGATTAGCAACCCCAGTCGCCCCGTCAAGGAAAGAACGGAAATGCAATCTCAGGCGAAGAGGAGCAGAGAGCAAGATGGGCTGAGCATTTCAAGGAAACACTGAACAGACCTGCGCCACCAGCCCTGCCAGACATCCCACCACCAACTGAGCTCCTTGACATCAACACCAACCCCCCTACTATAGTACTAAGACAGAGATCACCAAGGCCATCAAGTCCCTTAACCCTCTAAGTGCCACCATAAAAATTTTGTAGGTATGAAAAATGCCAGCTTAAAATGGCAATAAAATAGTGATTTAATCACTTGAGGTTAACGACAGTTTCTAGCAGTCAGCCGCGCGCTTGCTGTGATTTAGTCACTTGAAGTTAACGACAGTTTCCAGCAGTCAGCCGCTTGCTTGCCAGGTTTTCTTATATCGGAGGTAAACTGGCGATGAAAGAGAGCCACGATCGTGGCGCTTGGCACTCTGATTGTGGTTCTTGGCAATAAAAGGGTTAAGTCAGGCAAGGCAGCTGGTCCTGACGGAATACCGCCCAAAGCACTGAAGTCTGAAGGCAGACATCCAGATTTCAACTGAGATGCTACACCCACTCCAACACAAGATCTGGGAGCAGGAGAGTGTGCCAGAAGACAGGAAGGAAAGCCACCTTGTGAAGCTGCCGAAGAAAGAAGACCTGTCATCCTGCAACAACTGGAGGGGAATCATGCTGCTGTCCATCATGGGTAAAGTATTGACAAGAATCATACTGGAGAGACTGAAGACTGCCCTTGACAAGACACTTCCAGATGAGGAGGCAGGCTTCCGTCAAGACAGATCATGCACTGACCATATTGCGACACTATGGATCATCATTGAGCAGTCCCTGGAGTGGCAGACCCCACTGTGCACAGTCTTTGTCGACTTTCAGAAGGCCTTCGACAGTGTCAACAGAGACATCATCTGGAGGCTGATGCACCACTACGGCTTCCCACCAAAGTTCGTCACCATCATCCAACAACTGTATGAAGATGCCACCTGTCAAGTCATCCACAAAGGAAAGCTGACGGACCGCTTCTCTGTACAAACTGGCGTCCGACAAGGTTGCTTACTCTCGCCTACAATCTTCTTGATGGTGATTGACTTGGTCATGAGACAGTCCACAGCAGGCAGGAGGACTGGTATCCAATAGGCTTTCATGAAGCAGCTGGAGGATCTGGACTTCGCAGACGACATCAGCCTTCTTTCCCACAAGCAGTAAGATACACAAGAAAAGCTACGCCGCGTCGCAGAAGAAGCTGAGAAGTCTGGGCTCCAAATCAATATCGGGAAGACAGAGGTCATGAGGATGAACAACAAGCAACAAGATCCAATTCGACTCCACCGAGAACACATCAAGGAAGTCGACAAGTTTGTTTACCTGGGCAGCGTAGTCAGTAAAGATGGGGGAGCAGACGAAGACATCAAGTGCCGAATCAACCAAGCAAGATACGCCTTCAACACCCTGCGACCAATCTGGAGATCAACAGCTCTCTCACTCCACAACAAGATCCGGATATTCAACACCAATGTGAAGTCTGTTAACTATATGGTTCCAAAACATGGCGAGTGACAAAAACCAACACCAAAAAGCTGCAGACATTTACTAATCGATGTCTCAGAAACATCCTCCACATCAGGTGGCCAGAAGTCATCCCCAACAAAGAACTGTGGGACAGGATGAGACAAGCCCCAATTGAAACTGAGATAAAGAAATGGAAATGGGAATGGATCGGCCACATGTTACAAAAGCCCGAATCCAACATCACCAGGCAGGTTCTGGTCTGGAACCCACAAGGAAAGCGGAAAGTGGGTTGACCAAAACAGACTTGGCGCAGGAGTATCGATGCTGAGGTGAAGGCAGCCGGAATGACATGGACCGAGCTAAGGAGGACCTCCCATAACCGCGTGCATTGGAGGAGCGTTGTTGCGGCTTTATGTTCCTCAAGGAATCGAGAGGCTTAAAGAAGAAGAAGAAGTTAAGCCCTTCCCATCACCTAATTTACATTACATGTATTTATTTTGAACACGTAGCTGCAGCTTTGAAAAATCAATATTTCTGTTGGCAAAGTAGCCTACGCCTTGTGGGATACAAACTTTTACATTCAGTTGGAGAGCCAACATCACTAGTACACAGTATCGATACTTGTATCGTTATTATCAGACCGTATGGTCATTGAGACATCAAATGATAAGATGAAGTATTATTTTACGTATAATGCTTGGAGTAAAGGATATTTGAAAATTCATAGTGTGAATCAAATAGCAAGGTGTGCTGAAGTCAGTGAAGTGATCAATGGGGTGAATAACTTTTTAAAAATGTTTTTATCAAAATTCTCAAGTTTGTCATCACATGATAAGAACCTAATAGATTCCACATCTAGATCTAGATCAGTCATGAATTTCATGAACCAGAAGTTCCACAAAGCACATCTAGATGAGATCTGATATAGTGATATTACATGAATCTATTTGACAGCAGAATTGTTCTTTACATCCTCGGGAAAGTTCAGTTAGCCTATTTGTAGGATATCTGTTCCTGACAATAATGGCCTGATATGTGTGACTCATCTCAGCATGGTGTGGCCAAAAATCGGTTTTGTGTTGACCTTAATACACCCTTACTAATTTGCCCATTGAGGCAAACTTTTTGCCATTATAGAAATGTGAACTAGGCCTTTTGATATTATAGAATTTTGCAATGGCTTTCTTGGTTTTGAATTTTATCCATGATATGTGAGTGTGCATGAGAAAACCCACAATATGTCGACAGAGCTGATTTTTAGAAAAACGGCTTTGAAGTGAAAATATGGGTCCAACACAAAACTTCCAACTTGGCTGTTGTTTAGGGGACCGTGGCATGTTACAGGGTAAACTGTAGACGAGCAGTGAACACTACTCACTATGATCTCTATAAAGGCCTTGTAATTAGTCTACGGTCTCCTAACAAGATCCAAAAACTTCCGATTTGGCTGTTGTTTAGGGGACTGTGGCATGTTACAGGGTAAACTATAGATGAGCAGTGAACGCTACGCAGTATGATCTCTACAACGGCTTAGTTATTAGACTACGGTCTCCTAACAGCAATCACTCCAATATTAATGGTCAATTAGCTATTGCCACTTTTAGGATTAAATGCCGTTTTCTCAAAATCTTGTTTTAGGGTGGTCACTGACTTCAATTTATCAGAAATGTCTCGTCTTTTATTATATGTACGGAACTCAAAATGTCATGTTTGCGACTTATTGTGGGTTTTCTCATGCACACTCACATATTGTTTTAATATACCTGTATATTGTTTATTAAATGTAACATTTATGTAGTTTAAAATGTAAACCTTCTTTTTGTTTTTTCATTGTCTTAGATTTGAAGAGGTGAAGTAACTAATGTTCTAGATCCATTATATTGTAAAGTATTTAATCAGATATTACAAACTGTGAACTTCCTGACCAGGCAACTGTAGCAGAAAGAATTCAGAACCATCAAAAAACTAGACTAGTAAGTAGTAGGCAGTTAAATTGTTTTATTTATATATAGCATCGTCATCATCATGCATCTAGATCTAGGCCTACCTTTTTATTTTGAAAATCATATTAGATGAAATTGTATGTGACATGTCTGCTTTGAAAAAAATTGTTACTAGTAACCTGATGAAACGTGAAAAAAAAAACTGCATGTTAAACTAAAGGTGTGAGCCATAACTTTAATGTGTGAGAATGTTTACTGCAATTAAGAAAACTGATCTCACTTTCAACATGGGTTGATATGTAATTAATTTAAACTGTGCCAGGACAAAATTACAACAGGGTCGATTGGTTGAAATTTTTCCATGTTCTATCCTTAGCATTTATTTTGTTGTAAGTATTGTTGGATTGTGATTGTAATGGGAAAATTGACAGACCATTGTGTGAAAAAGTGAATGGTCATCACAAGAAATAATTATTTGATACCTTGATTTTGCCCCAACACATTCAGTCCCTTTATGGTTGTGAGCATTTTTAAGCTGATGACAGTTTGATACATTTTAGCATTATGGGTGTGAAAACAAGTAAGCTGACATGGTGCTAAGAAAATGGGACCCTGGAAATTTTGAGCCTGAACTAAAGTGGAGGAGATTAAATAGTAAAAAATTATACCTCTACACAGATTTTATAAATAAAAAATTTAAACACCATCTCCCTCAGTACAAAACTATCTTCAAGTGAGCAAAGTCTAACTATCTACCTTGAAAACACACTAACTTGAATCAGCTGATTGGCAGTCAGCCCCTGCAAATGAGTGTTTTAAAAAAAATTAATTTCTCATATAATGATTAGGTCTCCTTGTGCGTATAATACACATTAAACAATGATGTTCCTTCTTAACTGATCCACACCAAAAAGGGGCATGCAGGCTTGGCCAGCAGCATATTATGCTATTCTTCCTTATCACAAACAGGACCTTCGAAAAACGATAGGAGGAAATACCTTTAAAATTTCACCTTAAAATTTGACTCGCTTTTTGAATTACAGTGACCAATAAAGGAAATAATTAAACCAAGAAGTAAACTGGAAAATTTTATATAATAATGAAATCTAAGTTACACTTGATTTTGTATTCATGCGGTTATCAAGATAAGAGAAAAGTAAATAATGATTAAATTGAATAAAATTTTAAATATCCTGTTTTATACCTTATATTTCAGTTTCTCCATGTTTCATTTGTTAAGGTTTTGAAATTGACAGGAAATTAAAAATTTTTGCATTTTTTTAATGATATATTATATAATATATATATATGTTCTCTTTAGTCTTACTTGCAGGATAACAATGGAAGGGAGAGGTTTCACATGTGCTTCTGTGAGGGGTATGTTTGTCATAGCCTTCGGTTTCTTCATTCTTGATGGCGTGGACATGCAGTTTCACACAATTAATATTCCCAGCCAGCCATTGCTTTTGACAGGATGTCATGACAGTTGCATGTAAGGTTTTTGGTTTTTTATGTTCTTGTGAGATAAAGCCTAAATAGACTTTAAAATTTAATTGCTACTTTTCTTGTTTTTAAAATGTTATTGTTACTGTTAGGGTGAAATAGTTATTGGACCTTTCGTCCATTTTGATAGGATCTAGAAAACTGATGAGGTTGTTTCCTAAAACCACGAAAGGCAGTTGAAATAAAACGGCAATAATGTGGAATGACAAGTAGACCAAAACATATTGTTCCCTGCTACCAGTAGTTCTACAATAATTCTTTCTTAAACCATGTTTATGAAGAAACTACAGAGTTATTAAACTACTATTATACCCCTACCAGTGCTTGTGTTGTAAAATCAATGGGGTGACAACTGCATAAAGACAGCTGTTATACTATTACTAAAATGTATGCACTTTCTTAAGTAACGGGATAATTCAAGAACATAATTTTCTGCCGACATCATAGCTGTCAATTCCTTTATCATTAGATAGTGGAGAACAAGGATTTTGGAAAGTTTGAGATCTGTGATAAAAGTGGCATTTCAAGCAATCCCAAGCTCAGCAAGAGATGGAATTTTTATACCTCAGAAGACCGCTGAATACATTATATAGTTAATATAACTTGAATTCTGGGCAACGGAAGCACACATTTACTAAATCTGGTGCAGTGCAATGATATAGCAATTTTTTTTGCCCCCGAGTCAGCATTATGAAAGTTGTTTTCTTTTTTTTTTTCTTTCAGAATCAGAGCACCTGTAAAATCATTCATAACAAAATAAAAAAAAAAAACCTTTATACATTGTTGCGTAGCTGGTGCTAAATGGTGGATCCTTTGATCACGATATATTTTTCGTAATGAAATGAGGGAAATGTGTAGGATTTTCAACTCAGAAGTGAAGGAATGCCAATCAAAGATTCAAGAAATAGCAACAGGGTGGAAAACATGTTCCGGATATCAAATCAGGAAACTGACATAATATATTCATTTCATGCATTCAAGTCAAGACTCTTTTAATGCAAAAGGAATCTGAGCGGAGTCTTTTACTTACAGCTTGAAATATAGTTTGATGTCCCATTGTGTTATTTGCCCATAGATGATGTCCCCCATTCTTTGATATAATGAAGAAGACTTTTTCCTAGGACATAAATTCATAAGGTGACGATTGATGCATTTTTGACATAAAGAGAAATGACAGTAAACTGATCAAGATAATACTGATTTTGTATGAATCTTTTTTTGCACCCTAGATTTACCCTTGTTGAGAGTGTCCCAGACAATCTGACTTATCCAGCAGCTGCTCCAATAATGATGTCAACATACACGGCTCATAAAAGACTTCTTAAAAAAGCGCAGAATACAATACATCTGGCCTCTTTTTACTGGACATTAACTAGTAATAATGTGCCTTGTGAAGACAATAGTTCAGCCCAGGTAAATTACTCTTGAGTATAATAGATGTAAATTTGAGTAACTTCACCCCAAGGAGAAAACTTTTTTATCATTTTTTTAAAGATGTAAAATACCCAGTTGATGTTTCAAGTGGATGTAAACATACAAAGGTCAGATATGTTTATTTAAGTAATCTCCAAGAGCATTCTTACCAGTAAACGGATGCAATTGTGAGTGTAGGAGACCCTTGAGGAAGTTTCAAACATTAATGCATTGTCTGTGACTTGATATGCTGATGCAAACTAAACCTTTAAAAACTAATTTTATCTTGTGATTCTTGTGATATGGCCAAGACAATTTAAAACTGAAAATCCAAACTTGTGACAGTGAAGAGTTTCTGCCAGACCGCATGACTGTGACACATGAGATTTATTTTCTTCATCCACACGTGCATGCATGCATTAACCCTTACGCTGTGCCGGGCATATATATATATGGTGCCCAGTTCCCAAATGTTCGCGGCCACAGGCGCACAAACATAGGTGGGTCAAGCTGACCTTGCTGCTTGGAAGGCGTGTTTTCACTTTCCAGGTCACTGACCTCTTTGAGACATAATTACCATCTCATTCCTCACTATATCTCTTCTAAATCAAAGGCATTGTGACAAGGACATGTTAACCAGTAAATCACTGGTCGGAATCACAAAGACTAAGCTTTCAAAGGCTCCCCCCACACTATCAAAAGGTGTAACATCGACATGCGGACTGTTGCTCAACAAAATTGCAATATTATGTCATTTTGTCCCAAGCTGACCATCATGTAGAGTTGTCTGTATCTAAGAACTAATCAGAAACAACCTCTGAAATGACCTTTGCCCCAAATTGCCCATGTTGTTTCCTTAGTATGTGCCAATCTGGATGAAACCATTTGTTTAGGGTTTGAGGAGCGTGGCTAGTTATCGTGCTTCGTTCTCATGAAAATAAATTACAGCTGTCAGTTTGGTATCATAAGTCAGGTCATTCATTAGAGACTTAGAGGCAAAGATTTGACTGGTTAATTCATTGTCAAGCGTGATAAGGCATAGCAGCGAATGTATTCATACCAATCAAATTCAAACCAAACCACATGGACAGCGGTAGTGTGGTCATTGCATATCGGCAAGGGTCAGTGCGATCCAGATCAGATTCCCCTTGAGTAAGGTCACTGACCCAGTCAGGACCCAGTGGGCTTTACTGGTAGCGTGCGAAGCAGTGGTTGAAACGTCAGCAGGTCCTCCATGTTGGATGAGAATACATCGGTTTCTGTATATGCAGTGAATCATAATACATGTATTGTGTAAGATTAAATACATTTAATTGCATGTCTTCTCAGAAAACAAAACCAAGTCATGATTGTATCATAACTGTATAAATATTATTTTTCTGTATTTATCAGGGAGAAGACATCTTCAATACTCTGCTTGGTATTGTGAAAGATGGAAAAATTGAAGTGAAAATAGCACAGAATATCACCTCAAGCGACACCGACATACTCGCTCAGTGTAAGAAACCAGTTCTTCATGTTTACAATTGTGTGGATACTTTGTGCAGACTAGCATTTTAAGTATATTTAAGTAATTTTCATCAGATATTGTGAGTCATTCATTGGTAAGTCACCAAATATTGATGAATTGTAAAAAATTTATCTCGGTCTCTTCTGTTACTTATTAAGTGTTCAATTTGCCATTGCCTCATTTCATCACGGAAGGAAAAGACCTTATATGCTTATTGAATTTTATTATTTCCAAACATTGTTGATCATGATGTTTACATTTTATTTTGCTTCTGTGATTTGTCAGTTCATATTCTATTCTGCTTGATTCTTTATGTATAGTTGGTGCTGAAGTGCGAACTCTAGATTTTACCAGTTTTGTTGGTGCTGGTGTAATGCATACCAAAATGTGGCTCGTGGATAACCAGCATATTTACATTGGCAGTGGGAACTTTGACTGGAGATCATATACACAGGTAGGCATGAAGTGTGATGAGATAACTATCAGGTGGTCAATTGTAAGGCTTTACAGTGTCCATGTTTCTTGACATGTTGATGCAGCTCAGCAGCTAAAGGGAGTCTGATACCATAATTAATTTCAGCTTATCAGGCTCATTCAGGATTCATGTCATAATCAACTTAGTGAAAATTTCTAATGACATAATCAAATTATAGAATGAGGTGAAAATCTAATCCGTCATTTACTTAAGAGGATCTGTACAGCTTAGAACTTCTGTTTTATGTTTTCATTTTAGTTAATCAAGATAAAATGCTTCAGTGAGGGGCTTAGCGTCAACATTTATTCTTTTACACTGTCAGTGTTGTTGATTGTCATATATATGAAGATTGTAGATTTTTAATATAAAGGTAGATTTTCATTTGAATGCTGAAGTAGCAGGGGAACTTTAGGTTTTTAATTATACTTCAATAACCTTTCACTTGGCATGGTATATATGTATTTCACCTTCCCCCTGAGTGCTCTATGTCATTGTAATTTTTTCCTTTTAGGCGCACAATTTTGGAGTAAGTTTGAAAATCCACAAAAAAGATATTCTAATTAGCCTACAAGGTGGCAGTAGTTGCAGTTTTTTGTATAGCTTATTGAGAGAGAAAGACATATACAGTATGTTTTGTATGTAGTGTGCAGGGTATAATGTGAAGATTGGCAAACTCAGAGTCAGTCAACTGTAGTGCTTAACGTCTTAGTCAGTTGTAAAGGGGGGAACTCAGGCGTTACACACGGTGATGGGAAAAATTCAGAGCTTTGCTGTGTAAAACACCCCAAATTTGTTTTAGTCATTTGTGAAAATTACAGAAATGAAAATGTCAGGCATACAGACTTTAACAGGGCAATCCTATATTTCTTGAATGTTTAAAGAAATGCACCATGCTCTTGCACTGTTTGCTTTTCCTGACGCAGTGTTAAATTCGGATATAAATGCATTAAAATTTGAAATTTTATGTCAGCTCCAGCAGAAAAATAAAAAGGATCATTCAGAAGGGGGAGGGCCCATCATCTGTACCTTGAAACCTGTTTGAGATGTATTTATGCTCCTTCAGCATTAGCATGTTATATTCCAGAATTCTTGTGCGGCAGTTAAGTTTGATAAAGGTTTATGAACTGCGGTACCGTATGTCATTTGTATCATGCTATACAAATTGTTTAATTTTGTTCCTTGTTATCCAAATGCAGACTAAAGAAACTGGAGTGTTGATTGAGAATTGTCCATGCCTAGGCACTGACGTTGCCAAATTGTTTGAGGCAAGTAGTGCTGCCACTTTATATATAGATTATGATGGTCATCAATTATTTCCCATGATAGATTTCAGCGAGGATGAGGAAGTTAACCTGAGTAGATCACAAGTATTCTTCATAAACAATTTGATTGGGTGTTTTCCAAACTTAAAATGGGGCAATAAATAGCAAACATTGTTTTTGTACTCACAGCAACAACAAAACAATGGAAAATTTGAATAGTTATCTCTGCCTGCTGACCATCAAGTTTTCTTTTCTTTTTTTTTCTGTTTTATCATATATCTTCGGTGTCATGGCCAAACTGCCTATCTCCCAGAGAAAATTTTACAAGAGAAGGAAAAAACTGTTCTATTAGTACAAGCTGGTTAACAGTAGAGACTTGTTTTCAACACTGCCCTTTAGGGAACTGTATTTCTTTTCATGTATCTTGACAGCTGGTATTTTTTTTGGCATAACAGTTATGCAGTGCAAAACAGACGGATTGTGCATAGTTTGTTGATGGGGGTTTGGCAGCAAAATGAAGTCGAGCCCAGTCTACACATGAAGGTCATAGGATTTACGCACATCTTGCGCACTGTCCTTGAAAAGGGTATTGGGTTGCATTTCCATCATTGTAGATGTCATTTCATGATAATATAAATGAAACGTAGTAGGGTGGCACAAATTAATAGCATCACAACATATTAAAATAAACTGATTGTAGTATGTAAAACAACCGACGGGATGCTTGTTTAGCAAGGATGGAATCAATTGGTCATCGGACAGTGGTGTTATATGCCTGGTTTCGGGCAGTTTATGGGCTACAGAAACAGACGGGCATGTCAGGCGCAGAATGAGCATTAAAGATTGTGTCCTGTCTCAAAATTTTATTATGTGAAGATCAACTTATATGGCAATAGTCAGTGTATTTCCACATTCTGGCATGAAGGAATTAAAAAAGTGAAAGTTGAAAATTTTCTGAGATTGACAGTTCAGCCATGACACCAACAAGCCGTAGCAGTATTTTTATCTTAGAATTGTTTCATGCTGTGAATGTACAGTACCATTGTACTGGTCTCCTGCCATTTATATATTGCTTGCTGTATTCACAGGTCTACTGGTACCTGGGTGCCCCTAATGCTTCCATACCCAGGCAGTGGCCATCAGCTTACAACACAGATATCAATGCCACTTCACCAATATTGGTCCACTATAATGATACTCGGGCCAATGTTTACCTGTCTGTAAGATCTATGTCTCACTGTAAGAGTAGAGGAATGTTAGGGAAGGGAATGCCGTAAAACCACTGAGTGCAAGGAAAAATTTGATTATTTATGATTGAGATCAGCTGATATAACTGTGATCTGTACTCCACCAAATGTGTGAATTATGTGAAGTTCAGTGTGATCACTTCAATTTGTCTTTTTCAGTATAAACAGAGAGGCGTTGAATTTAAAGCATCATACAGTGGAACCCGCTGAAACCAAAAGTGAATAATAAGAAAATCCTTTTTAACTGAAAGATTTTCTTGGTCCTGGGCGTATTCCTTCTTCATTTCTTGTACATTTGCACCTCTTTATTATACGCAAAGAAAAGCATATGAACACCTTTTAACCGAAAGATTCTCTTTCATTTACTTGGTTGACCGAGGGTGCAAAAAATAAAAAACACACCTCGAAATTGTATTGTCTGTGATGTGAAACAGTATATTCCGATCTTGTTCATTTCATGTTCATGATGCGGGCGTACTAAATGGGGTTGCGGGGAGGAGGGGAAGATCAAAGACAAGTGAGCAACAAGCAGCTTACCACCCGTCACCCTCTCGTCATTAAGCATTTCCGTAGGAAAAACAATTAAATAAAAGGTTATGGTAGTTCCTGTCATAATTTTTCAATATTTGAAATCACTAATAAATGTACCAAAGTAGTTAAATGTATTTATCCTATCCTTAGAGCTCCCCACCACAGATCTGCCCTGTTGGTAGATCACCTGACATTGATGCTGTACTGGATGTAATCCGGAAGGCCCAGAAATTTATTTACATCTCTGTAATGGATTACATTCCAATGGTGATATACACTGGTCCTGGAATGTAAGTGAACTTGTTAACTTTAGCATTGACACTCTTAGTTTTAATAAGTTCTAAGGATGAAAGGATGTCTATTACTTTTGAGTAGCATTGAAAATATACAACATTTACAGTGATTGTATTTACAGAAGTAAAATAAGAACCAGTGAAGACCATAAAGCAAACTATCTGTTCACAACCAAGTTTTTACCACAAGAATTCTTTTAGTTTGAAAAACAGGTATCATGTTTATATTTGTGGCCATCTGAGTTTTTAGAGGCTTTAGATTAGGGGGGAAAAAAACAACACAAAAAAACTGAGCCTCCCCCCCCCCCAAATCTAAATTTAGTGAACCAAATGTAATCAGGTATAACTCCATGGCAGTCTGTGTCAACAAAATATCAGTAGTCAAATTAGTGACTGCTTCAACAGGTGGGTTGAATCATGTTATATTTTTTTTGTAAATGGGAGTACATTGACCTGAATACCTGATGTTTTGGGTAATTATTTCTGAAATATCAGTCACAGTTAATGAGTAGTCTGTGTCTGCCATGTTACTCATTTTCATTAAGTTTATACTTATCATATGAAGAAAGAAAAGTATGGACCCTTTTCATTTCCCGTCCTCCATATCACGTGATTTGCAAACAAAATGGCGGCGTGCCCCACTTGTAGGGCGGAAGCGGTAGACAGCGGTCGAACGATGCCATCCTCTTGTTGGGCACCCAACTGTACAAACCCTTTACGTACTGATTTTGGCATAAAAATGCATCTTTGCTTAGACTGCACATATTCAAATGCCATCACTAAGGCAAGTGGAGGTTTTTGCCCTACACGGTGCTTTTCGAAGCCGTGCGGCTCCCCGCAAACAACCGTAACGCGGAAGTGAAAAGGGTCCATAAGATCTAGGAGAAATTATACGTTGAGATGATTTATTTTATCGAGTTCATGGACGGGACTGGTGGCCTTCTTTTCTTTAGGCTTTTCTATGAAATCTGTTCAGTGAAATATGCTGAAAGCTATGCTAAATCATTCAAATGCCTAGCCTGAATATGCAAATGAAAAGGACGTCTGTGCCGTTGAAAATAAGAACTGGTGTAACATAAATGAAATTTACAGCTTCATTTAAGGTACAAGATTTAACATGACAGGTTATGACAGCTGCCAGGCAAGCACAATTAAACTGCATGTAATGTTTATGGTTGTATCATAAAATGATGAGTTTTAAAAAAACTGTCACAGATTTTGGCCAATTATTGATGATGAATTGCGCCGGGCAGCCATTGATCGCAATGTGTCCGTGCGTCTGATGCCGTCCCTTTGGAAGCACTCGCTGAGAGATATGTTCCCTTTCCTCAAGTCCCTGGATGAATTACACAACACATCATTTCATAGAATATATATACAAGTGGTGAGTTGCTTATATTGTGATATATCAGTTATGCATTATAACAATCAATTTTTTTAATCAGAATGTGATGGGCAGTTAGCTCTTTGCTGATTGAAGTTACAGATTGCAGCATTCCAGATTAATTATTGCATGGTACCTATGAAAATATCAGAAATAGTGAAATCTAATTTTATCACGAATTTTCCGTTTAATGCAATAAATTGGAAAATTTTTTGCAGTGAAAATTTACATGTACAACACAACTGATTTTAACTCTTTGTGTGCCATGAATTTTTCCACATTTGCCGATACAGAAAGAAAATAGTGGGGGAGATGAATGAAGACAAATTTCAACATTTATGAATTGAAGGTCAACTTTCTTTCTTCCCAAAACAAAGTAGCCTAGCATTCTTGTGCACAGATACATCAGTGATTGACACAAACATGACCAGCGGAAGAACCGTATCATCGGCTGTTGGCACACAAAGAGTTGATATTTGTAAATAACATTTCTGCTGTACAAGTGTACAAATTTGTCTGGCAGTTCTATGTTTCTGATCTCAAAAGTACTCTGTATATTTCCAACTGCTGAAGATCTTCGCTTTATCCTCATTAAAAAGTATCCCCTTACACAGAAAGGCAAGGATGTTCTGTCTGCATCAGGATCAGGCTTATAACTGACCTAGTTGCACTTGAAATATTGATTGGTTTAGGAACTCATTTTCAGAACCTCTCTTGATTTGATGTCTTAGAAAAAAGAAGGCACGCATTGTATTAATGAGATAACGAAATGTTAGGTGGGATAGTAATCAGAGAATATGTGAATGACACCCAGATGGGATAATTAACTGAGAATCTCTGAATGTGGCCTAGGTGGATGATTAAGTGAGGATCTCTGAATGTTATCTAGGTGGGATAATGAATTAAGATACCTGAATGTGACCTAGGTGGGATAATTAACTGAGAATCTTTGAATGTGACACAGGCGGGAATGTAACTGAGAATATTTGAATGTGGCAGAAGTGGGATAATTAACTGAGAATCTTTGAATGTGACACAGGTGGGACGATTTTTGTGGTCAGGATGTGAGCCATTGAATCAGAATTTGGATTGTTGTTTTTTTTCTCTTTTTGACTATTTCTGTGATGTTTTAATCCTTGTCCTTTCCAGGAGGGGGGGAATATATTGGCCTCCTCATGCGCCACTGTTGTGGCCTACATTTTGCAAATCGGGTCCTGCAGAAGGCCAATTTATTGTATAGCAACGCGGCTCCTCGTGTTTTGTTTATTCGGTTGCTGTGACTCGTTTTTTTTTACATTTTTTTTTTCACACTAGTTTCGTTTGTTTCGCTTATCTGTCCTGTTACCCCTTTTATGTCTAACAAAATGGTATCGTCTAATTACGTTTATTACGATGCAACTGTTCATAACTATTTGTCATGCTCATGTAATAGTACTGACGGTCTGATGTTCAAACTTGGGGAAATGTTAGGGAAACTTTCGACGTTGATGCTGGTTGTCGTCTACATCTGAAATGAGAAGAAAGGGGCCAAGTGCGTATTTGAGAAACTGTTCTATGTCTGTAATTATGAATTCTGATGTAATACCAGGGCATGCTGCATAAGGGCGTCTGTTGGTAGGTTTTTCATCAGGGAAAACTGGGAGAAAATGACCGTCATTGTTGTTGGTCGTTGTCTTTATTTGATGTGGTAATTAGAGAAATATTGTGTTGCTTTGATTAAACCATTTTTCAGTACATGTATGTACTCTATGAGCTGGAAATCAAATCTCTTGTTAACAATACATGTATGTACTCTATGAGCTGGATATCAAATCTCTTGTTAACCCTCGTCCCATGCTGAGTGAACTTGTCCACATAACATCCCGTGCGGGGATAGCAGCGGCCAGTCAGCCGATCATTCGCGTGTTGCCAATAACCTCGGCAGCCGGGTCAATCGGGTCCTTTTGAACACGTGTGTTGTGTTTACTTTAGGACACAGTAACAACAATAGTGGTGGATACATCGTAAGTGACCCCTATGATATTTGGGTAAAGTACTTGTGATGATATGCAGTAAGTACTATTGTTAAATGGAAGATCCAAAAAAAGAATTTTCTGCATTTAAGTGCCGTTTAATACACGTTTTATCATTTTCCCAAGACCTCTGCGCTTTTTCTGTCCCTAAGTCGGCCATTCAGGTGAACAAATTATTTTTCAAGCCAGGTGCTTAATTTACTAACCACATGTATCATGGCATTGCCTTCTCCCTTCTCTGCTATGTAAAGCTTCCACGTACTATGCTATTAGTTTTAGCGAGAGATTTGATTTCCAGCTCGTAGAATACATAGGCCTACGTGTAGGGTAGGCCCACTGAAAAGCGGTTTCATCAAAGCAACACAATATTTCTCTAATTACCACATCAAATAAAAACAACGACCAACAACATAGTCAGTCATTTTCTCCCAGTTTTCCCTGATGAAAAACCTACCGACAGATGCCTTTATGCAGCATGCCCTTGTATTACATCGGAATTCATAATTTTACACAGAGAATGGTTTCTCAAATAAGCAGATGGCCTCTTTCTTCTCATTTCACATGTAGACGACAACCAGCATCAAAGTAAAAGTTTCCCCAAGATTTTCCCCAGTTCGAACTTCAGACTCAGTACTATTACATGAGTATGACGAATAGTTATGAATAGTTGCATCGTAATAAATGTGATCGGACGATACCATTTTGTTAGATATAGTAGGGGTGATAGGATAGACAAACATGCGAAAATAGTGTGGAAAAAAAAAACATGAAAAAAACGATAGTCGCAGCAACTGAATAAACAAACACGACGAGCAGCGCTGCCATACAATATATTGGCGAGGACGAGGGATAAAGGTGTGCTAAGAATACTAACATCATAGTAGGTTACATAGTGGAGGAAGGAGAAGGCAATGTCATGATACAAGTACTATTAAGTGCCTGGCTTAAAAAAATAATTTGTTCACCTCAGTGGCCTGACTTAGGGTCAAAAAAGCACAGAGCTCTTGGGGGGAAAAGGATAAAACGTGTGTTAAACAGCATGTAAAAGCAAAAAATTCTTGATTATGTGCCTTCTATTTAGCGCTACCCGTAAAGCCCGCTGCCCGGTCAGTGACCTTACTCACGGAGAATCTTATCTGGGGTCACTGACCCGTGCCGCTAGATGATGACCACATACGCTGTCCACGTGGTTCGGTTTTTATTGATCGGTATGAAAACATTCGCTGCTATGATAAGTCACGCTAGATAATGAATTAACCAGCAAAACCTTAGTCTGTCAGTCTCTAACCAATGATCTGACTTATGATTCCAAACTGACAGCTGTAGTTTTCGTGAGAAAGAAGCATGATAACTAGCCCCGCCCTCCCAAGCCCTACACAAATGGTTTCATCCTGATTGACACATACTAATAAACCAATGGGCATTTGGGGCAAAGGTTATTTCAGAGCTTGTTTCTGATTGGTTCTTAGATACAGACAACTCCAGATGGTGGTCAGCTTGTGAGAAAATGAGATAATATTGCAAATTTGTTGAGCAACAGTTCGCATGTCAATGTTACATCTTTCGAAAGTGTGGGGAGAGCCTTTGAAAGCTTAGTCTTTTTGATTCCGACCAGTGGTTCACTGGTTAACATGTCCATGTCACAGTGCGTTTGATTTAGAAGAGATACAGTGAACAATAACATGGTGGTTATGTCTCAAAAAGGTCAGTGACCTGATGCGTGAAAATACGGCTTGCGCGTGGCGCGGTCAGCTTGACCTTGCCGACTTTTGCCGCCGGTGCGGCGTGAGCGCTTGCCAGTCAATACCTACAATTGCCGCCCCTCGCAGGGTGAGGGTTAACAATATAACTTATTGCAACCTCACAAGTATTTTATCCAAATATCATGGGGGTCACTTACGATTTATCCACCATTAATGTTGTTATTGCGTCCTAAAGGAAACACGATACATGTGTTCAAAAGGACCCGATTGACCCGACCGCTGAGATTATTAGCAAAACGTGAACGATCGACTGACTGGCTACTGGCTTTCCCCGTGCAGGGCGTTATGTGGTCGATGTCACAAATCCCAGACTGGGAGATGTAATAAGTTATGACAGGACAACAATCACGAACGAACAAGTTTAACACTTAACAGAACAACCCATCAGACTCACACATTTATTATACATAAATTATACAGATAATAGCGCAATTACATACATTATATTATTGAACTTCACTGCCGTACAACGGCCTTACTCGCACATGCACTCTTCCTCGGATCCACGATCCGGTAGTTACTTCCTCAAGGCACTTCGGCCTCAGCCTCTCCCCTCAGGGTCTTAATAGTACATTAATGATTCACTGGCACCGCAGTCTCTCAATATCCCCTTCCTATTGTCATACACCTTATCAGTTCACTTGCCCATCATCATGGCAATAATATAGTATCTCATTCACTCTCATATCTACGTTCCTGTCCGTGGCCTGACTGCCACGACTTTATGTGCCTCTACTGTCCTGCACCGACAGTCTCACTTCTGGCCTATGTATGGCCTCCGGCCCTATGCTGGCCTATCACTTGTGCTCATCGAGGTGGCTCTTCGGCCCGTCCCCGACACCTACAAGAATAACATTACATTGGTATAACACCCTTCCATTTCTATTCACTCCACCTCTCCTTACAACTCATGAAGCGTACACACAATAGTTCACCTTTCACTCACCACACATCTTACGGTAACACATCTCCATCGGAGTACACAATCCTCACTCGTGCTACAAATCCATGAACTCACTTTCATCTATCGCTCATGGCGCACATTGCTATATCCAATATCAAGGACTTCCACATTCCTCACATATACTTATTTACATCATAGTAATAGACGAATATCATATAATACATCAATCATAATTATCAATCAACGTCCTACCTACCAGTCATCACTGGAACAACACTCATCCGTCTCCCGACTGCTTTCACTTATGTCCGCCCGCTGGGCTCTTCCTAACGTCCGTTCAATAGGACCCTCTAACTTGCAGTGATAGTGATGCAGCGCTTTCGTCTCATTCAGACCCCCCACTCATGACATGCACGACTTTTCTTCCCTGTCTCCGTGCGTTAATTTTACTCTCCTCCTTTCCCCCCGTAATTATTAACTATCGCTCACTCCACTCGTGACATCATCCCCCACCCCAAAAAAATTAATGCAATTAATTTCAAATCGCATCAAGATGACTGTCAACGAGTGAGCCTGAGCAATACCTACATTAAAAATGACCTACCAATGCCCCCAGCACATAAAATACCGGAATCAGGGGAAAATATGGGGATCAATATGCCATGCATTATGCATATATGTATCACATCATCAATAGCTAACTAAACACAATACCTAATACAGAATCAAAAACCAATCAACCTATCAACCATTCTTCATATCATATTTATAATGTCAATATTTTAAAGTCGACTCATTCACACAGATCATGTCCATGTTCCTGTCCTCCGATGTATAAGCTCCTGAACTCCTCCCCTAGGCTCGACTAAGGTAGTCGGCGATATGATTGCTGGTTCCTGGAATTGGTTGAATAACGAAGGTGTACGGCTGCAAAGCCAATGCCCATCTAGACAAGCGTGGGCTGGACGAACGATTCTTCGACAAAAACGTTAGTGGCTTGTGGTCTGTCTGGATACAAAAGTCTCGTCCCATGAGATAACGTCCTAATTTCTGGACGGACCACACAATGGCAAGACACTCACGCTCTATCACAGAATACTTTCTTTCTCTCTGCAATAACTTCCTACTGACATAACATACAGGATGGAGACATTCGTTCTTCTCCTGTAGAAGACAAGCGCCGACACCAGAGTCCGACGCATCCGTTCTGAGGATAAAATTAGATCGAAAATCGGGTAATATCAGAATGGGTGACGATGATAATGCTGCCACCAAATTATCAAATGCTGTCTGACACTCAGACGTCCACTGGACCTTATCGGGTTGTCCCTTCTTAGTAAGGTCAGTAAGAGAAGATGACAAGGAGGAAAAATTTGGAATGAACTTTCTGTAATAATTTAAAATTCCCACTAAGCTTCTGACTTGTTTCTTTGTTTTAGGGATTTGCAACCCTACTAATTTGTCAATTTTTGTTCCTTCAGGCCTCTGAACACCTCTACCCACGATATGTCCTAAGAATACTATCTCTGGACACGCCAAATCCATCTTTGCGGGTTTAGCAGTTAACCCAAAATGACGTAATCGTTCCAAAATTACTGTTAGTGTCTGAATATGATCAGACCATGTCGACGTATGACATGCTATATCGTCAAAGAATGACACGACATTAGGTATGTCCTTCAACACTAGTCTCATTAATCGTGCAAACGTCGCTGGCGCGTTTACCAATCCAAATGGCATGACCTTAAATTGGAATAATCCAATGGGCGTTTGGAACGCCGTGTATTGTTTAAACTCCTCAGTAAGGGGGATTTCCCAGTAACCTTTCGTTAAATCTATCTTGGAAAACCACGTGGACCCGGCCAATGAAGCTATTAATTCCTCCTGAAACGGAATAGGCTCCCTATCGCCTACCGTAATAGTGTTCAATCTTCGAAAATCAATACAGAACCGCACCGATCCATCAAGTTTTTTCACGAGGACGATGGGTGATGAATACGGCGATGTTGATGGTTCTATCACATCTAACTTCAACATTGACTCAACTTCCTTTACAACTCTATCTCTCGAAGAAAACGGCAGCGGATAAGGTCTAAGAAATACCGGCTTATCCGAAGTCAACTTTATTTGGTGCTGGATCACGGCAGTGCGACCCGGCAAATCCGTAATAACATCCGGGAACGATGCCAACAGGGTCTTAAGTTCCCTACTCCTTGAACTCGTAAGGTCAGGGTTAATTTTTACGTCCCTGTAACCTTGTGTCGGAGTTAACTCCGGCAATTGAATTTGTAACTCTTCCTGCGCCTCGGTGTCGCTTACGTCACAGTCCAACTGGTCTACGACCCCCGTACAAGCAATAGAGAAGACAGTCTCCTCTGGTTTTGTCTGTGCACACAGATACTGTGGTCTCTCATAAAATCTCTGTAGCATATTAACATGGAAAACCTTACTCGTTCCGTCAATGTGGATAGCGTAATCTACCTTTGAAACAACTCGCTCAATAACATAAGGACCTTTCCACGTCATCAATAACTTATTATGGTCCGTAGGTAACAACAATAGGACCTTGTCCCCTGGCTTAAAAATTCTCAATTTGGAACCTCTATCTTTATAGTCTTTTGCTCTTTTCGAAGCGATACTAGAAGCTTCTTCTGCTATAGTGCGCGCTGAAGATAATCTTTCTCTTAAATCAACAAGGTACTGAAACACCGAAATCTGCTCATCGTCTCCCGATGATGGCGACGTCATCATGTCCCGAAGAACATCAGTTGGGCCCCTAGGACTACGACCATACATCATTTCAAACGGCGAGAATCCTGTTGACTCCTGCCGTACCTCTCTGTACGCGAATAATACCGCAGGGATATATCTATCCCAATCTTTAGGGCGATCAGCAGCTACCTTACGCAGCATCGACTTTAACGTCGAGTTCAATCTCTCGCACATGCCATTAGCCTGCGGATGATAAGGGGTGGTAGTGATGGGTTGTATGCTGAATAAGCGAAACAATTCCCTCATCATCTCCGAAGTGAATTGCGCGCCCCTATCAGACAAAATTTGTTCTGGTATTCCTACCCTAGCGAAAATTGCGAACAACGCTTCCGCGACTGCCTCCGACGTTATGGTCCGCAGAGGAACCGCCTCTGGCCATCTCGTAGCATTACATATGACCGTTAAAAAAAATCGATTCCCCCTATCGGTCGCTGGGTGAATGGGGCCAACAAGGTCTATCGAAACCTTTTTAAACGGTTCCGAGACCGTGGGGATCTTTTGAAGAGGAGCCTGGGGTGTACGCCCCTTATGCGTCGTCTTTTGGCACGCACTGCATGTCTTACAGTACACTTGTACATCTCTGTGGATCGATGGCCAGTAAAAATTTTTAAGCACCCTTTCTTTGGTTCTAGCTATCCCCATATGACCCGCTAATGGGACATCATGTGCCAAATGCAATACTGTTGCGATCAGCAACGCCGGCACAACGACCTGCTTTAAAATGGAGGCCACAGTTACATACTTACGGAACAGAATGCCCGCCTGAACAAAAAAAGAAGACGAGCCGTTCTTATATTTCCTCGTTTTCTCGGTTCGCGCTTCCCCAAAACATGGGTTTAATGATGGATCCTCCTTTTGTAATCTCGCCAAGCGCTCTGGCGTGATATCTAGGTTGACCGCTGGCGTTGCCAAAGGTCTAATCTTAGCTTTATCAGCTACTTGTCGACGTGTCTCGACTGCGGCACAAAAGTCAATACCTTTTGATTGAGACCATGCCTGCACATTCTCCTCGGAAGGGGAAACTACCTGTGATACATTCCCAATGATGAGCTGGGCGCCTGGAAAACAACCAACGACTGCCTCGACTTCCCCGCTAAGGAAAGGTGTATCTATAACTATCCTTGCCATGGGTAATTTCTCAATGGCCCCCGAAAATTGGATGCACGGGACAGTCTCACCTGTAAGCTGTGAATCCCGAATGCAGTCCCTATGTACCCCCACAACGGTAGATCCTGTATCTCGTAAAACCGAGACCGGTTCGTCCCCAACAAACCCCGGATAAACCCTAAGACCACCTCCTGTATGACATGAATTTATAACGGGGATCTTTCTCCCACAAGGTAAAACACCGGAAGATAATAACTTCTCACAACTGGGACACTTAGAATACTGTCCGCCTCCGTTGTCCGATGTAACACACGCAGCCGCATGATGAAATTTATTTGGGGAACATGGACTGGACCTACTGTCCACGTCGCCGCTATCCTACCTGCAGGGCAATTCACGCTGATGTGATCTGCTCTACCGCAGTTCCAACACTTCGCGGCCCTACACTCGCGTGAAAAGTGACCCACGCGTCCGCAAGTCCAACACTCCGCTCCCTGTGCTGCATTAGGCCTGGGTCCCCGTGACCCATCGCGACCGGAACTAGAGTCCCTATGCCGTCGGTCATCGGCAAAGGTCACAAATCGCCCCCGGCCATTACCGCGACCTAGCCCTCCTGCTCGGTCAAACTTAACGGATCCATATGCCGGTGATTGGTGATAGCCCCTACGCTGCCCCTGGGCTTGCCCGCTATAGGCACCACGCTGACGCGACCTGTCCCTAAGTCCTGCCGGCGACCCTTCGACAACGGCGACGTACCCAGCATCTTGGACGTACGCCCTGGCGACTGGTTTGGGCGGATGTGCCGTACGGTATGCTTCCGCCAACTTAGACGCCTCCTGCACCGTCGCGGGTTCGTTCTCTTTCAGGAAAGCCACCAGATCTTTGTGGCACGACGCGTACAGCTGGTCACGGATCATTAAGTCTTTCAGTTTAGCAAAATCCGCGCCCACATGCGCCAAGTCTACCCAGTTCGCGAAATACTCCGTTAGTCTCGCGACGAAGGCAGCAAAGTCCTCCCTGGTATCCGCACGTGCTTGCCTAAACTGCTCCCGGAAATATTCCTCGGTACGCGCAAATCGGCGAAGCAGCAAAGCCTTCAGCTTATCGTAATCTTGCACGTCTTCGCGCTGTAGCTCTTTAAAGTAGGTTAACGCTCGCCCCTGCAACAGCGACGCCAGGTACGTGGCCCATAATTCCTTATTTTCCCCCCATTGCAATTGTGCGTTCAGTTCGAACCTGTAAAGGAAGGCGTCTATGTCGTCCTTCCGGTCGTCGAACGTAGGGAGCTTAATCCTAACGCCACCCTTATTGTGTACCTGCCGCTCAACTGTTTCTGTTGGCGCACTCTTTTTGATTTCCAACTCGGCGATTCTTATTCGCGCCTCTCTCTCCTGTTGCTTATCCCTAGCCTCTATCTCCCGCTCTTGGGCTTCTATCTCCTTTAACTTCAACTCCCTCTCCTGCTCCCGTTCCTTAGCCTCTCTTTCCTGTTGCTTAAACTCCCTTTCCTGTTCCTTATCCTTAGCCTCTCTCTCCTGCTCCTGAGCCTTAGCCTCTTTTTCTCGCTCTCTGTCCTTAGCACGCTCATCGCGCAAATCCGCCTGCTGTTCTTTAATCCAGCCGCGTAGCTCCTCTCCCTCCAGGCCAAGTTCCTTACCCAACTTCATTAGTTGTTGGAGTTCCGCCATTTCACAGATTTATGGTTATGGTATGTATTAAAAAAAACGGCTAACCTGTCGGTATGATAACTAACGACACGACCAGAGACCTGAGATCACACCAGATATAACAATACCCGGTTGTCTCAAATACAATTCAGAAATTTACCTTTACAGCACAACTTAATTCTATATCTATAAAATGTATAGCACTATTAATTATAAAAGAAAATAGAAACGACAAGAATGAAGAAATACAGTAGAAGGACCACAAGTACGTCAAGGACAACGAACCAGACTAGGACAAAGCTTCTACAAAAAAAAAACTATAATGGAAAAAAAAATGCAACCTACTACGCCGATTACACAACACGGTACGAACAAGAACAGAGTCTGAAAAAAAAGAACGTATCTATAGATAGGTAGAAAGAGGGACAAGAGAATACGTCTTCCTGCGGAACAGAGAAGATATCGACGCTACAATCTAAACAAAAATACAGGTCCCTACAGAACTGTTCGCTGTGATGAACGAAGTTCCAAATTTAGCCCACCTCCCGAAGAGGACAAACTACGCTCACCACAGCAAACCCGCGCCACCGCCCGTATAATCAATAACGACAACAAAAACAGCAAAAACAGGGAAAAAGACAGATCAAAGGGACAGCCCACAATCCAGGGCACAAAATTTCAGCTTCACTTAACTTTTGAAATTTTGAGTAAAAGTTCTCCCTTTAATCGGAGCTCTGGCTGCTCGTCTCCTCAGGCTGCACGCACACACTCTGGAAAGTTTAAATACACATTAATACCTATTCCTAGCAATACATGCATCAATACATATTCATCAATATACATAAATCATATCATCATGAAATTTCCATTCATTCAACGAACAAAGACAGCACAAATTCCTACCACAAGATAAGTACTACGTGGACAAAGACTAAAGTAACAAATGCCCACTAACTACTAACTAAATACTACGAAAATGGACGAGCCCCCACTGTCACAAATCCCAGACTGGGAGATGTAATAAGTTATGACAGGACAACAATCACGAACGAACAAGTTTAACACTTAACAGAACAACCCATCAGACTCACACATTTATTATACATAAATTATACAGATAATAGCGCAATTACATACATTATATTATTGAACTTCACTGCCGTACAACGGCCTTACTCGCACATGCACTCTTCCTCGGATCCACGATCCGGTAGTTACTTCCTCAAGGCACTTCGGCCTCAGCCTCTCCCCTCAGGGTCTTAATAGTACATTAATGATTCACTGGCACCGCAGTCTCTCAATATCCCCTTCCTATTGTCATACACCTTATCAGTTCACTTGCCCATCATCATGGCAATAATATAGTATCTCATTCACTCTCATATCTACGTTCCTGTCCGTGGCCTGACTGCCACGACTTTATGTGCCTCTACTGTCCTGCACCGACAGTCTCACTTCTGGCCTATGTATGGCCTCCGGCCCTATGCTGGCCTATCACTTGTGCTCATCGAGGTGGCTCTTCGGCCCGTCCCCGACACCTACAAGAATAACATTACATTGGTATAACACCCTTCTATTTCTATTCACTCCACCTCTCCTTACAACTCATGAAGCGTACACACAATAGTTCACCTTTCACTCACCACACATCTTACGGTAACACATCTCCATCGGAGTACACAATCCTCACTCGTGCTACAAATCCATGAACTCACTTTCATCTATCGCTCATGGCGCACATTGCTATATCCAATATCAAGGACTTCCACATTCCTCACATATACTTATTTACATCATAGTAATAGACGAATATCATATAATACATCAATCATAATTATCAATCAACGTCCTACCTACCAGTCATCACTGGAACAACACTCATCCGTCTCCCGACTGCTTTCACTTATGTCCGCCCGCTGGGCTCTTCCTAACGTCCGTTCAATAGGACCCTCTAACTTGCAGTGATAGTGATGCAGCGCTTTCGTCTCATTCAGACCCCCCACTCATGACATGCACGACTTTTCTTCCCTGTCTCCGTGCGTTAATTTTACTCTCCTCCTTTCCCCCCGTAATTATTAACTATCGCTCACTCCACTCGTGACAGTCGAGTTCACTCAACACTTGACGAGGGTTAAAATGAGGATCTGGTCCTGTGACATGTTGAAAGTTTTCAAATTATTTCCACTGTTTTTTCATCATACGAGATCCATATCATCGGCAAGTGATTTCAGACTTTCACCACTTTCATATGCTGATTCTTAATTCTTTATTTTTAAGTTATTGTAGGTTTTTTTTTAAGACGTAAGGGCTCTTGCAAAGCTGATATCAGTGTTAATGCATCATTGGATTGGTTTTCATGAACACAAATAAGAGATATTGCCTCCAGAAATGTGATGATGGAAAGATGTTTTCATTTTAACTTTCATGGCAGTATTTTCACATTAGTTGACACAAGTGAAGTGTTCTCCAGGGCACTGGACTGAATGTGTATTATCTTTTGTCAGTTAAAGATACTGTGCATGCTCAAAATTTTTGGAAAACGAGCTATTAGGTAGCATATTTAATTGTGTAATACTGCACAATTTTTAAAAATTTTAAATTTAATTTTTTCTGTGGGTTTTTTGTGAATCACAAATTTATTTTTTTTTGTTTTGTTTCATTTCAGAAATTGTTTTGTGTGCCATCCTATACACCAGCCCAAAAGAAAATCCCATTTGCTAGAGTTAATCACAATAAGTACATGGTAACAGATCAACATGCTTACATAGGTGAGATTCAAGTAGAAATGTATTAGTTACATCCCTTGATCCACATAGCATCTGGTTAGTGAACTTAGTGTGACCATATAATATATATAATATATATGTAAGTCCAAACGCACTATTAGGGACTCCGCCTGAAAATGCGCTATTACTGATTAGGAACACCGACCTGTATTTGTCATTTTAGCTTAAACCAGCAATGTCTTTATATTTTCATATACCATTGGCTCAGACTATCTCTATGACAGAAACTCAGTTAAACATAAAATGTAGGAAATTAACAATCAGTCGTCTTAAAAGTTTATTAATTTTCATTAAGTTTCAGCTAAAAAATGGTCCCCACCCAAACGTTGCAGTATACTGTAGTTGCTTAACCAGCGCATTACAAAGTGGCATATACCTGCATGTTGGCTGCAACCAAATATCGGTTGCCCTAATTTCAATTTGCCAGTTGTTTTTTTATCTATAAGGCAAGCGAAAAACAACCTAATGATGCATTTGGCTATGCATATATAGATGTGTGTAAACAATGCTTCAGTTATAACCGAGCTAAAGCACCCCTATCATGATACAAAAAAAGAGATGTAAAAACACTCTATTTTGGTTTCTCAGGTACATCCAACTGGTCAGGCGATTACTTCAAAAGTACCGGCGGAGTAGGATTCATCTTAGAGCAGCCAACTTCTGACCTGTCTAATGACACAAATTTAAGAGAGCAACTCCTGGAAATCTTCATCAGAGACTGGGAGTCTTCCTACGCCACACCCTTACACCAAGAGGCTGATCATCTGTGTGATAGAGCTTAGATCATAAGCCACAGTCCCAGCTCATTTAGGCGTCTCACACAGCTGATAGCTTTTACAGGAATTTGCATATTTTTACAAATTGTGCCTTTTATATTTCAGTCATTTGAATTTGAAGACATGCACTTGCCACACATGAAAAGGTTTTGTTCAAACAACCTAATTTTATTTTGATCTCAGGCTGTAAGGTTGTGCTTTGAGCTTTATTTACAACTGCCAAAAAATGAGTAATTCCAAGGGATGCCTGGATATCAGACACCTAGATATCACTTTCTACCTCATTCCATTAATTATGCTCTGAAGTAATTGATCAAAGAGATTGTACATTTTGTAATAATAGTGCATGAGATCACAGAAAGTACCTAATGTTTCAGTATATTATCTTTATATATTTTGTCACTGAAAATGATAATATTTCAATATACTATGATTAGGTTATTACACTGACCAGCCTTTCTGTCTATATAGCTTTCATTGTTCGTCAGACTTTACAGAAAGTAATTGAGAGTTTGATGTCATCGCAGTTAAATCCGCTTTTATGGAGACTGCAACATGACCACATATATATAATGTACTTACTTTTATTCAAGTGTGCACAGGATGTTATATAATGTAAGAAGCATAATTTGGCCTGTTTGTCATCATCACGTCTAACTGGGTCAGATTTGCGAGTTTGCATCATTTTGTTCACACAGGACACCTAACACTGCCCAGTTGTGAAATTCAAATTTGAAGGCTCAGGTTGTTCCAGTTTTTTTCACCATTCAGTAAGGAGATTGCAGAGTGCAGTAGAATTCAGCTTTCATCTAAAAAGAATTATGGTAATGCTTTTAACCCTCGTCCTGCGTTGAGTGAACTCGTCCACGTAACGCCCCGTGCGGGGATAGCCAGCGGCCAGTCAGCCGATCGTTCGCGTGTTGCCGATAACCTTGGCGGTCGGGTCAATCGGGTCCGTGTGAACACCTGTATCGCGTATACTTCAGGACGCCATAACAACAATAGTGGTGGATAAATTGTAAGGGATCCCTATGATATTTGGATAAAGTACATGTGATGATATGCAGTAGGTTTTATTGTGAAATGGAAGGTCCCAAATCAAGAATTTTCTGCATTTACATGCCGTTTAGCACATGTTTTATCATTTTCCCAAGACCTCTGCGCTTTTTCTGTCCCTATGTCAGGCCATTCAGGTGAACAAATTATTTTTTAAGCCATTCGCTTAATTTACTAACCACATGTATCGTGACATGCCTTCTCCCTTCTCTACTATGTAAAGCGTTCACTTACTATAATGTTAGTTTTAGCGAGAGATTTGATTTCCAGTTCCAGGTCGTAGAGCACATACATGTACTGAAACGCGGTTTAATCAAAGGAACACAGTATCTCTCTAATTACCACATCAAATAAAGACAACGACCAACAACAAAGTCGGTCATTTTCTCCCAGTTTTCCCTGATGAAAAACCTACTGACAGACGCCTTTATGCAGCATGCCCTAACATTACATCGGAATTCATAATTACAGACGTAGAACGGCGTCTCAAATACGCACATGGCCCCTTTCTTCTCATTTCACATGTACACGACAACCAGCATCAAAGTAAAAGTTTCCCCAAGATTTTCCCCAACTATTACATGAGTATGACGAATAATTGCGAATAGTTGCATCGTAATAAACGTAATCGGACGATACCATTTTGTTAGATATAGTAGGGATGACAAGATAGATAAACACGCGAAAATAGTGTGGAAAAAAAACGTGAAAAAACAACAACGACAGCCTTGGCAACCGAATAACCAAAGCGCGGGGCGCACCGTTGCTATACAAAAATGTGGCCTCCCGCAGGACCCGCGGTTAAGCGTGTCGGACAAAATAATGGCCTCGCGTGTTGCACGGGGAGGCCAATATAGTGGCCTCCCGCAGGACTAGGGTTAAAATACCATGCACAAGAAAACAAGTTATGAAACTCATAAACATTTTTAATGCATTAATTCTTTCATTTCATGAGAAAACAGCATCTTTGCAGAGAGCGTGAATCTTTTATAGAATACCCTTCCTTATCTGGCTAAAACGCGCAGAGTAATTTTGCTTGTTTTTTTTTGCAGCCAATCACATCTATCACTGCTCTCCTGGAAGGTTCATGAGTAACCACAGAAACCATTCCATTTTTCCACAGTCTCGTGATCTTTCCAGCTCTACTGGCGGAAAGGGCAGGGTTTTAATGATAATTGATGGAGTTGTCTGCATTTGGTTTAAATACAGTCACTTTCAAAAGATGGGGCTGGTGGGCAAAAGACAACATGACAACCAATTCGGACTGAGTTCAGCACGATGATGTCAAATCGACCAAGTTAAACACATGGAGCGAGTAGCATCCAACATATATAAATATGCATAATATACTCTATCTAAAGCTGATTTGTATGAAATAATACTTGGAAAAAGAAGCCAGTAAGTTCTGTTGCTCCCTATGCTTTGGGTCTTTATCCCTGAAATCCTTGAATTTCAGATATGTACTTGCGCCATGTATTACTATGCCACATGTTGTCAGAAATGTTGATGAAAGTTTGCAACTCAATGCAATATCTGGTTTTTTTTCAGTGGCGGGGTGACCAAAAAAATACAGAGCCCGTGAACATTTCATTAAATCCTACAAAGGTCCAGGACTTAAATTCCACTCTGTGTACATTCATTCTCCAAAGTTTCAGCTATCTTGGTTGCTTTGCATGAATTGAAAGTCGTAGTCTTTCCAAAATATGTTCCAAATGGCGTCCTCAGGGTTGGAGGCAAACTTGCATACATCGCACAAAATTGTCAATTAGTCGAACACATTACTCTTTGGGGATTTCTCTGATTTTTGCTGTGATCGCTACCTTCAGTTCACCAATCGTTTGAGGATTGTTCTCATACACATTATCCTTGGGATACCCCCACAGATAAATATCTGGAGGTTTCAAGTCCGGTGAATGCCCGCTCAACATCACACTTCTGGCTGATCAGTTTTTCCTGAAATCACTCTCTCAGCCAGTCTAGGGAGTAATTTGATGTGGGGGGGGGGGGGGGGCGTGGCCCCGTCTTGCTGGAACCACTGCTCATCTCGATCTATCCCTCTGCGTTGTCCCAGTGATGCCCAAAAACTTCCTCAGATTTGTGGGTTCTGTTTTTTTTGGGTCACCCTGACTTCTGTTAGTATTGTTAGATCATAAAGATAGAGCTTAGTGCCTAGCTCAGTTTGTAATTGCATAAAGTGAAAGTTTATAAAAGATAAAAAAAAAATAATAAAAAGATCCCATCATAGATCTATACAGATTTAATGTAATGCAAAAACTAGTCTGCCAGAGAGATATCCAGGGACAGTGCCTGAGTCTGTCCACACAACTGTTCAAGTTGTGAAGCTCATATGGTATTGGTCTACACACCTAAATGATTATTGTTAATGCTGCATTTTACAATTTTGTCCCCATTGGCTTTTAGGCCCCTTCACTTGGACACAAGGCCAACAAAAAAGAAATGAGAATCAGCCAGTGACCAGTCGGTGACTTCACAGCCAAACGGGATCAGACCCTTTCCCACCTGGCCCTTTAATTTCAGAAGTGACTGAAAAGGCTTCGTGTGTTTCAGTGAACACAATATTTCTAGCAAATATTCACCCTACAGCCACCTTATGCAGCCATATGAATATGAGTCTAGTTTTGCAGATGTTGAAAGTGCACAGAACATGGCACCAATCTACGTGTAGCATCATTGGTGTACAGCAAACACTGCTTACTCCATCCTAGACCTACTTGAGCTATTGTGTATTGTTTTATCACGCTCAGTGGAAAAAAAAAAAATCCCACCGCTGCCTCAGACCACTTATCTTATGGTACATGTGTACTTACTTTTGTTTGCCATAAATATTTGACGTGAATTAACAGTCATATAATTTTGTTCAGTGAACAGTTTGAAAAGAGTATGAGACCTCCTAGAGATACAGTAGAACTCAGACTCAACGAACTAGTTCCATCATTTTTAAAAGTTTGTTGGCTGCAAGGTTCGTTGGAGCCAATTCTGCACAAGCCAATCCCCCCCTCTATCCACAACCTTCCCTCTGCCCAGCGTTGCTTGTCTATAGATAGGCCTACAACCACTCTTTACCCTTCCCACCCACTATTCAAGTTCCGGCGGCTTTGTCTCTTTGATCCCGTATCATGTTCTCCCAGGCGTCGGCTGTTCGATGGCTGCCACCCCTTCCCCCTCCCCTCTCTCTCTCTATCTGTTCATAATTTTCTCCCTGTGTGTCCACACCTTGCCCTACCCCTATTGCATGGCATAATATAGCCTATGGTACACTTACATGTATTTATTTCTTGTCAGCCGACAGCAGACCTTTTAAATTTCGAATTTCAACTAGATTTCTAGGTAGACGAGCAATTTATTGTGAGCTTGCCTACACTTCTGGTTCGATGGAACCGAGGGTGGGTCTGAGATTAGTTCGTTCGATAAAAGATATTTAATAAAGTCAGTGAAGGAAAAAAAACGGGGTTTTTCTCTGTTCGTTGAATGTAAGGTGTTCATTGAGTCCGAGTTCGTTGGATTTGAGGTGCACTGTACCCTATCAGCACCAGGATGTAAAAATTTTCAGGCCTTCATGCACATCTGTGTTGGTTACCAAAAGTTTGAATTTAATTTCTTTTTTGCACAATATTTTTTCTTTCCTAGGTATATCCCGCTTTCTCCTGTTATTTGATACCACCCTAAACATGACTGCTTTCACAGTGACGTTGATGACTGTTGGACAGATGCCAAAATCGTACCCCCAAAGTTTTAAGAGGGGCACAACACCGTATTGTTTGAAAGGTCATTACAGATAAAAATTGACAATTTTTGGTAACAAGCATCAACTGGACTGTCACAAAAAATGTGGTGCTAAATTCCCTTTTAGGACGAATGGGGGGGTCTTGTAGCCCTCCATCTAATAATCCAATGTGCATGTGTAAGAGAGAGAGAGAGAGAAACAGAGTTCAGAGAGGTCTTATTCGATCTTCACTTGTTGACTATATTAATCAGCCATGACATTGTTTTAGAAATCATTTTCAATGTCTGATTCTATTTCTGTGGTTTCCTAGATTTTCACAGTTCAGTCTTTGCAGTGGAAAGATTGTGATTACTGAAACCATCGCATTTTTCCATAATTCCATGGCAATGATTGTACTGTATTGTATAAAGAAGCAAAATAATATATGTGAGTGAGCCCCACTAATCTCAACGAAGTCGCACCTGACCAAACGGAGAAAATTGCGATGAAACACAAATATGTGCGATTTTTTGATGATTTTTATATTTTGGTCGATACTTCAAGCTCAACTACAGTCGAGCACAGAAAACTCGAATTCTTTGGGGTGGCGGCTTCATCTGGTTCGAGTTTGCCAAATTTCGAGGAATACGTGAAGCATTAATCATGAGGTATTATTATTGTATTCTATGCATAGAAAATAATACACCTGACAACGTATACCACGAATTACCTCCCCTAATCTCTCCATACCCTCCCCACCCCCTTTCCCGTGGTCAGTTGAAAGAGCAGCAAGTACACACGACCTTGTGCCCGAACACTTTTTTTTCTCTTCTGGCAGTGCGACTATAAGCACTATCTTGCCACTACTAGGCTATGCTATGGCTTATCGAATGAAGTTTCTGGATCACACTCCAGCAGGAAAACTGGTTCGACGAATCTGTGTCACAGTTCGAGGTTTACGTGAAATAACTACAAACAATATTGAGAAATAAATTCGGGACCTAGATCCTTGTCCTTGGGATCCGGGATTTGGACTTAGATGTGTTTGAGTTTTGCGTGCTCGACTGTATTTTTCTGCATTCTGTGAAAATATTGTGTCTCAAATCAGCCTCTAAATATTGCTTGTAATGCCTTTACTTTTGCCTTTGACACTGAATATCACTTCGATAATGGGGTTCATTGAACTCCTGATAACTTCGAAATTAATAAACCTATTGTCATAAAATTTTCACATGGCACGTATCATTTATATTGATTATTCCCAGAGTTAGTGATAGATTTGACTGTAACTGTCAGCCTACAATGAAATGTGTAAACTTGAAAAGCAGCAAAACTCCCCCGAAAGTCTAAGGCAAAGAACCTTGAGAGGTTTAGCTTCACAGTAATCAGTAATTAAAAAAGTGTGCAAGCCCATACCAAGTTGTGTGCTGTTATTCTAAAAATACATTGTACAAACACTACACAAAAGCAAATAAGGAATGATCTACTGAAAAAGAAGTAAAGGAAACCATTGCAAGATAAAAGAAAGCTGATCTGTTTTTAGTATTTCTTTGTATATTTCTTCATCTATACTATATATATTTGTGGACTTGGGATTTTTGTGTGCGCCTATCTCAAAAACCACTGACCAGATTGGGGCCAAATTTGGCATGGAATCTTTTTATGATTTATCGGAGGTTCTTAGCCTATTCAGATGTTCGAAACTGTTTGCATTCTATTTGTGATTTTCCGTTATTTTCTTTGTTTCGCGTTCTTTAAGACTTGGGAACGCCATTAACATTTTTAACAACTAACGAAGGTTACTTGCCAGTTTAAAAAAAAAAAAGTTTGGCTTCTCAAATTAAATACCAAAATATTGACATCTCCTTTGCGCCAAAAGAGAGTACAGCAATTTCATATAAATTAGACCTGTGTTGACATTGTTTTATTAAAATATTAAAATTTCCTGGGAACGTCTTTTATGTTTTGTTTCCTCACCTATCCCACTGGCTCCTTAAATTGACCGATCTGGCCACACCTAAATGTTATCTGGCTATCTTGCCTGGAAACTGCCAAAGGTATCGATATTTCGCGGTAATTTCAAAGCACAATTACCGAGCTACACTCCAACTTTCTGTTCGTCTTGCTTTCACGTGTTCAGTGAAATGTGTCCTGCACCAAATAATGCAGTGTTTATAAATTTTAATGATATGTTGAGCAACAAAATGTTAATATCTAGATCTAGGCATACAAATACAGGTAATCTGTTATGGCTAAAACCGTAAGAAAGTGTGATTAGTTCGAGTACAAGTACAAGCGTTGACTCGGTGTTGCTGTTGTTTCACTCGCGTGTTCAATGTTAAAATGTGACGTGCAATGCAGTGTTGTTTACATTTTTTTTAATGATGTGTTGTGCAACCAAATTTTAATATCTATACTTATATATATATATTTGTGGACTTGAGATTTTTCGTTGCAAAAGGCTTCTGAACCACTCAACACTCAAGACTTCAAAATTTATATGGTACATCAGAATGGATGTAAGGTTGCACAGTTTTTAATAGAAGTCTCAAATCGGTGTAGTTTTTTTTATTGGAAATTTATTGTTTCGCCATCATTTAGATCTATTTTGAGTCATGGTTCGCCATTTTAAGGTTTCGTTATCACTTCCTGTGATGTGTTCACTATCAAACACACTAACCCGTGCGCAAATCATGCTATTGTGCGGGATGCGCAGGGTGTCAACTTACAAAGGCAGAGCAGTAAGACTTATTTAAAAACAAACAAACAAAAATAAAATAAACAAATAGGAACAGGCCAGATGAAGCAGGTCCATAATAACTACCCAGAACTGAAACCACTACATGTATTCAAACCGATTTACCCCGGGCAGGGCCGGGGACCTCAGCTAGTAAGTAAAGATTCTTAATTACATTTGAGGTAAATTCAAAACCTTCTTGTTGATTTAATTGCAACTGATATGTAAGAATTAATACCAGTTTGGTCACGCAGTGACGAAATGGAGATACTTGCAATGCAGTATATAGTATTGAAATTCAAAATATATGTATCACATATTGTACTGATAAATATAAATAAAATTTATATTTTGTGTAGGAAGACAGTGACTGAGCACATTGCAATTCAATGCAAGTTGAACATCTGTCACTAAATTTTTGTCCAATACTGTATAATATTCTTCTGATAAAGTTCATAAACTGTGTTTTCAATCTGCAGACAGTCATTGGTTGGCTACCAGATGTGCTAACAATCTGTGGACAATCACTGCAGGTTTGCAAAAAATAATTTGTCCGATGTTTAATTTCATTTGTATCAGAACTTCATAACAAGACCTTTTTTTCTTGTAAGTATTAAAAAATATTTTATTCTTAATCTTTTCATACCAAAACAATGTCAATGTTGGAAGAAAAATTTCGCAAGTCCACATTTCATAATCATAACTGCAACTTGCATAACAGGTAAGAGAAAAGTCACAAAACTGCTACAAACACGGTTAATGCTTCTGTGAAGCTCCATCTGGCGTGACCACTCTATAACTAAAACAATTTCTTGTGTTTTACAAAAGTAGTTCATACTCAACTCCCCCCCCCCCTTTCCTAACCAAGGAACATTTGTTTATTAATGTTATATTTATATTATATATAATTAACACTTTTTAGGCAAACAGGCACACCATTGTCAATTATCTACAGCCTCAATCATGTAGTATGTAGATAACATTTGCTCTACACTGTTCAACCTATGCCCTTTTATCAACCAAACGAACAGTCATGCTTCCTTCTCTCAGACTCATGACAAATCATATTTTCAAAACAAAAACAAAAAATAATACACCCACATATGGTGCATTATTTGCACAATCCTTTACCAGAGCAGTCAAGTTCCATTATTTTGCCACTTTCATTTTTCAAGTATCACAATACATGTACTTGTGTATTATTATAATTTTCCTGTTTCATCATAGCTAGAAAATGCACATAATTCGTTTTCACACACTCCCTAACAGTAACAATACCAGAGACAAATGACATGAAAAAATATCCACACACACATGTACTAAAATCACTATATTTGTGTAACTCAAACAATTTACAGTGTATCTAATTCACTCTTTTTGATTCAACACTGATGATATTACAATATAAACATAACAGAACTACTTTGTGTGATTCCCTCTCCTTTCTGTCCTTAAAATTCCACACTGTTCAAATACTTTAATTTTTATATTTTAGTGCCTGTAGAAATGGTGTGCATACATTTAAATAAATGTAATTTTAAAGGTTTAAAAAGCCTGTAAACCCACTATGATCCGTTTACTTTTCTGACTGGTTACTTGAGCTGTGAAATCAATGGCTCCCATTGAACAATTTGCATGGCGACGTTTAATGGGATGTTATTCAAAATGTTTAAGATAAGTCAAATTTTATACAAAAAAAAAAAAAGCTAAGAGTAAAGACAGTCAATTTAGGGTCAAATTAACAGTCCCTCGAGGACTTCCATTTTATTTATATTTATTTCAACCCATCATTCAACAAAAAAAATGAACAGAATTTGTTTCAATGTCATGTTTTATTATTGAAATTTTCATTTCGACCCAAGATTGTTTTAGGTATATCTTTCTTTGCTTTGAGAGACTCAACTTGTGTGGGATCACTTAATTCAATTTCTCTAAGTTTTCTTTCATTCCTTTCCTCTTGAGTACTTGATACTTTGAAAGGCGTATTTTTTTCCTTTTTAAATGTCCACTCTAAGTTATATCCAATAAAGCCTATGACAGCTGCCGCAGGAAGTGTGATGTAAGGAGCATAGACTCGGGCTGCATTGAATATTATGTGCCACATTTTCACAAGGATTCTTGCTGTCAAATATCCTCTTTAATGACAGAAATGTTCTGCTATGCTTGAATGGCTGACTTAAACCAGATCATCACAGTGATGGAATACTGGTGCAATTCTGTTGGATGAACGGGGAATTTGGCATCCAAGGAATCTGAGAATCAAAGAAAAGCTGTATTTTAATTTTAATAAGGCACAGAACAAAAGAGATTCAATGATAATGAATATAACATGGAAAAAAAACAATAAAATATCTTCTCAGGACCCTAAAAGTCACCCAATTTTGTCTGGACATTTGACTTGGATATTTGAGTAATCTAATAATGAAAAAAAAGTACAACAGTTCATTATCAGAAGTTGGGCAACAACTTTAAAGTTCCGTCTATATTATAGTATGTATTGTATATTGATGATGGTGTTTTCAGGCACTTAAAAATTAAACTTTAAATATGCCTCGGATTTTTATGATGAAAAATCGAGAAGTCAGTAAGTGTGATAAAGATTTTAGTTCAATAAGCTACCAATATCATTACTTGCACTCCAAATCCTCATGACTGCATGTCTTCAGTCACTGGCTAAGGATTTGACAATATTTGTAATGTTGTGAGTAATGTGACATGAAACCTGAACAATGGCACATGCATTAACTAAACATGATGCTCTACTGGCTATGCAACATATTACGATACTACAAACTCTTCATGGTTTCAGTGAGTAACAGATTAGATTAGGGAACTTTGCAAATATCTGCTCATTAAATCTTCCACATCACCAGTACCACAACATAATACACATATTTCAGTGGCAATGCATGAAAAAAATTATTTGATGAATAACATGATTTGTTGTTTTACTTTCATTTAGTTGAAATGAAAGAAAGTTTTTTGAATTTTTTAAACCAGAGCGTTACTTTTGGAACTCTGAATTTTTAAACACATTTTTTGAGGAAATAATTTTTCTAAAAGGTCACCCATTTTTTGGAAAGCGTAATGTCAACACCATAAAGTCTTGTTTTGAATTAGATTGATGAAACTCATTGAAATTTTCAATAGGTATTGAATTATCCTTGACAGGCACACTGAGTTTCACATCACTATCTTTGTAAATACAATCTGATCATAAAACTGTTGCTTTGGCAATTTGTATTGCATCACAAGATAACAGAAACCTTTATGTCAGAATTTTATCTAAAAACATCCTGCTGTCAATTTCTTTGAATTCTAAATTAAATCAAGTCACAAGTCAATTTGGAGTTGGATACTGAGAAATAATGAAAGTAAAAAGACTTTGTTTGAATTGTGAATTAAACATTAAAAAGAAACCAAGCACTTCCTCTTTAGCATGTATCATGAGGAAAGTATCTTTCATAACATGTTCAGGAGGACACAGATGCACCCAAGATAAACATGTATTCTGTACAGTTTCAAATAGTAAAACATCAGGAACCATATATATTTCAGATTATCGCTGGGCAGTTTTTATACACATGGTGACAAATAAACACCCAATAAAGTGAATCTCAATGACTATGTGGCTTTGTCTTGATGAATCACGAATCATAAGCTCAGTCAGTATGGCCACCGAACTGTGGAAAGGCTATAAACAGGTAGGCCAAACTGCCCCATTAAAGGGGCCAAATCCCATTTTGGCACAATTTTAGGCCAACATTACGAGTCTACTACTGCTGTGTGTTTATGTAAAATGGCATGAATCCATCTAAACAAAGTTCAGTTCTTCCTCTGTAAGTACTATCCTTTGTACTGTTAAAATCTATGTAGCTGTGTGTTTTTAGTGCTTGAACAAGACATAGTCTTGAACAAGACATCGCATACAGATTTGATCCCCTCATAACAAATGATTGCAGAGTGCCGTGCCCATGAAGTGCACGTTTGAAAATAACTCACACAGAGAGCCAGGTAAATGAGGATTAAACCAATGAATTTTTCATTGTTTTGAGCTGAAATTCCTTTAAGATTGTCATTTGTTGAAAAGTTTGATGACCAGGAAACTGGCGGAAACTTCAGGCATTTAGCAGATTAGGATCAAAATTATACCCAAATGAACCTCAGCCTTTGTATGCCAAAATAAAAAATGGGGCATGTCTCTGCGCGAAGCACTGACTCTTTTTATACTATTATAGACCCACCCAATGCCTGATTTCGTCACCTTTGTCCGATGCTCGGTGCTAAGTCAATGGCAGAACATGGTTGACCTCCTTTTCAATCAAAAAAGCCATTATTTTTGTCTCCCTTGCAAGAGTTCACAAAAAATTGATGTCGGATGAAGTTTGATGACTAAAAAAAAGTAAAATGAGATGCTTGTATTATATTTGTACCCTCGAAAAAAAAATTGAGCATAATGTTATGCACGCCCCCTTGACATGGAAACTGAGAATTTCCAATGCTGTGACTCAATAAACCGTCATTTTACTGGCGGTCAAAGTTGGGACTGTCATGCAATTTGCAAAATGTAGCAAATTCAAGGTATTTTTTCAATTTTGAAAATGCCATAACTTTCAACACCTTTAACTCTTTCTTTACCACACATTCTGGGCAGTTTTCCACGGTTGGACCAAAAAAGTGTATTTGTGACTGTTTTCTGTAATAACATATATTTCATATGAAATTGTGTGAAAATGAATGAAGATTCAAAATATTAACCCTCGTCCCGCGTTGAGGGAACTCGTCCACGCAACGCCCCGTGCGGGGATAGCCAGCGGCCAGTCAGCCGATCGTTCGGGTGTTGCCGATAACCTCGGCGGTTGGATCAATCGGGTCCTTGTGAACACGTGTATCGCGTATACTTCAGAACGCAATAACAACAATAGTGGTGGATAAATCATAAGGGACCCCTATGATATTTGGATAAAGTACATGTGATGATATGCAGTAGGTTTTATTGTGAAATGGAAGGCCCAAATCAAGAATTTTCTGCATTTACATTCCGTTAAACACACGTTTTATCATTTCCCCAAGACCTCTGCGCTTTTTCTGTCCCTAAGTCAGGCCATTCAGGTGAACTAATTATTTTTTAAGCCATTTCTTAATTTACTAACCACATGTATCTTGACATTGCCTTCTCCCTCCTCTACTATGTAAAGCGTCCACGTACTATGATGTTAGTTTTAGCGAGAGATTTGATTTCCAGTTCCAGGTCGTAGAGCACATACATGTACTGAAAAGCGGTTTAACCAAAGGAACACAATATCTCTCTAATTACCACATCAAATAAAGACAACGACTAACAACAACTTCGGTCATTTTCTCCCAGTTTTCCCTGATGAAAAACCTTCTGACAGACGCCCTTATGCAGCATGCCCTAATATTACATCGGAATTCATAATTACAGACGTAGAACGGCGTCTCAAATACGCACATGGCCCCTTTCTTCTCATTTCACATGTAGACGACAACCAGCATCAAAGTAAAAGTTTCCCCAAGATTTTCCCCAGTTCAAACTTCAGACCATCAGTATATTACATGAGTATGACAAATAGTTGCGAATAGTTGCATCATAATAAATGTAATCGGACAATACCATTTTGTTAGATGTAGTAGGTGTGACAGGATAGATGAACACGCGAAAATAGTGTGGAAAAAAAACAAAACAACGACAGCCTTGGCAATCGAATAAACAAAGCGCGAGGCGCACCGTTGCTATACAAAAATGTGGCATCCCGCATGACCCTCGGTTAAGAGTGTCGCAGGACTAGGGTTAAGGATTGGAACTTAACATGAATTTCATGAGCCGCATTTTTGCGGCTCGTGGTAGGAATCAGGATTTCGTGGTAAGGAAAGAGTTAAGCCAGGATAACAGATTAGGTATCAAATTCTTAGAAAAGCAAGCTCCATCAGGTCAGACAATAACTGGTGAGTAATAAATGACAAAAAGTAAAAATTACTAAAAATCAGTTACAACCCACTATCAATCTATTACACCGCGTAAGAAATTACTTTAATATTAAAATCCAGGAAAATGATTTAAAAAATAATCCTACAGCAGAAATGAACATATGAAAGGAATGACACCCGCAACATCATAATTTGCATCGTCTTCTATTGTCTTTTTTGCCTAATGGGTATGCCAGTCCGAATGGTTGACCTTGATCCCATTACTATCTCATGGCTTTCATGTCTTCATCTTCCAAACCAGCATTACGCTTTACTTAAGTATTAAGGTGCATTCAATTAGCTTATAAAACACAACCGCTGAATGAAATTTGATGGCCCGCTTCACCACAAATGCTGCGAGCAAGGAAAAATTATTTTTTTTTAGGCCTAGTCTAGTGACAAGCCAAACCATGAAAACGTATTACACTTAAAGTGAACTGCTAAGTACTGGTCAGTGCGTTAGAGTGGAAGAATTGTACACGCCTGCACATTCTGTCCATGGGCCTGCCACTGCAATGAAGGAGTGAAATTCTAGTTTGTGATTTTTTTTTATGGACACGCCTAACAATCAATGACTGTTCCCTTTTGAAATCCGAACAGTTAAAAATGGCAAACAGGCTCAAATTTGACTATCTGGTAGAACTAGAAGAAAGCTATCAAAAAGGAACAAACTGGTCACAAAAGTGAAACCACTGTTCTAATTTTGTGCCGAGCTTCATCAAGAATTATGTGTATTATAAGAAAATACTCGGTACATTCAAGCTTCAGGGAAAAAATGCAATGACCGTGCTCATTTCCTTCTTTTCCATCAGGGAAAAGGAAAACTATCAGACACCAAAGTAAAGATATTGCAGAACTGCACACTCTTCTCAGCATTACCAGAAACATATTGGCCCAAACCCACCGACCTGAATGTCAAACTCTAAGGTGCTCTACTAAAACTGCAGAAAACCGTAGATTTTCTTAAAAGAATAAATCTGCAGACTTAGATTTGGTGAACGAAAGAAGGAAAAGGAGAGGCGAAAAACTGTTTTATTTTAGCACAATAATAACTGGTTTAAGATCTAGAGTTATGAATATGATGTAAAATTTTTTAAAGTTTGCTATTCAGTTACTTTTCTGCATGGGGGTCTGTAACCAAGATCATTCAATTTTGAATGTTGTTGAGCATTATCTAACAACGGATTTTTCAAATTTTTGAGTTAAGTCAGTCTCATGGTGAGTGACGATTATAATACTTTAATTGGCTATGTTTGAATTCAATCGAGAAAAAAAAAAAAAGCAAGCAAGAAGGAATTTTGTCATGAATATGTGATAAATTTTTCACAAAATCACCACTTTAGAGAGTCTTTTGTGCATTGCTGATTCCAGCCCACTAGATTTGTGTTGAGCCCCTATGGCCTGTCAGTTTAATATATAAGACATTTTGACTACGACTAGAATCTAATGTTTGAACAAAAATTCTATAGACTACATTCTAAATTTCTTTTCAAAAAATTTTAAAAATGATTTTATGATAAACTGAATTCTAGATCTAGATATCTAGACTCTAGATCTAGATCTATGCTAGATCTATATCTAGATTTATAGATCTATGCCTGATGCCTGCTCTTCAAAGTTGAATGTCACATTTCTACTGCTAGATCTAGACCTATCTCTAGATCTAGATCTAGCTCTAGAATCTAGATCGTCTAGATCTAAATGACAACGGATTCCTAGAGGGTGTAGGCCTAAAAAAAAAAAAAATCTCAAGTGCTAAACAGGTTGTTAGTAGTACACCACTAGCCACTTTTATCAGTTACCTGGATATTGATTTATGTACCTAATTGGTTGTGCATGCAATGAAGTTGCGGTTACATCGAAAGGCAAGGACGGTCATCAACTATGTTCCCTTCAAAATCGAAACCGGAACCTAGGAGAAGAGGCTCGAACTCCGAAACCTTGAAACTGAAGTTTGCTTACCTTTACCTATCTCAACTCCATTACCACTTCAACTTTTCTCTGCGATTTACTGCTCGCCCCCCCCCCCTCCCCCGTGATTTTCAAACCAATTTTACTAATTCCGTGTACTCATATGTCTTAAACTCGAAGCCCAGACATGACAGCGTAGGAAAATGATTGTAGATACCTGACCAACGTAATTAAAATCTGTTTAAAATTTTAATGTTAAAACTAATGTTGTTGCTACTGCCGGGATATTGTGAAAAAAGTTTTTTGTCGTATGCTGATGGTCTGCAATTTACTTATTCAAAGAACAAAACAAAACAAAAACTGGGGAATGTTATTTTGTTGATTAAATATTTTTAGACCATTTTGCTTGTTTTCCTGTTGATCTCTCTCTCTCTCTGTCTCTCTCTTTCTCCCCCTTTCTCTCTCTCTCTCTCTCTTTGTTTCCTCTCTCATTCTCTCTATCTCTCTTGATGTGAACTGCTTATTTTGAAAACAAAAATTATAACGAGTATACACAAGTACATAGTATATTATCATTGCATTAACATCATGGCCAATGCATCAGAGACACACATCCCTTCTCTCGGTCAGTTTTACGCTGTTAGTTCATCTCTTCTTTTCTGTCTTTAATATTTCTCTATCACTGTCAATTTCACCAATATCCACCAGTACTTATTATTCCAATTAATTCTTCGAATGTTGGGCAATGTAGGCTACTTATTCTCAACTGCATGCAATACTATTATTCGCTATAAGCAACATCTTAACTACCGGTATCCATCCTATCCCACGCCATCCCACCATAAATTTGCCAACTTAATTTGCTTTCTCAGACAAATCTGCCATGAATTACAGATCTAAGTTATTCACAGGACCCTGCTTGAGTGTACATTAAATCCCAGCTAAGCAGTCAATTACTCTAAAAAGCCGTGGCAAACGTGAGAGAATAACAAAGTAATTACTAAAAGCTTTGGTGTAAAAAATGTTGCAGTGCATAGGCCTATGATTATTCGGAATACGAAATATCGGAAAAATAACAACTTGTGCAGTTTTGTCGCTTTCCGCGAAATAGCCACTATAGCAACTACGAACGAAGGGACTGGAAAACTGACGAGGATCCAAAAGATAGGCTGCCTTTCATCTTCCTGCACTAATCAAAATGTTGGAATTGTTTTATAAATTCTGTATCGTTGCCACGATTTTGCTGGGAGTTCCTGTATGTGCTCAACCGCACAAAAGCAAAACCCCCATATCTGTGACTGATTCAAACTGGACAAGTGTTCTTGAGGGAGAATGGATGGTCGAGTTGTAAGTGGCGCTAGGTCCAGTCAATTGAACTAGACTCTAGTCTAGACCTAGATCTAGATCTAGATCTAGGCAGAGTTTGTCTGCCGCACATGAATCAGATTTACTAACATTTTAGATCTTTATGGTCGTTTGGTTTTTCTTTGGGGTCTAAAGTGGAAGCAGTTCATCTGTTTGTTGATTGTTTCAAAGATATTGACGGTAATAAAATGTGGGAGGAATTTAACCCTCATGCTGCGAGAGGAGTCGGGGAGGTCCTCCGCCCATCCACGCCAGTCAAGAAAACACACTAAAGAGGGAACTTTTGAGCGAGCTTATCAAAAGGTTGGGTTTAGTATTCGCTGTGGCTATTCTTACGGCAGCCTACCAACTGTTAGTCCATTGTCAGATTGATATGTAACGACGTGAGGGTCTAGTCAGTTTGTATCATCGAGGCCGTAGGCCGATGTTCGTCTGGGCAGTAGTCAGATTGACATATCAGGGTGGGCCGCCGGGGTAGCTATGTATTGTTTTCACTTGTTAACTCTAAGAAGGACTTCCGAATGCATTCTATAGTCCGAGTGAAAACAATACATAGCTACCCCGGCGGCTCACCCTGATATGTCAGTCTGACTACTGCCCAGAAGAACATCGGCCTACGCCCTCGATGATACAAACTGTCTAGACCCTCACGTCGTTACATATCAATCTGACAATGGACTAATATAGCCTAGGTAAGTTGGTAGGCTGCCGTAAGAATAGCCACAGCGTTTAGAATTTGTATGGTACAAAGAAAGAACGAAAGTGTGGGTTAGGGGAGGTCTTCATCATTTATGTTTGTTAACTTTTTGGTACAAGTGGCACGGACGGGGGGAACACCTTCCGTCGAAATAGGGGCCTACTGCATCGTCTTTCCAGGCGTTCACTCTAGAATTGTCTGTATCTAAGAATCAATCAGAAACAAGCTCTGAAATGGCCTTTGCCCCAAATGTCCCAGTTGGTTCATTAGTAATAAATTAGTACTAGTAGTAGGCCTATAATATGCCAATCTGGATGAAACCATTTGTCTAGGGCTTGGGGAGAGTGGCTAGTTATCATGCTTCGTTCTCACGAAAATTACAGAGCTGTCAGTTTGGTATCATAAATCAGATCATTGGTTAGAGACAAAGATTTCACTGGTTAATTCATTATCAAGCGTGATAAGAATATCGATCAAATGCAAACCAAACCATGTGGACAGTGGTGTGGTCATCACATATCGGCAAGGGTCAGTGCGTGGCCTTCGTAACTACATGGCCAAACACAATGCCGATATGCAGGTAAGTGACGTCACGGGATGCGGCGGTACCGTCTCAAGGCTGCGCTCTCTAGGCCAAGGCTACAGGAAACAAAGTTTGAATACCGGCACTATAACAATGCTTGTGTGTTGACTGCTGTTTCTTGTCTTTGTGTGGATTTATTAGACTTATTGTTATTCTCAAGATTGGATATTTGTTGTGTCGGTCTCACGTCTTCTCACGTCTTGGAGACCGCACACACAGTGACACTGGCATATTTATGTGGTCAGTACCCTCCTAACAGTTAACCTTGTCTTTGTCTCCCCTCCACCTGTCCTAGGGTCGTTGTACATCGTGAGAAAGCAAGTTCGTTGTCCGTCTTTGTTCTTGTTTGACTATATATGTAGGATGCCTGGGAGTCGGTGTAGTAGACGTGTACCTGTGCTATGCCTATCTGTACAGTGTTCATTTATATGTGAAATTATTTCTGTGTATAACGTATACCTATACAGTGACAGTAACTTTCATATCCGTAATAGACTTATGTGTGTCGATTAAATGTCAACTCTGTATACCATACAGAAGGACTTACGTTATTCTGTAATATTCTAAAAACCCCACGCACGACACCACAATATTCAATGTGAAAATGCCTAGAAAGTGCTGTGTTCCAGGTTGTAGAGGAAATTACGACGATGGTGAGAAAGTTTCTGTGTTTAAATTCCCGACTGAATCGACAAGGCGAGATCTATGGCTAAGTAAAATTCCTAGAGCTGACTTTACTCCTACATCTCAGTCTGTTGTGTGTGCTAAACACTTTAGTGATCAGTTCCTCATCCGATCTGATTCTGTTACAAGACCAGACGGAAGTGTTTTGACGGTGCAAAGATCAAAACCAAAACTTAGGGATGATGCTTACCCGTCAATTTTTCCAAATTGTCCATCGTATTTGTCTGACGAACCAGCTCCAAAAAGAAAAACACCGGAGGAAAGGCATAGGGAGGCCCAGCAAAGAGATGAGGAATCATTTTCTGATTGGTTAGAAAGTGACAAAATAGATACTTTTTCGGATTTTGGTAACAGTCTAAACAGTCATGTATCAGGGACCGTCTGGATTTATAGGCTACACAACAATGTTGAAAAACATGCCACTACCAGCACCAATTTATCCGACGAAAAGGAAAGTCCATACTGGAGTTTTTACAATTTACAAGATTTACTTAGCAGCAAGCCAGCTTTAGTTTCGGCAATTAGAGTACATTCTGACATGCACGTAGAGATTTTCACACAAGAGAATACAGGTATTGTTCAAGTTCCAAACACATCTTTGAAATGGCTCTTTGGTCAGCCATCTCCCCTTATCCTCACATCCTGGTCACAGTTTGATACAATGCTATCACACTTCGCCAGTGCCAGCGCCAAAGAGATGGATGTCAAACAGCAAATTCAAGTTTTTGTTGATGGCTTGCAGAATTTGTGCTTAGACGAACCAGCAGAAGAAACTGATGAACACAGCGAAGACCAGGTTTTACCACTGAAAGACAAACTTTCCTTTTTGGTGGAACAGTTAAAGCTATTGACTTCTCCGGTGAGACGATACTCATCTGAAACACTGCTTTGGGCTTTTCAAATTTTTGCAGCAGCCCCTAGAACCTATTCTATGTTAAGAAACTCTCATTTAACTCTACCACATACTTCATATTTGAAGAGACTTTCATCAGTATTTACTATTGGAAGCGGATTGACAGATGGAAGCGTTCACGAGGAATATTTGAAGCAAAAGTGTCAAAGTTTGAATGAGGGAGAGAGAATGGTAATTTTAATGTTAGACGAAATTCATGTCGCGCACCAAGTATCCTACAAAGAGGGAAAACTGGAAGGCACAGCCTCAAATTCTCTGTCTCAAGAAGCCAGCACAGCTCAAGTTTTCATGGTATCATCCCTGTTATGCAAAAGTAAAGATGTTGTGGGAATTGTTCCTGTCAAAAATTTGACCACTGATTTGTTGTACGACATGCTTCTTGAGGTTCTGAAATTGCTCCACAGTATAGGATATTCTGTTGTATGCGTGATCTCAGACAACAACAGAGTAAATCGTAATGCATTTACCAAAATGTGTGGAGGAGAACTGAAGCTTTCTACACAGAATCCCTTCAGCAGTTCTGAGAAATTGTTCTTTCTGTTTGATACTGTGCATATATTTAAATGTATCAGAAATAACTGGCTTGCTCAGAAAGATGTGGAGAAAACATTCCAGTTTCCTTTATTTGAAAGTTCTGCCTGTACTGAAATTATGAAAGCATCATTTTCTCATTTAAGAAAGTTGTATTCTGCTGAAAAGTCGTCTGCACTAAAACTGGCACCGGCACTGAACCAAAAGGCTTTGTATCCAACAGCTACTGAAAAGCAGAACGTCAAATTGATGCTTAAAGTTTTTGATCAACGAAATATTTTTGCCTTACAGCATTTTGAGAAGCACTGGCAGGAAGATACACGAGGCACTAGAGAATTTCTAGACATAATTCCACGTCTGTGGAACATAGTTAATGTTAAACATCCATACAAAGCTAAGAGACTCAGGAATGACGACTTTAAAGTTATAATCTCCATCTCTGATATGAACATGCAGTATATGAAGAAAGCAGTTGAATGGCTTCAGGAGTGGCAGAAGTTAAATCTGAAACCAAGAGAAGGCACTATATCGAACGAGACAATGACTGCTCTGGATCATACACTGAGAGGCTTACAAGAAATTTCTTCCTACCTGTTAGATAAAAAAAAGTTCAAATATATTTTACTTGACAAGTTCCAAACTGACAACCTTGAATTTAGATTTAGTCAGTACAGACAAATGAGTGGATGTAACTTCCATGTGTCGGTCCAACAGTTACTTGAAGGAGAAAAAAAGCTCAAGCTAATTAGCGTCCTAAAACTGGTTTCAGCGTCCAAAGGGACTTTAACACTCAAAGATGTCACTGAACCTCTGGAGGAAACAGTTACCCAACTGAAAGATTCTTCAGCTCAACAGTATATAGAGTTTCTGCCATTGATCCCCGACTGTGAGAACGTCGAATTAACAGAGGAACAACAAAAAGCTTTAGTATTTGTGTCAGGTTATGCAGTCTCCAAAGTACTGCCGCGCACCAACTGTGACGACTGCAAGAACGAGTTAAGACTAGACAAAACGCTTCATGTGGAGGGGACTGATGATTGTTACACCTATTTGTCTGCTCTAGACAGAGGAGGTTTAGTGTGGCCGTCTGATCTTGCCGTGTCAATTATTACAGAAGCTTTCAAAGTTTTTCAAGTTCTGGTTGGAAAAGATGACAGTGAGAATAAATTTCTGCAGACCACAAACCACAGAATAATTCTTTTGCAATTGTCCCTGCGAAGAGTTATGGATCTGGAATTATGTCAAGGAAAATGTGAAGAATGCGGGGTTCTTTATGAAGAGGTGGCTGCCAAATGTATCAAACCAGTGGTAAATATTTTCCTGAACAATTATTCTAAAAGCTTCTGTGACCGGGCATCATCTGCAAATACTTCAAGAAAAGTGAAGACGTTCACCAAAAGGATTTAGTTCTATCCGTCTGAGCAGCTCCTTATGTCCAGCTAAGGTAAAGCATCTTAGACTGTTCATGTTTGCAAGTTTCCTCTCACCATCTGTCTTTTCTCCTGTCTATCAAGTGTGCATGTGCTCTCTCTCTCTCTCTCTCTCCTTTCCCTATTTTTCTCGTTAAGCCTTACAGACACGAAAGATATAGGAGTGGTGAACACATTATACATGTATTAAAATACAACAGTGGCCTAATCTATTATTATGTCGATATTTCCTTATTAAATATATCGGTATGCTGCTTAAGATAATAATATTATCATCAACCTACTCAGGCTAGCAATATTGGTGTCTATAATGGTAGATAAGTAAAGTAAGTCGTCGGACAAACTCTAAGCCTTGGCTTCCCGTTGATCTATTCCGTTTTAAATAATAATTAATAGTAGTAGTCACTTTTTAGTGGTCGAATTTTAAGACTTGCAGATCTACAGTGTAAACATTCTTTCATCTTAAGGCACATGCATGCTACATCTTGCTTTGAGTAATACGACAACACAAGTACCGGTACGGTACACATTACGTTGGTACACTGATATAATATCAGGTTATCAAAACACCTCTGCCGAAAGCCGAGCATCGCCGCTTGCTGTGACGTCACGCGCCCGCTGTGTTTGGCCATGTAGTTACGAAGGCCACGGTCAGTGTGACCTTTAAAATCTCCCCGTTTCTGGGAAAAAGAGAAAGAAAAAAAATAAAGTCATGTTTTAGTTTTGCAGATCACACGAAAATTACTGATTATGAATGCTTTTTCATAGTGCCGCTTGGCTAATACAGTGTATTGATGAAATATTATAAAAACCCCAGAAAAACTGTGGGGTCGCAGCAGGGCTATGTGATATAGTGTATGTATTTTTCTTTGAGGAGCGTGGGATGTGCCCACTCGGTTGAGGGGGGTAGGGAGGGTTGGGTAGGAACTAAGGTGGAGGGGACCTGCATGGCGGCCATGCCCATTCAGTGGTTTTAGTCAGCGCCTGCATGTCTAGGGAACATACTACTCGTTTTGATGTCCACGGGAGATGTCACCTGAAGTGTAGCATTAACCCAGTGCAAGTGGGGGAGTGAATATGGGATGGAGATGGTTTGCTTACCTGGGTCAGATGTCTACGGAGACCCCAGCACATTTCTGATTTTTTCTAAAAATCGGGTTTTTCGAAATATGGAAATAAAGATTATATAAGACGGCACTTGTGGGGGGGGGGGGGCAAGTGATGGCCATTTAGGACTACCTTTGCCGCTGTTGCGTCCTCATGAGCATTATTAGTAGTATCATTGGGGTTGGAAAAAAAAAACAGCTGAGGAGAATTGGCCTGACTACCCAGCCTAGGCTTATTTTACATAGATTCATAGACCTACATGGAGATTTGAAAAATCCAGTATTGGTATAAAATGCATTAGGGTAACATTTTTACCTTCAGCTTCAGCACTTACCAAACCCATAAAATGAATGGTCAGCACTAGAAAAATGTGATAAAACTAAAAGGCAGTGAATCATCGGCAGTTTGTCAATAAAAAGTACAGGAGTCAGGTAGGCCCACATTGAATTTTGAAAAAGAAAAAGTATAGTAGAATTTCAGATGTCACAGTGACACATTGAAATTCTAATATCCAGTAGTCATAAACCTGCAGGTTTATTTAATTTTATGTTCACTGCCAGGGATACTACTGAGATGTTAAAATTTTTATCTGGTGGGGAAAAAAAAACCACTTTCAAAGAAAAGAAAATAGCTTTTTTGTGATATTAAGACCATCCCACAGATTTTCAATTTATCTGATTTTAATTAATCTGCTATTACAGCAACAGGAGGACTATCTCCTCCTTGTTTTAGCAACTCTAGTGCCCAAAAGATTAAGCAGACTTTCTGATTATGGCATTGAATTACTAGGTTAGACTGATCAGACTGCTTAGTTAAAGATTCAGCATGAAAATTGTCCCTAGGTTTTCTTCAGCCATGTCGAAAATGTTTTTCTACTGAGGTCTTGCAAACTTAGGGGTGGCAAGTTTGAGGATAGCATTTTATTAATGGGGGAGGGGGGAGGTTTGAAACACTTTTTTAAAAAAATGTTTATGGGGTGGTTGTATTTAATTTTATTTTGTGTATATGCCTAACCTATCAGCGTACTGTAACGTATACATACATTGCTTCGCCAACAGGGGAGTGGCGGTGTCGAAGAGTTGAGGTGCCAACTCAGTTTCATTGGTCGGATAATCGAGATCAGCTCATCCGTTTGGGGTTCAAGAATTGGAATAAGAGATGGGACAGGAAATCAAAGTCAGCACAGGCGTTGTGATGCTTGAGTTGAAGTCAACACAACCGTTTTATTTTAATATGAAATATGATGTAACGGTGCCAGGTCCACCAAAAAGATCAACTCAATAGAAGTTCAGCTCATGCTAGTTCAACTCAAGTGAAGTTCACTGTATGAAATATCGAAGTGGTTAACAGACACAAAAAAAATTTTTTAATGTGCTTGAGTTTTTACTGAATATCATATTCATAAATAATGTTCTTGCAGTTGAAAGATCACGTTTCCATGTTTTTGAAATCTGACATGTAGCATGGCCCCATGGTGTCCAGCTTGTCGCTCATTCAAGGAAGTATGGACAGAATTTGCAGGATGGGGACATGATCTTGATATTTCAGTGGGTGTCATAGATGTGACAGAGAATCCGGGTAAGAACAATGGTTTGAGCATTTTCAGATTTGGTCTAGATTTTATTTTTTCAGAATTATGGTTTAAAAAATACTTGCTTTTAAGTGCTTTGATATTTATTTGACTATCTTTTGTGTTCAGCTTCTTGTTGATTAAGTTAAGATGTTTTTTCTTCTCGAAAATTCAGTGTAAAATAAAATATATTCACTACTGAGATACTTCAAAGAGACTAGAAAGTTATATGTTTGAGACTGAACATACAGTACAAACCAATACAATGTATTTACAAATTGTCATTCCTAACAATGTGTGTACATATGTTTAAGAACGAACCATAATAAAATCCTTCCATTCTTCATTGTTCAGGTCTTAGTGGACGATTTCTGGTGACATCTCTGCCCACATTGTACCAGTAAGTAAGGCATCACATTAGGAAAAAAAACTGCTGTTGAACAAGAAACTTTGGCTGTAAAAATAAGTATTATTAGTACTGCATGGTAGATTTCTTCTGCATTGTGAATGATCAAATTAAAAATAGTTGCTTTTGATTATATTCATTTAAAACTCAACTGGTTTTATCATTGCTGTACTAGGAAATTTGATATGTGAAAGTGGAGCAAGGGCAGGACTGTACAATTCATAATACTTGTGATTTCATGAATCCATTTATAAGCTGTGAAAATTTAATTGCATGTACATTATCTGGTAGTCAGCAAACATGCATTTTTAGCGTGAATTTTATAGATTGTAGATATTCCTTAAAATTGCATTTCATTTATTATAGTTCCTCATTGGTAGTTTCCTTTTGAATACAGTGTGAAAGATGGCAAATTCAGACATTACTATGGAGGCAGGAAAACAACAGATCTCATTGCTCTCATAGATGAGAAGAAATGGACAGACATTGAACCAGTAGCTTGGTATAGAGACCCTAATTCAATCCAGTAAGTAGTGATTTTCATAAGTTCAAGGAAAGTGAATAGTGAAGCTTTCTAGTAACCTTTATAGAGCATTCAGTGTTATTTTTTATGTGTGCTTTGAGGACAGCTAACATGGAAGTTTTTCTCCCATACATCTATACTATATATATATATATTTGTGGACTTGAGATTTTTCGTTGCCAAAGGCTTCTGAACCACTCAACACTCAGACTTCAAATTTTATATGGTGCATCAGAATAGATGTAGGGGTGCACAGTTTTTAATAAAAGTCTCAAATCAGAGTAGTTTTTTTTATTGGAAATGTATTGTTTCCCCAATTTTAGATCTATTTCGAGTCATGGTTCGCCATTTTAACGTTTCGTTATCACTTCCTGCGATGTGTTCACTATCAAACACACTAACCCGTGGGCAAATCATGCTATTGTACGGGATGCGCAGGGTGTCAACTCACAAAGGCAGAGCAGTAAGACTTAATTAAAAACAAACAAACAAAATAATAATAATAATATAAGTACATTTATATAGCGCCAATCCCCATTGAAGAGCCCTAGGCGCTTTACACTGACCTGTTAAAATCATCATTCTCACGCCCATTCACTCTGCACAAGTCCATCTCACAATCTACAAATAACTTTCAAAGAGGTGCGTTTTCAGATTCTGTTTAAACAGCTTAAGTGATGCTGTTTCCCGTAAATTTACTGGAAGAGAATTCCACAAGGTGGGTCCAGAAGAAGAAAACGCACGCTCACCATAGTGTTTAAAAGAAGCTCGTGGTGTTGTGATGTAACTGGCACTCTCTGATCGTAATGTCCTTGTAGGTCTATATGGAGTAATAAATTCAGAGAGATAGGGTGGGAAGTTTTGATTAAATAAGCAATGATGGCATAAAATAGCTAGTTTGTAATCTATGCGTGCTTTAATGGGCAGCCAATGGAGTTCTCTCAAGAGAGGGGTCACATGATCTCGCTTTGCTTTCTTTAGTACTAATCTGGCAGCATTGTTCTGTATACGTTGTAGTTTATTTATTTTTTCATCTGATAGGCCAGCCAGAAGCGAATTACAATAATCAAAATAATAATAATACAAAAATAAAATAAACAAAAATAGGAACAGGCAAGCTGAAGCAGGTCCATAATAACCACCCAGAATTGAAACTAATATTCAAACCGATTTATCCCGGGGGAGGGCCGGGGACCTCAGCTAGTCTCTAATATAGAATTTGTCAGATTAGAAAAATCATTTGTCCATCCTTTTATTATAGCTTTCACATCATTGCATCAGTGTCTCGATGACTTTAGTGAAATGCACCATAACAGAGGCAGACTAATGTGTTTTTCAGAATGGGTCTCCTGGGTTTGTTTTTCAAGGCAGCGATGTTTATCAGGGTATGTATGAAATACCATTTCCTCATTTATTGTTGTAACACTTGAAACTGAAACATGGGTCAACAAATAGGCAATTACAGAAAATTCATAGCAATAAGACTTATGTACTCAGTAATAGTTGTACCATTTCTGCTAAATTAGTGAACTATGTATTTTTTCATTTTCATAACATTCTTACTATTCTTACACCAATGGCTGTGTCCATAATTTGACATGCAGTGATTAGGACCTTTCAGTATTCTGAAATTGAGTTGCTGTTTTTTCCTAAATTTACATTAACACAATTTACAACAATTTGATGGTATTGAAGTAAAAGAGGATGTGATAATTCAGAGGCACTGTGATAAGTCAGAGTACTTGGAGATTAGACAGTCATTATTTGTGTGCAAAGGGATCATATATTCTGTCAGCAGATAAAATATGATCACTAAATGAAATCAACTTATAATGGAAGTCATACATTTTATGGTACAATATTTACAGAAATTTGTGTTAGAAATTTCTTTAATACTTGTTTTAGTAGATTGGCCTAGAACCAATTGATGCTTTGCTTGGCATCATTTATCAGAAAAAGTAGTTTATGATTATATATCTATTACATGGGTAAGAAAAACAACATCTCTATACATTGTCTTATATAAGTCATCGAAATCAAAATTTAAAAGATGAAAAAAAATAATTTTGTTACTATATATCATTGTTGTCATTTGTTTTTGTTTTCTTATTTATATAAGTTATTTTGAATATGTCCATCCACATTAAGGGAGTATACAACACCATGACAGATGTTTATGGCATACCAGAATGGTTGTGTTATGTGATTTTTGCCATCCTCACCATAGTGACAGGATTGTTGCTTGGATTGGTAAGTATGCTGTGTTTTATGGTAATTTCATATTGGGAAACAAGATATTACATATAAACGTTTGACAGAGACTGCTTTTGACATTCAGTCAGTTTTTTATTTATTTTTTTTTTCATCTTGACATCATGCACAAAGTTAATTAACCATTCTTTATATATTTCAGCTTCTGGTTATCTGTTGTGATAACTTTTTCCCGGCCAAGTACATCCCTCTTCCACCAGAGCGCATTGCACACAAACCAAATGGCCCTGTTGATGTGAGTGAATATAATATCACTATATCCACATAATTTGAAGTCGTCCCAGAAGTGGACTAGAGTTCAATTTACCAGAGTTTTATATACCTCCGAACAGAGAAATAACTAGTTATTCTGTTTGACCCATACCAGATAGGCAATCACACCCCTTCTTGCAGGGAACCCCTCCCCAAAAGCACAGGCACCTGTATAAGATCTTTTGATTAATTTTTTTCTTTAGAAGTGATATTACCGTGATGGTAAAACGAAAGCAGCATTGACTGGCTTGGGTCTAGTAGTCCTAGCCAGCAAGCTTTGTTTGCTTGTCTTTGACTTTGCGGCATGTATTGTATTGTGTGAGCAGGGTACATGCACTATGTAGTAGGCCTACTGGTGACGTCATCAGTCAATAAGGCCATTCCCTATGTGTGATGTTGAAATGCAAGACTGTAGGCCTACGGCACTATCCCACTTGTTGGCTGACATTGCTGTCAATGAATGACCATTACGCAGAGCAATAATACCCTATTCATCCCCCCTTCCCGTTTCACGCCCTGTTGCAGACCTGCTTGCTGCATTACATTACCCTAACCAGTCCTTCCTCTGTGCCACTAGTGCTGAAACTACTAAAACTGTTTGAACCAGGCTCTTGTGGGTACTAAGGTTTTCAGTGGGCAGAAAATTCGGAATTGCATTGGGGTGAGCGAGCTTGATGACTTCGAATTATCGGAAATTGATCAGTTCGAAATTGGAATCAAAGAAGAAAGATTAATAAATGTAAAGAAGATATTTAAAAAAAACAGACTTTGACAGTAATTCTTTTTAAAAGAAATTCGGTTTATCAAAGTTTAATTTATGTGGACTCCATTGTTTATCAAAATACTTCTCAAGCTACAAAAAATTTAAAAGTTTTATGAATAAAATCAAATATTCATTAATTCAAGTTTGTCACACATGTACAGTTTCTTCTTTGACATTGACATCACCAGTACAAAGATCTTTATTGAGCACTGATTGTTAAGAATTATTTACAAAATTAATAATCTTATAATCTTTAAGTAACATGTATACTGTTGGGCAGTGTTCTTCATAGGATTTAAATGCTTGAGAATTCTGAGCATCTCTCTAATCTAAAAAAAGGAAAAACAGTGTCTTAGAAACACAAAGCACAGGAAATTAAACTAATGCATGCTTAACAACTCTTGGAAAATATTCTCTCTTCTTTGCGCTATGGGAAAATGAAGAAAACCTGAAAACTTCATATGTTTAGTTTTTAAAGCGCTGGGGAAAAAATGTGTGGCACTGAATTTTTTTATTTTTTAACATTTTTTTAAAATCAAATATCCACAACAGTAACTCAGCTCAGTGTCCATGAAGTTCATTGACTTGTTTATATTTTTCACGTTATGAATTGTGTCACTGTAATATGTGTGGGCGCATAGGAAAACCCGTCGGATCTCGCACAGGCTAGAAATGAGCTATGGCCTTCTAAAGTCGATTTTCGACTATCTGGTCAAAATTGAGACTTTGACGTAATCAGTAAGTCATTCATTTATCTTTCATCTGATATAAGTTTTAATATTAAAATTGTGTTTTAAACACATCTTTCAAACGATTATAGTTAGGCACACTTCGCTGACACGCATGTTCGGGAACGGTGACCGCTGGGGAACACAGTTTTTTCCAGTTCGCGTCTTTCAGACTACACCCCTAAGCGCTCAGTTTAACACACTATAGCATATTACACACCAAATGAAAGGTCATTCCCTGTACTTTCCAACAGAAGGCAGTGCGCAGACGTGAACTAAGATTAAAATCGCAGCGCATCCTCTTTACGAAGGTAAAGTGTTGAATTAACGGAAAGAATTAGATCTAGTCTAATCCTCTTTTGAACGTAATTTTACGTTCCAGAATAATAAATCATGACCGCCTTCCACTTCAGAATGATAAAAGAAACATTTTTGTTGGTATTAAAGATGTTTTTGATGTGAAATATTAAAAATAACTTCAAATTTTACCCTTGACCCGATGCGTCAGTTCCCGATTTAAGCGTTCGCTTCGCAAAACGGCAGCCTCCATGAGTTCATCGTATGCCGATATTGCAAAGCTTCTGAACTTAAATCAGACGGATTCAGATGCCTTGTCGAACTCATCAATGACTATTTTGTTTCCGACCACCCCACCGGCAATGATTCAAGCAGTGATAGAGAGGAATCAGCGAATGAAGATGGGAAGCAGCATTGCTTTTGAAATGAATACGCCACAATCGTACTGAATAAACTAGATCTAGATCTAGTCTACTCTCACTCGCTCAAAGATGAGCAATGAAGAATGAAGCTCTAGGCCACATATATCTTTTAGCCATTGTAACAAATCCCAGATTGGGAGATGCCCTCAATACGACAGCCGAACAATCACAAACAAACAAGTATAGCAATTAACAAAACAGTCAAGCAGGCTCACACATTTATTATAACATTAATAAGTACAATCCAATAAATACCATACAGTACTCGTTCCCCTCAATCATTCATTCCACTTCCAGTTCCACGACAGTATATTCACTTCTTTAAAATATGAAATTTTGGCCTCAGCCTAACATCAATGTCTGCACTACCTTGCAGTACAATATCTTAATACATATATCTCATAAATATGGCCAGCCTCGATTCCCCGAATCAGACTGCCACGGATACTGTGCTGCCTGTCGGCCTTACGCCACAGCTACCCTTGGCGGAGGCACCCAGATACTGGCGTACATCCCCAGCCCTGTCTATGTCCTCTAGGTCCTGACGGTGGCATCACAGCCCGACCCCGTCACTTCAGTTACGGCCGCTACAGCTTACAGCCTGTACCCGGCACCTATAAAGAATAACATCACATCTCTATAATACTATGTACTTACTATACACTCACCACTCATTACGACCCATCAAGCGTACACACAACATTTCACCCACCACACAGCCAACACTCACGCAAACACTACACAGCCGCACATCTCTACTGTAACACACACTCACAGTATTACACAGCACTCCGACTATGCTAAGAATCCATGCTCCTAACATACGTATCTCGCTCATTGTTCACATCTATTTATACAGTAATGAATTACTTGCACACTCCTTAAGTCCTCGCATATAACTTATTTGCATCATTATCATCATCAGAATACAGTAGATTTATCATCACAATTACAAATCCTTATAATTCAACCTACCAGTCTTCACTGGAATACATCAAACTCCCGACTGCCTCTCACACGTCTGTTCTCTTGAACTTCTGAGCTTGCAGTGACTTTTCATTACCCAGACGCTACCTCAATAATTCCAACACTTTTCTCGTGTCATTGCACGCTTTCAAGTTAACTGTCTGCCTCAACTATCCCGTGAGTTAATCTTACAACTCTATACCCACTTTACAGCAATCCTTTTAATCGCGCTCACTTCACTTGTGACAGCCATGTTAACAGACCAGAATTTGATTCCTGATTCACATCACTTTATACGGAGACCTTGAATCTCATCCAACCAACTAGCAATAGGCCAAAGCCAGGGCTCTTGTTGGGGGCAACTTCAAACGCGATTTTCTCAGAAACTTCATTCCCGAGGGTAGGGTTACATTTTTGCTCATAGCTCTGGAACTAATGAAGCTATTGACCTCAAATAAAGTGCAAAATGTTCAGAAATAAATGTAGAATAAAGTTCCACCAATAACTCATTTTTCATATCTGGGCAAATGTGACGGGTTTTCCCATGCACCCACACATATTATACATGTAAAATTCTTCACTAGTGCCTCTGAATATGTCTGAAATTTACCCAGTAGATACATTCTGCATGTTTCTTTCGTAATCTTTCCAAAATGTTTTTTTTTTTAGTAATTTCCATAATACCATCATGTTGAATTCAGTGATGTGCTAAGAAATTTTGTAAATTTATCTGAAGTGGAGGTCAAGCACAGTGTCCTTGTAAAATGTACTATGGTATTAAACAGACACTTGCCAAGATTGTAGGAATTGTATCAGTAGACTTCTGGTTTAGTATAACCAGCTTCTTGCAAAAACAGCCTAGGCATATGTGAGTGTGCATGAGAAAACCCACAATATGTCAAAAGAGCTGATTTTGAGAAAAACGGCTTTGAAGTGAAAATATGAGTCTGACACAAACTTCCAACTTGGCTGTTGTTTAGGGGACCGTGGCATGTTACAGGGTAAACTGTAGACGAGCAGTGAACACTACTCACTATGATCTCTATAAAGGCTTTGTAATTAGACTACGGTCTCCTAACAAGATCCAAAAACTTTCGACTTGACTGTTGTTTAGGGGACCGTGGCATGTTACAGGGTAAACTGTAGATGAGCAGTGAACACTACTCACTATGATCTCTATAACGGCTTAGTTATTAGACTACGGTCTCCTAACAGCAATCACTCCAATATTAATGGGTCAATTAGCTATTGCCACTTTTAGGATTAAACGCCGTTTTATCAAAATCTTGTTTTAGGAGGGTCACTGACTTCAATTTATCAGAAATGTCTTATCTTTTATTATGTGTACAGAACTCAAAATGTCATGTTTGCGACTTATTGTGGGTTTTCTCATGCACACTCACATATATATTGTTTTTAATTATATTTACAGCAAGATGACGCTGACATCATTGATGACACAGTTGACGAAAACACTGATCGAGAAGCAAACAGTGAGAATGTAGATGATGGTACAGAAGAAGAAGCAGGTTCAGAGACGAGCAAAGCCAAGTCAACTGAGGATTCAGAGCTGAGAAAACGACAGTCTCGGAAAGATGATTGATAATATTTATGTGATAGTTTCAAGTTATGTTTGGTACTTGTTCATTGAAAATGACACTATGCAAAATTTGACAGGCATATGTCATGTTTCTTTACATTTACTGGAAGTTGAAAGGGAAGGATCCTTTTATAGTTTTTTATTTTCCAAAGATTAATTTGTGTTGAAAATTTTATGAAGAATTTGGATATAATCATATTATATAAATTCATTTTCTCAGAATGTACACAAGACATGTTAAAAGTTGAGGAAATTTGATGTTGGGAAGCACATTAAACTGAACTCACATTTAGATTCCGTTTTCAAGTTAAATAAACAAAGTGACAATTTTTAAAAGAGTGATTAAAGAAGGCTTTGAGAAATTCGACATCTCAGGATGAGCTGCAGCTGAAGTTTGTTGAGCTAGAAAATGGGATTTGAAAGGAAGTTTGGAATGTGCTAGACGTATTTTGCTTTTTTTATTCTGTATTGTTTTACTTATGTCATCAGTTAGTTCATCATGTTCTTATAAAAATTGAAACATATACAAATATGCCTACATCAGGTAATTGTGTGAAATGGCATGTCCAATACATCATTCTGGGTATCTTGTTACCTTTCATGAAGTTTTCATTCATCACCAGTCAGTCATACTGGCTCTTCCATTTGCAATTTTACTGACAGCATTTCATCCTGGTAATATTACTCATCCCTGACAAAGCTGAATGGATGACAATGCATTCAGTGTGGAGTTGAGTTGGTTTATCCTTCCAAGGGTATGTTGGTTTGGGAAGTACTTAAGTCAGCTGTCTCAGTAAGGAAACATCTCCGACTGTTGTTCAGAAGGTGCTACATTACCCTGTACACAATGTACAGCGAGTTTGTGACCATAGAGCCCTGTGTGCATTTAACCCTGTGCAAGATATGTCATGTTCTTTTGCTGGGCTTGAAAAAGGAATATTTTCTTGCCCTAATCATATTTTTCCACGGAAAATTTGGTGCATGTAAAATATATGGCCTTGACATTGCTAGAGTATTATGCCTATTGAAAAAGAAGGGAAGTATCTGGGTCTTTTTTTGTTGTTGTTGGCCTGTTGTTCTTTTTTTGTGCTTCTTGAATTGAAATCTGTGGTACCAGTGTTGCTTTATTTTCCTTCAAGTGCAAATGGAATGGAAGCCAAAGAAGAAAAGTAAAAGATAGAACAACTTGAATGATACTGTACAATGTTATGTGTTATGAAACTGACCCTTGTTTTGAAAAGAATCATATGTGATTATGCCTGCATCATTTGCAGTGTGCTAAGTAGTTTTATTTATTTCAAATTGCCTTTACTACATGTATGTTCATCTTCTTTCAGCCATATACCCATAAACAAGTGTCATCTTAACGATAATTGTAGATCATTCATACTGTCACACTTCTCGTTTAATGTAATTGGAGGCCCTTGGTTACCCCCAGAGTGGATAATGGTTTGTTCATCTTCATCACTTGAGAATTTTCTTCCAACTTACTGTTAAAATAAGATCACCTACATTCCGCTTAATGCTTCATCACTCCATGCTGTAAATTTGTGTAATCTTAATTATTTTCAGTTTGTATTAGTTTGTTCTCAAATATACAGCCAAAGGACAAAAATTAAGGAGGCACAGCTGGAGATGATCTTTGGTATATGATTTGTTAATAAAATTAACTGCTGACCCCATTATTGTTTACCCATCAAGGTTTGATCATGCATTCTGTCACTGAAAGAGGCCAGATCATTTAAGTAACCAAGAGAATGATAATCCATTGTCTGCAAAGTGACAGATCTACAATATTATGCTACTTTACATGAGCGAACACAGCTCATTTGCATTCATTGTTGTTGCTTGTTTGTTTTTTAACTTAAGGCAACACTAAGCATTAAGAAATGGAGTAATGGGATATACAGTATCTGAAAAGATGCATCTTATTGGGATAATTGTTTCAACAGTTAGTAAATAATCTAAAATTTATGGCATGTGAGAAGGTGGGAGTTAGTTACATATATACTATGCAGTACCCAGAATGGCTACATTAGTATTCAATAGTACATATGTGAGCGTACCCCACTAACCTCAACAAAAGTCATGCTGGACCAAACGGAGAAAATCGCAATGAAACACAAATATCCAATTTTTTGATGATTTTTTATTTTGGTCGATACTTAAAGTTCAATCATTTTTCTACATTCTGTGAAAATATTAGGTCTTGAATCAGCCTCTAGATATGATAAATATTGCTTTTAAGCCTTTAATTTTGCCTTTGACATCGAATTTCACAGCAATAATGGGGTTCATTTGAACTCCCGATAACTTCAAAATTAATAATAATAAACCTATTGTCACAAATTTTTTACAGGGCATGTATCATTACATATATTGGTATAGACATACAAAATTTCAAAGCTGTAGGTTAATTACAAAATACAAGTACCGCTGCTAGGAAGATGGGCCACCCATCTTGTCGAGAGCGAAAATAGCTCCTCCATCTTTAATGGCGATTTTCTCAGATGTTACTTCTGTTTTTGACCGGGGGGGGGGGGGGGGGGGGGGGTACGTGTCTTTAAAAAGCCATAACTTTGCGATAAAAAGGAGCACTGCAATAATTTTTACACCAAATTAAAGATGAGTTTCATACTTTAAGGTGATATTCATAACTCAGAATTGAAGAAAATGTGACTTCCGTCAAGGTTAGTGGGGCTCGCTCACATATATGTTCCTTTTTGCCACACGTTATGTCAGTTATATTTATGTACTTTTAGCAGAAAGATATCAGAACTTGTGAGTTTTGAACACATTGATAATAAACCTTGTGTAAGTTTATATTTAAATTTGAAAACATTGTCTCTGTCTGCATGCAGAATGGTCTTAAGCATTGAAATACATTGCTCTCTAGATTTACAACTGCTGCGTAGAAAAAAAATTGTTTGCATTTAGATGGGTCATAGGAGGTAAAAGTGTATGAAAAGTGTTACATTGTTTGCTGGCGTGGAATTTGATCACTGTGTCCATGTATGTATACCGTTAACATCCATTTTGATTTATGCTGAAGTGTTATGCATGTTGCACATCTGTAGCAGTAGAGAGTATTCAAATATAATTCAGGGGATTATGAATAATACATTTATGTTAATTGTGTTATATATACAATGGAGTCCATGTAAATCGAACTTTGTTGAAACCAAATTTTTTTTTAAATGGAAGTAATTTCAAAGTCTGTTTTTTTCTTCTTCTTTATCTCTGCCAATATTTCTCTCATAATTTAAATTCGAACTGTCCAATTTCCGATAATTCGAAGACATTAAGCTCATTCGCCCCAGTGCAACTTCGAATTTCTTGCCCGCTGAAACCTTAGCACCCACAAAAGCCCAGTTCAAACACCTTTAGCACTAGCGATCTAGAGGAAGAAATGGTGAGGGAAATGTAATACAGTGAGCAGGGCTGTAACAGGGCATGAAACAGGAGGAGGGGGGAGGGTACTAGTACTGCATTGTTAAACTGCACAATGGTTATTCAACGTCAAAATTGGGCAAAAAGAAAAGGTTGTATGTTGCGAAGCCCCGCGTGAGAAATAAAACCCAAACAGTACAAAGCAAACTAAAGAGAAGACAGGATAACACTGCAGGCCTACAGTCTTGCATTTGAACATCATATATGAGGGATTGTCTTTATCGATTGATGACAACCCACTAGTACATGTACCTTGCCTACACAACAGTGATAATAAACCTTATGTAAGTTTATATTTAAGTTTGAAAACATTGTCTCTGTCTGCTTGCATAATGGTCTTAAGCATTGAAATACATTGCTCTCTAGATTTACAAGCAGAGTTTGCTGGCCAGAACTGCTAGACCTAAACCATTCAGTGCTACTTTCTTATTTTTTCCACCATGTTACAATCACTTCTAAAGAAAAAAAAAATTAATCAAAAGATGTTATACAGGTGTCTGTGGGTTTTCTTTTGTTTTTTTGCGGGAGGGGGAAGAGGTCTGCAAGAAGGGATGTTATTACATAATTATGGTATTAGGCAAACAACATAATGATGGCTCTTTCTCTGTTCGGAGGTAAATCAAAGTCTTAATCAATTTCCCGACTACTTCAAATTATGTGGACTCCACTGTATATCCATCGAATCATATTTTATGCATGTACTCAGTCTTTGGCTGTATGGGAAGGCACACATTTTCCAGTTGTTTTCTGCAGTAAAACTTGCACATGTAATCATTCAATTTTTCCAAAAATTTTAATTTATTAAAATCATAATAAACAGTCAGTGAAATCCAGTCCAGAGATGTTGCAAAACCTACTTGCTATGGACTTCAGATCGAGGCAAAAACTGTCAAGTAACCAAACTTTGTAGAAGTAAAAAGTAGCTAAGTGGTAAAATGGATTCAAACATTGCTTTCATAGAGAATGGATATTACATTTGTGATTTAAAATGAAGTGTTTTTACAATTATTACATCAGTTGGTTGTATGTGAGATGTGATGCAGTGAGGGGTTATAATTTGTTTTCATTGTTCTCGCTAATTTTTTAAGTTCCAAGTCACTTTTGTGCCTTCACTTTTTCAGTTGCATCTTATTTTCAGTAGTTTACAGTCCATTAAACGCACTCTTCCAGGTTCATTTCCCAGACTGAGTAAATATTTTATGCTTTATAGAGACTTTCACAAAATCATATCCTCACAATCATCGGACTCTTGTCACATTCCTTCATTTGTCAAGTGTCAGGAGACACCCCAATTAGCTTACCTACTGCTGCATCAAGTTATAAATTCTTTTGTGGAAGTAATTTTTTTTTTCCTGTTCTCGTTGCAAGCTCATAGATTATGGATGAATCAAAAGGCTTCAATCAGAAGGTTATGATTGGTAAACGGCAATGTTCAGTGTCCTCTGTTTTGAAAAGGAATTTTTTCTTTAAAGTGATTTTTATGTGAAAAACTGTTACTGATGCACATCAAATGTTATTTTTCTTTAAAGTTTATGGCTATGTGTATAAATGTTTTGGTTACTTCCTCTGAAAAAATACAGTTTGGTTATTTATGAATCAGCTGTGTTGAAGGTTTCTGTGTGAAATAGTTATTTCTCACTACAGAGGCACATAACACATTCATTTTCATTCACTATTTCAGACTTTCTTCAGAAACTTGAAAATAAGACAAACATTGAATCATGAAAAAAAAAAGCCAGCAGCAGTTTCAATGGAAACTATTTGGTGAAGGATGTATTTTCAACACAGATCAAATGTATAGAAATATCATTTAAACACACATAATAAATTGTATGATACTCTGTTTCAAATTTTTACTTGGCAACATTATTGGGACAGATAAGAATATTTCAAGTTTCTAAACGTCCCAGATCATCTCTGTATCTGAGGAAGCTTAACCATTCAGTCACCTTTTAAAAATAAGCTTGCAGACTGTGAAGCTTGGCTAATTTTCCAAATTTTGCTTAGCAGCAGATTCAAATGTGCCCTGGTCTTTTCAGTTATACTGAATTTTATTTTCTGGAAAACATACAAGAAACTTAATTGCCATAAATAAAGAGCTGAAAATAGTTGAAAACTTCATGGCTTAAATGGGGCCGGGGCTCTTCGGTCTTTCCAGTCAGAATGAATTTTCAGACCAACTACAGTCGAGCACGCGAAACTCGAACACACTTAGATCGAAATCACGGATCCCACGAACAGAGATCTAGGTCCCGAATTTATTTCTCTATATTCTTAGTAGTTATTTCACGTGAATCTCGAACTGTGACACAGATTCGTCGAACCAGTTTTCCTGCTGCGAGTGAGATTCAAGCATCCCAGTAGCCTAGAAGTACAAAAGAAAAAACGAATGCCAACGCCAGAAACTTCATTCGGTTAGCCGTAGCATAACCTAGTGGTGGCAGGATAGTGCGTATAGTCGTCCCCTCCCCCTTCCACCGATAAAAACGGGGACTAAAATACCTGAGACGACCGATTCGGGCAGCACAGGAAATAGATCTAACCCTTTTTTTGGTTTGTCCAGGGCATAGATGTACATGACAATTGACATTGTACTACATGGTCATGTATGATCTACGGTCCCGCGCTCATACTAGTCATAGTCATACCGCAATAGAAAAATAAAATACATGTAAAAAGAAAGGAAGCGTTGCCGTACGAACTGAAGTACCGCCGAACAGAGAAAAATGGTGAGTTGTGGGGGGGGGGGGGGAGGAATTAGGGGGGGGAAGTACAAGTAATTCGTGGCACACTGTGTCAGTTGTATTATTTTCCTTGAATATACAGCAATAATACCTCATTATTAATGCTTCACGTATTCCTCGAAATTCGGCAAACTCGAACTAAATGAAGCGACCCCAAAGAATTCGAGTTTTCCGTGCTCGACTGTACAATCACACTTTTTTCCCATGATACACATACACATAATTTTCAATCAAATATTTGGCCTAGACTAAAAATGAACACATCCTCAGAGTCCTGTGTTATACGGCTTTGGGGTCATCAAAATCCAGGATCCCAATCTATTTCCTGATCAATATCTTTGACTTCAAAACAAACAATTATATCCTGAGGCTGGAATATGAAGTCTTCATCATCTACACAAATCCCACATTCTTGCTCTTTCTTTATGGTGTCCACATCATCTCTGTAATGTTTAAGTGTGATAATGTTGCCTGAAAACAGAGACAGAATGAGAAATCTATCAAGGACAAAGTGTCACAAAGTTTGCTGTAGCAAGTTAACCATCTGTAATTGAGTACAATCCAGCAGGGAAAAAATAGGTGTGAGGTTTAGTAGAGTCCAAGTGAAGTTACAACATTCTACCAGGTGATGTTCTCTCCCTCCCCAACCTCAGAGTGGGTTACATAATGTGTGATTAAATGACAGGTTGTGCTCTGTCTTGAAAAAATCAGTGTCACTGTGGACAGTTACTGCTTACCACAAACACAGAATAGAAAATACTGTAGCAGTCTTACACTTAACCTGAAGCAATATTATATGAAGCCATGCCAATTCTGGTAAATCTAAATTCTAATCAGAACAAATACACTAGACAAAAAAATAGCTACATTTTATCCTGCACTTCTGGAGTATTCAAGGAAAAATTGTTCCAATAACTACCACTAAGATAAAGACCAGGATCATGAGATTGATATTCAGTTGAAAATACATGTAAAACATAAAACTATCTCATTCTCAGTATCTGCTATTCAAAAAGCTGTATCATTCATTTACGTTCTTGATAGTTTATGACACGAAGCCGACGTCAGGAAAAATGAAATACATATTTCTTTTACATTTGCAAATATAAATTAGTGGTCTTAAGTAGTATTTGAGCCCTTTGCAGGGTTGTGCCATTTGTTTAGGTAACAATGGCTCATACCTTTGTAAATGGTCTCTTCGTCTCTCATCACTTTGATACCAAACTTCTTTGAAATGGATCCCTGTATACAACGGCAACCTGCTACATAACTTTTTTTCTTGTTGGGAAGAGTAACCTGGAACACCTGTAAAACCTTTGCCTCACCTGTAGACAGTATATCAGGAACCTTTAAGACAGCGCAGAAAACTAAAATGTATCCCACTGAGGTCAAACCTAAAGGTAGAATAGAAGTAATCTCAGCTTGTGCATCCAGTTTTCTTTTTCAAATTCATTTCACTGTTGTGACCCTTGATTTTGGGCCTAGACATAAACCAGAAGAAGCAGTGCCCTATAATTACCCAAGCCCATAGCAAATAATGCTTCTTAGTAAGTTCATTCCATATGTCAGGATGAGAAAAAGTGGCAAGATTAAGTGGAATAAACTTCAGCCATCAGACCACAAAGATAATTACTTTTAATTTGGACCTTACTCCAGCTCAAATATTGACAACCTAGAAAATGCTTTGTAATATTGCAAGCATTAGTTCATTCAGCAAGTCAATGTCAGAAAAGTGTCTCGTCTATATTTTAAAATCTTGTCTATCAGTTAAGGAACTGTGTCCAACTTTCATAAAAGATCTCACACAAAATTTAACAAATAATACCCATAAATCATTGAGCAGAGCTTTGATGATGATATAGTACACCTTGAATCCAACGAACTCGGACTAAAAGAAGACCTTGCATTCAACGAACAGAGAAAAATCCCCGTTTTTTTTTTTCCTTCGCTGACTTTATTAAATATCTTTTACCGAACGAACTAATCTCAGACCCACCCTCGGTTCCAACGAACCAGAAGTGTAAGCAAGCTCACACAAAATTGCTTGTCTACCTAGAAATCTAGTTGAAATTTGAAATTCAAAAGGTCTGCTGTCGGCTGACAAGAAATAAATAAGTGTACCGTAGGCCAGATTGATTACATCCTGATTGACAAAACCTGGAAAACAAATGTGCTCAACTCAAAGACAAGGCCAGGGGCAGACTGTGACACTGACCACATTTTAGTGACAGCAAAGCTGAGATTGAAAGCCTATAGGAAGAGCAAGCCAAAACCCACCACCAGATTTGACACGGACAAACTGAAAGACCCTGAAATCAGCAATGCTTTTCAGATCGAAACAGAAAACCGTTTCTCAGCATTACTCAAGGAGTGGTCAGCTGAAGAAAGACACCCAGATACACTGTGGAAAGACATGAAAAGAATTTGGAGTGAAACAGCTGAATCGAAACTCGGGAAAAGAACGAGGAAAACTCCCAAACCATACATCAGTGAAGAAGTGATAGAGCTTGCAAAAAGAAAGAGCAAAGCCAGAAAACTTAGTAAACAAGATGAATATCATGCACTGAAGAAGGAAATCCAAACAAAGATCAGAAGAGACAAGAATGCATGGTTAGAAAGAGAGTGTGCAAACATAACAGAATGTAATACACAAAGAAAGTCAAAAGAAATGTTTGAACAAATAAGAAAAGTAAAAAAGAGGGATTTCCAACCACAGAACTTGAGTCTGAACAACAAAGAAGGCACAACACTGACAAACACAAAAGATATGCTCTCAAGATGGCACGAATACGGCAAGATGCTGTTTGCGGACAACATCGGACCAGACCCGAGGGACCTCCAACAACCAGACTCACAACAGATAGATAAAGAACCAGAACCTCTCTTGGAGGAAGTACAGGCTGCAATAAAACAAATAAAGAATGGAAAATCCCCTGGATTAGACAACATACCAGGTGAACTCCTGAAACATACCAGCGAATCAGGAATAAAAGCACTCCACCAAATGATCTGCAAAATTTGGCAGACAAATGAATGGCCAACAGACTGGAAGCTACAAGAATTCGTCATGCTATACAAAAGCGGCAATGTCAAAGACTGTGGAAATTATAGAACCATCGCCCTCATCAGTCACACCAGCAAAATCCTGCTCATCATCATACTCAACAGAATGAAATCTAAGGTAGAAGAGGAACTATCAGAATGTCAAGCTGGTTACAGGACCAACAGAGGAACCGCTGACATGCTCTTCATACTACAAATAATGATTGAACAGATAAGAAGCAATGGAAACGAAGCCTTCATCACGTTCATAGACTACAGCAAAGCGTTCGACAGCGTTAGGCACCATCACCTGTTCGATATAGTGATTAAGATGGGATTCCCGAAACACCTTGTGACCCTCATCGCTGCACTATACCACGAACAAAAGGCAACGATTAGATGGAACAATGAGAACTGTCCATATTTCAACATCGAGAAAGGAGTCAGACAGGGTTGCATACTTTCACCTCATCTTTTCAATATTTATACTGAGCAGATCATGAGAAACGCAGACATAGAAGATATGGGAATAAAGATCGGAGGCCGAAACATCACAAACCTTCGCTACGCTGATGACACAGCTCTTATGTCAGATAACATCACCAGCATGAAAAGAGTGTTGCACAGAGTGGATGAAGCGGGCAAGACAGCAGGCCTACACCTAAATGCTAAGAAAACGAAAGTCATGCATACTGGAACAGGGCACCATGAACACCAGGAGATACTAGTAAACAAAACAGCACTAGAAAAAGTGACTGATTTCAAATACCTAGGATCACATAAATCGCAAGATGGAAGCTGCTCAAAGGACATAAAAACAAGGATAGGAATGGCAAAACACAAAATGGTTCAACTAAACAACATTTGGAAGGATAGAGGCACACCAACGGACCTCAAAGTGAACATACTTAAGTGCTTGATCTGGCCAGTCCTACTATATGGTTGTGAAGCCTGGACACTCAAAAAGGCAGACATAACAAGATTGGAGGCAGCTGAAATGTGGCTTTACAGAAGGCTACTCAGAATAAGTTGGACAGAAAGGAGAACAAATACAAGCATCTTAGAACAGCTTGGCACCACCAGAAGAATAACACCTGAAATAAATAAAAGAAGACTTGCATACATCGGCCACGCGGCCCGAAACAAAAGCACGGCCCTTATGATATCAATCCTTCAAGGAAAGACAGAAACAAAGAGAAAACAAGGAAGACCACCCATTACATATCACGATAACATCAAGAAAGTCAGCCAGCTGGAAATAAGTGAACTAACTAGGAAAGCTAAGGACAGGATTGGGTGGAGGAGATTTTGTCGTGACATCCACTGTAGCAGCTAACATCGATGACGATGAAGCCGACAGGTGACAGGTGAGGCCATATTATGCCATGTCATAGGGGTAAGGCAACATGTGGACACACAGGGAGAAAATTATGAACAGAGAGAGAGAGGGGAGGGGGCAGGGGTAACAGCCGACGCCTGGGAGAACATGATACGGGATCAAAGAGATAAAGCCGCCGGAACTTGGATAGTGGGTGGGATGGGTAAAGAGTGGTTGTAGGCTTATAGGCAAGCAGTGCGGGGCAGAGGGAAGGTTGTGGATAAAGGGTGGATTGGCTTGTGTAGAATTGGCTCCAACGAACCTTGCATCCAACGAACTTTTAAGAATGACCGAACTAGTTCGTTGAGTCCGAGGTGTACTGTATCCCAGTTTTTCACGGCACAATACTCATACCATATTATCCTTGTGCATCAACATGAAATGCTGTGTTCCTCATAAAAAGACATCCTTGAAATTTCATTATCAATTTTCATTATGTTATGGTAACTTTGACACAAGTGACAGCCTCACCGATAGTTACATCTTCCTGGATTTTGGGCAGTTTACTGTTCAGCCCAGAGATGAGATCCTCAAACAGTCGATAGATGATATTATGCCTCCGAATTCGTACACCTTTGGCATTTGCAAGGGTTTTTACCTTTTCTGGAACCAGCACATTAAATGCATATAGGTCACCTGTGGATTAGGAAAGTGGAAAATTCAAACCAAATCAACTTATTTCATCCTCATGAGAAGAGTGAATCAATCAACCTAGGCCAGCATAATCCAAGACAGGCAGCCCTGGATCATAGCCTACTTATTTGAAAAAAAAAAACCCAGTTATCACCATCATGCACTGATAATCCAAGACTGTCTTTGTCTATATCCCTATCATTTTGTCGTAATTTGGATCAATATTTTCTTATTTTACATTGTGTCCCTGACCTGAATTCTTACTGTAAGGTCATAAGGTCCGCCGCGCGACCCCATTCAGACTGACAGGTTTTCTATGAGGAAATAAGGAAGTGCTGTCAGTAGGGATGGTGTCCTTTTCAATACCTTTCCATTAAAACATATACAGGGATGATGTGACATTCGAACTGCGATTAAAAATTGTTTGAAAGAAAGAATAAAAGGTATTGGAATATACCAACATTACTTTCAAAAAGTAACTGGGGCCACCTGGCCCTCCATTTTGATGTTCAGAATGCTAGAGTTGGCCTAGATTAAGCACAATGTAAGTATGAGTAGATGCGCTTCCACTGATACAAATTATGTAATGCTCAATCACCTGGATCTTTCAATCACTTCAGCAGGAAAATCTATCAATTATTACTGACTTCTGACAGTAGCATTTCAGAAAGAGATGATCAGTTTGTTTCACACTTATGACATGAGGAAATTATGATCCTGGTTCCATATCTAAATGGAAAAGTTGAATTAAAGCAACAATGCTATCACTTTGATTAAAGTCTCTTCTTTCTGTCAGGCAACAAACAATGCATTCTTCCATCCATGTCAATGACAGTTATGTACAAAACATGAAAACAAACTGCTAATCATTGTGTAGGAAAAAAACAAACTATCCCAGAAGGAATATTCAAACTGTAAACACTTTAATCAAATAATTCACCTTCAAAAGTTGCTGCCATTTCTACATCTGATTCTGTTACACTGCCCACACCAAAATGAATGACATCAAGCTCACATTTTTTGGAGTTATATGTATCAAGTGCATCTAAGATAGCATCTACAGAGCCATCAACATCACCTAACCAGCAGAAGAAAGGAACACAGATTAAATCACTATCACCACTGCCAGAAGTTGACAACAACAGCCTGCCAAAAAATTACAAGACACTGTTTTATTATACTCCCAAGGATTAAAAATCCTTCACCGAATACAATACTAGCTTGAAACAAATAGTTCTGATCACACTATAATGAATTTGTCTTTTTAATATCCATGATCACCAGACCATCCACGAAAAGCTGGCAACAGTACTTCTAGTGATGATGTAATTTGCTATTTATAGCCTAGTTGATGAAAAAAAATCAATCAAATGCATTCTAGAGACACTCAGAGCCTGATTCACTGCACATTTATCACATCACCTCAATCAGGAGGAAGAAAATACTTTAACCATGCAGTGTCACATCATTAAAATGACTTGGTAAGTAATGTGCAAACAAGTTGTTTGCTTCTCCTGTAAAATAGCTTACACAATATACAACTCATTTTGATTGTTTTAATAATACAATACAAAATTGTATAATATATACTGCTTTAATAATACAACATCACTTGTTTTGTATATTGCTCTGACAGTACAATATAATTTTTACTTGTTTTGCATACTGCGCAAATAGTATAAGACAATTTGTTTTGCATACTGTTCTAATATTAGTAATAATACAATACTTAGTGCTCACAAACCTTTCAGGACTATTGCATACTGTGGTTGATCACTTTCATCAGTGACCTCCTTGAGCCTGTTACCACTTCTCCTTGATCTAAAGAACCCTTTCTGTCTCCTCTCCAATTCAGCTGCTTTATATTCTTTGAAATGCTCATCTCTCTTTTCCTCTATGGCCACAGCATCCTGTTCTTGTTTCTTTACCAATTGTTGTTTGCGACGCCACGCTAACACAGACTTCAGTTCTGACTGTTGGGGAAAAAATGGGAAACTGACAAAAGAACTTCTCCTAATTAAGACTATACATGTATATATCTCCAGACCAGCTGATGTCTGGCACCAGTTACTGACTATACAGCAAAAAGTACAACCTTCAAAATTTATGTTACAATTGGTACGTAGATCATAACTCGACCACCGATAAATAACAATATTAAAGCAGCTGTCTTTCAAACAACAGATTTTTTCCAACTCATTTTGACCTCACGAAGTGTCCTCTTTTGGCTTTGATGGTGTTTATTTGATAGCTGTTTAAGAACGTTCTGTTTCCCAACAGAAACGGCATGCCCAGCCCACTAAAGCACATGGAGACTGTATTTGACAGAAAGAAAGAAAGAGAAGTGGATGGATAGAGACAGAAAGAGAAAGGTACAAGGGGGGGGGGGGGGGGGGGTGGAAGACGGAAGTAGTTTGTTTGTTTTTTTTGCAAGCAATGCAGGGAGCTTCAGCTAGTCAGAAATATGCTCTGTATACCTCAATTCATTAAAAAATTTTCATGTGCCCAAATTACATTATCAAATGAATTCAACCATCCTACATTACATTCTCAAAATTACTCTGTCCCACAATTCTTCCTTGGACTGCCCATGATTGAGACTATTCTGTTATCAGATTAAAATAGTAGGACGATAATATATTTGTCATTAGTGAGCTGAACTTTTCATCTTTCAGCCACATTTTGATGCATTCTCATGCCTGGGCCAGTATCTCGACCTCAATTGCTGGTGGATATTACTTAGATGTCTCAACTGATAAAAATCACACATAAACTAATGCACTTACCTCTTTCTTCACTTGAAGAATTTCTTCTCCTGCTGCAGGCATTTCTTTCCAACCTAAAATTTCTACCGGCGTGCCTGGTGGGGCTTTCTGTACTGGGTTGCCGGTGTCATCAAACATAGCTCTCACCTGTGCAGAAATATCATTTCAAGGGTTTCTTAAGAAATCAGGGATGGAACCAGCTCATGGAAGGAAAATGAAACACAACAAATTCATAACTAACTTCTAAGCTAGTCTTTACTGGGTTAGGAAATACCAACACTGTCTTGATAAAATTTTTCCAATGATGGTCATACAAAAATCATGAAATCAAGTTTAACCTCAGCCATTCCAATCCCTGACATATGACCTGCAAAATTATGGACTCTACTTGAATGAGGTTAAAAAAATGAAAAAGACAAATTCAAACATATCCTCCCTGAATTTGCACATCTGCCTATTTTTAAATGACTCATTAAGTCACAAGAAAAAAATTCTATGAGTTCTAGTGGCTAAAACATTTCTGGTACTGATATAAAATATTAAATATATTATCTTCAAACTGCTGAAACACTGTTATGGGTGTGACAATTCTGATGTTGTGAATGTTATGAAAGCTGGAATAAATTGTCTTCTCACTGCACAAAAATTTAACCAAATAATGCCAAAGATCTTAAAATTTTGACAAAATTAAACCTGCTTTTCATCAACTATCAATGCTTGGATGTATCATTGCAAAAGCCCTTCACTGCACACAAGAGAAAACCTCTACTCTAAAAAATTACAGCCCACAACACATTATGAACAAGTCTATGACATTCTACAATACTGGGGTTACCAAGAGTGAAACTCTCAATGTTAATAAAACTTGATGATTAAATGCTTAGTTATATCAGTCTCACCTTTCCCCATGCAGTTCCAGCAATAAGAAAATCTCCTCTTTGCAGGGTACCTCTCTGAATGACTGCTGTCACCAGCCGCCTGAAATGTACACATATGAGCCAGGAAGCTGCATACACTAATAATGTAGTGTAAGCTGCATTACATTACTGTCAAAATGCAAGATGCGTTTCATTATATTTCCCCATGAATCCTGTACAACTATTGGATATTCAATTAGCTAGCACCACACATCTTTGCTTGCCTAACTGGTGCAACTGCAAGACACCACTCCTTTTTACTTTATCATTTTCTATCTGATACACGTCCTCAACTATAACCTCTCCACACATATCCTAAATGCTGTACTTTGCTGACAGTACACTCAAATATGAAGAAGAACTGAAACTCTTGGGAAAGTGAAACCAGGAGACCTTCAGAGGAATAGAACCCTCGTTAAAAAAGTGCAGTACATTTGTAAATAGAGAAAAAAAAACAACTGAAGAACACTGCTAGGCTCAAATTTTATCATTAAATTGTTTACTCAAATATACTTGCACCTCATGATGAATGAAATGTATTCAACAAAGGAAACGCCAAGGAAAATATCAACGAAAGGATTACCCTCGCTTATCATCTACTCTTGCTTCCACAACACGTCCTTCCACCAGACCCACTGGATCTGCCTGTAAGTTCATTAGTTCAGCTTGCGTCACAATGGCATCCTGCAGTTCAGCCAAGTTAGTTCCCTGAAATGAAAGCATTATCTCCACTTTCACTACTGCACCTAGCATATGAAAATGTTAACCCTTGTCCTGCGGGAGGCCACTATATTGGTCTCCTCATGCAACACACAAGGCCAATATTTTGACTTACATTTTGCAAACTGGGTCCTGCGGGAGGCCAATTTATTGTATAGCAACGCTGCTCTCCATGTTTTAGTTTTCCGTTGCTGCACTTATCCCACATTCACCCCACTTTCACTTGTTTATCTTTTCTGTGACCCCCACTATGTTTCACAAAATGGTATCGTCTGATTACATTTATTATGATGCAACTATTCTTAACTATTCATCATACTCATGTAATAGTACTGACGGTCTGAATTTTGAACTGGGGAAAATCTTAGAGAAACTTTTGTCTTTGATGCTGTCTGTCACTCAACCTGGGACAAGGGTAATGCTTTGGTGTCCACTTCTTTTCATGGCTGTTGTTAGGGGGAACATAGTCTACTTACAAAGTCAGCTCTGGCTGAACTGTGAACACAACTCATTACTCACTACTTTCTCTATCTCATCTGTTGTCAGATGCAAATGGTTCCATAATAACAGCCTTTTTGAATTTACCATTCCAAACATAACAAGTGATAATTTAACTAGATCTTGTGTGTGTTTTCTGTGGGTTTGTTAAGATGTGTTAAGTGGTAAAGAGAGGAGGTAGAACATCTGTCTGAGGAGTGAATAATAGCGAAATAAACAAGCAAGTTGAATATGGTAGCCGAATACATCAACATTTTAAAAAATAATACATTCAGATAGAGGCATTTACAAATTTAAGACACTAAAAAGATATAACAACTGGATTCTTTGTTTCCTTCATGTTTTTCCACAGCATGAGTAAAGACGAGCCAAACATTGGTTTCCATGTTTCCATACCCATAAACCAACCTTAAGTGCTGAAATTGGCACAGCCTGAACTTCTCCTCCAAATTCCTCCAGTTGTATTTGGTGCTCGAGTAACATTTGCTTTGTCCTCCCCTGAAATGGCAAGAATCTAGGATGTATAAAAAAAAGAATAAGTAGACCCACCAATGATGGGCCGCCCAGTGCATCACCTCTGTATTACCTCTATGCTAAATTTAAGGAAGTGGCTTAGTTCATGGTGAATAGTCAGGATCAGTGAAAACAGTTTCATAGTTGAAAACTGAAAACAAATGACATGGAAAATCACTTATTTTGCTTCGAGCTACCCCACTGTGGTTTGAAATTTCCTGCAAAGTGCATCGATCGCTTCTTGCATCTCATTACCTGTCACTGGCTAGCTACTTCAAAAAAAAAAAAACAAACAAACAAAAATGAAGTTTAATCTCAGGGACAGAACAAAGAAAATGGGAAGGTTAGTTTTAACCCCTCACCTGCCACACAGATATCCACTCATATGCCAGGTGCAAAAGGGTACAAAACAAGCAAATCTCAAAAATTACACAGCATAAATTCCACGCTTTCAAAATACACGCAAATGACGCAAGTTGGGAAGTCAAAATTGGGCAAAAAGAAAAGGTTGTATGTTGCAAAGCCCCGCGTGAGAAAACAATACAAAGCAAACTAAAGAGAAGACAGAAAATACACAAATGTTCGGCTTTCGCCTTTTTCAAGTGAAAAAAAACGAACAATAAAAGACTTCAACAGGAACGAAGTATAACAGACTTGTTGGGAAACTAACTATGAAATATAAAATAATCATAATTCGGCAATTGTCTCCATATGATCACTCAAGAAATGCATACGAACAAAGCCAAAAAGAGCTCCTGGCATATGATAGTATAATGAGATTAGTCAGCCTGGAACAGTTCCGGGCAAAGCAGGGAAGGGCTAAAGTGCAAAATCATCATGAAAGGAAATAAGAATACAAAAATTTGTGACCAAATCAAAGAAAAGTGACGCTCTCAAGACTGGTGTCCTTACATGCAAAATGGGGACAGAAAAGGATATTCAACAGTATAATTATGTGAGCGAGTCCCACTAACCTCTTGGAAGTCACACTGGACCAAATGGAGAAAATCGCGATGAACACAAATATCCGATTTTTTGACGATTTTGTATTTTGCTTGATACTTGAAGTTCAACTGTTTTTCTACATTCTATGAAAATATTATGTCTCAAATCAGCCTCTAAATATGATAAATATTGCTTTTAATGCCTTTAATTTTACCGTTGACATCACAGCTATAATTGAACTCTCGACAACTTCAAAATTAATAAACCTATTGCCACAAAATTTTTACACAGCCTGTACTATTTATATTGGCATAGACATACAAAATTTCAAAGCCTTAGGTTAATTACAAGTACCTGATGCTAGGGGCCACGCATCTCGCCATGAGCGAAAATCGCTCCTCCATCTTTAATGGCAATTTTCTCGGAAGTTACTTCCATTTTTGACCCGGAGGGTAGGTGTCTTTAAAAAGCCATAACTTTGCGATAAAATGGAGCACTAAAATAACTTTTACACCAAATTAAAGATAAGATTTCATACTTTATGGTGATATTCATAATTCAAAACTGAAAAAATGCGACTTCCGTTGAGGTTAGTGAGGCTCGCTCACATATGTTCTTACAAAGAAGAAAAACAAACAGTTAAATTCTCATAGCACTGACTTACCAAATCTGCATTATGTTTGTCTATTTTGTTGATAGCCACAATGATAGGCACTGTGAACAAAAAAAAAATTGCAAATATACTCATTGTTAGATTTTCCTAATGTTGTTTTCATTTGATTCAACTCATTCATGAAATTTAGCTCAGTTGAAGACACAAAACATGACTTTCTTGACAAACAGGTTATCACACCTCAATGGTGGAACTTTGACAGTATGATCCATGCAAAACATTCTCCACAAAATCCTAAAAGCACACTACTAAAACTGAATAAACAAATGGCAGAGAGAGGAGAATGCTGAAACACATCTAAATCACACATTTAAAATGCAGGTGACTCCTATCCTGCAGATGACTTACATTCAGGAAGGATTTCTATGATGTCATTTTCACTAGACCTGCATTCAGAAAATTTTCAAAATGTTATACTTAGAAAGGCCTAGAACTCCAGATAAAATATTGTTGCCCATCTCACATGCTGGCACATCAATGATTTTCACAGTTTGGAGTTGTGGCTACCTTATCATCGCATACAGACAGATGTATATACAGTCAACTACGCTTGAGTTGATGTCGCCGGGGGATAAAAAAAAGATCAACACATCCGTTGTTCAACTCATCCGTTGCCGACCCGATGTCAAGGGATGTAACCAATATTAACTTTACATTAAGGGGGGGGGGGGTGTCGGTGAAACGCATTCAAACCGACTGCAATGGTCGGTCAGTGCACTATGCAGTTTCTAATCTTGGTTTGCCACTCATAAAATCATAAACTAGACGGCAGGGTGCACTACATGACTTTGGGATAATCCTCTAACGTCTGTGCTTATTAAAACCTCCAGCCGATGCTACTGGTCAAGCCCGCTGACCGGATCAGTGACCTCACTCACGGGGGGAATCTTATCTGGGTCGCACTGACCCTTGCCGACTTACACACTACCGCTGTGCACATGGTTTTTATGTGGTCGGTAAAACATTCGCTGCTGTGCCTTATGACAGTTGATAAGGAATTAAACAACGAAACATTTGTCTGTAAGTCTCTAACCAATGATCTGACTTAGATACTGACACTGACAGCTGTAATTTTCTTCAGAACGAAGCATGGTATCCTCAACCGCTAAACTATTATGTTTATCCAGATTAGCACTATTAATGAGCCAACGTGGGCATCTGGGGCAAAGGTCATTGCAGAGCTTGTTTCTGATTGGTTCTTAGACAAAGACAACTCTAGATGGTAGTCAGCTTAGGAGAAAATGAGATGATAATAATGCAAATGTGTTGAACAACAATTCGCACGCCGATGCTACGCCTTTTGATAGTATAGGGAGAGCCTTGAAACAGAAAGCTTAGTCTTTGTGATTCCCACCAGTGGTTCACTGGCATGGGCTGCCGCTGGCTTAACCACAGGCCTCTGGACCTGCTCTGGCCTTGGGACTAGCCTATCAGCGTTCCCTTGCTTTTGGTGTTGGGTGGTGGTATTTTTGAAGTATGCGTAGGAGAAGGACTGAGAGGGAGGGGCATTGTCCATGACACCGTGTTTACAATCGTATGCACCCACGTGGACTCACTACCTGTGTGACTGTGCGTGAGAACAAAGAGAGACCTTACAGCCTATCAGCGAGCTGTAGTGTACTGTGTACACATTATTGCGTCGCCAACAGGGGAGTGTCAGTGACAGACAGTTGAGGTGTCGGCTCAATTTCATTGGTCGGACAATCGAGATCAACTCATCCGTTTGGGGTTCAACAATTGGAATAAGAGATGGGACAGGAAATCAAAGTCAACACAGGCGTCGCGACCGTTTTATTTTAATATAAAATATGATGCAACGGTGCCGGTTCCACCAAAAAAGATCAACTCAAGAGAAGTTCAATTCATGCGAGTTCAACTCAAGTGAAGTCCACTCACGGCTGCTAACAAGCGACACTTTAGTTGGCCGCCTAGCCCCCACCACGAGGTCGGGGTCAAGAGGTCAATTGCTTCGCGCGGAATTTAGCGGCAGCGCCGAAACCGAAGCTATATGACATCGTCTGTGGAAATATTTATAGTGGTTTGAAGTGTTAAAATTCCACACTTTTCACCCTGTTACAAGAGAGAGGAGAGGACTAGTTACATAAATGTGAAAATCTAGTTGTTTTAGTATGATTAGTTGCATAGCTATGCCCGTTAGAAAATGCTTCATTTTCACCACAATTTGACTCCATTACTGGTGTTTTAAAAAAATTTGAATAAAATACTTCCTCACAAAAAACAACTCTGAACCAACTGTCGAACAAAGAGGAGACAATGAGCTAGACAGTGTGCCAAAAATCAGGTGAAGGGCAAGTCACAGGATGTCTCTACAGCTGTTTAATTAACACAGAGGTTTCAGATAACACTGCGCTGGTCAGTTTCACGTCGTCACGGGCACCCCCTATCGGCGATAGAAGCCGTTAAAGTCTGATGTTACTTGAGTCATAAATCTATTTGAATGGGGATTGAGTTGCACAATTTGTGTGATGGTCAGTCAGAATCACTCAGAAGAGGGTGGGGGAGGGGGGAATTCAGCAGACTGCAGAGTCACTGGGTGCACACAAGTTAGTTTGAGTTTGGAGAAAGCACGTCGACCACATGATAACAGTCACATTGTGCTAGGAAGAAGCGACAAGACGATAAAAAGAATATAACAAACAGAATGACAGGGCAGAAGGAGACCCTGCTAGAAGTGCCCACCAACCACACGTGGGTGTACACGGGATTAAGTAAATGACTTCTAATATTAACACAATTCCTGAATGCCGCTAGTAAAAATGGAATAAATCGCTTGCAAACTACACGCAGTCAAGAGAATAATAATATATTGATAACGAAGTTGCAGAGCCACATAAAAATAAATTTCGGAGGTTTGTATGAAAGATGTCTGCTAATGTTACTACTGACAGGTCCATTTAAACCTTTGGTTATAAGCTGGCCTTTTCATTGTGGGGTGGGGTGGGGGGGAGAGGACAGAATACATGGAGAGTTGGAGAAACCGGGAGTAAATGTGATTTCATAACAATTTGATTGCAGCTTTGTACTCACTCCTGATACTGGCACTCACACAGACGAAGGTCTTGATGGTTTGTAACGTTGTCACACTCTTCCTTTTCTTTAAGTCTCTCAAGCGAAAACAACTACACTTATGAGCACACAGTAGTTCAGTGAGTACACTGCAAATCATTGATAATATTTATCGCCAAAACTAATTTACAAATCATCTCTATGTGATTCACACTGAGTGGGTTTTTTTCTTTCTTCTGTTAATCATTTCATCTTCAGGTTTGCCAAATATACTGCACAAATCATTGACACATTTACAGTGCTATCACGTTCACGTGTAAATGTTCCACTGTCTACATGTTACGGGCATAACTTGTCCAACATATGAGAGAAAATATCACCACAAATTAATGCTCATCACTCTCTTTTACACAGCTGGGTTATTTTAACTGGACATTTTGTCGTTGATATGATTGCCCTTTCCTTGAAATTTGCACAGCGTGTAGATTAATCAAATTCAGAACATTGCTGAAAAAATCAGCTGTTTTTTTTGTGAGGAAAATGTGTTAATTAAGCAAAATTGTTAATCAGTGTGCCCGGAATAAAGTCCAATTTGGCCCATTTTGTAATCCTTCTAAAATCTCTCCTATTTATCACAGAACTTTCAAATTTTCGCAGAAATGTAGTATGTTATACGCATTGATTGAAAATCGGGTTCGCACGTACTGGGGTCGGTAAAATTAAATGAGAGCGTGAAATATTGTCAGGCATAATTATTGGAACAACTGTGCAGCCGCGATCTAAGCGACCGCCGGCCAGTTGAACTCCGTGACCCCGACTGACACCTGATTTATTACTTTCTCGTGATCTCAGCTAAGAGGTCGGTTTTGGAGGAAAATAAGCAGCCGTGCACTGTATATACTGTTACAAAGTGGAGTGTCGATGTCTTCCCTAGTTTTGAAAATACAATCAGAAGCGTCTTTTGCCACATGCCTGTTTGTACGTAAGAAATATAATTCTTGGCAAAACTCTGAAATGTTCTTTTATAATGTGGGAAAAGTGTTGACATGACACTGCCTGAGACAGACAATGATGTACATGATTTGCTTCATTAATCAAAACCCCCTTAGTTTCTTTAAGTTTCAGAGTAATGAATCATGGAATATCTATACACTAAATATGTACAGAAGAAAATACCTCCAGCATCCTGAGCATGATGTATTGACTCCAAGGTTTGCTGCATCACACCATCATCTGCAGCCACAACTAACACAATGACATCTGTAAGGTGAGCACCTCTTGATCTCATAGCACTAAAAGCTGCATGACCAGGCGTGTCAAGAAAGCATATTGACTCTCCAGATTTTAATTTGACTGAAAAAGAATTGAAGAGTCTTCTTCAAATTTTGAATATCGAGCACAATCACCATGATGGACAAGGACTTGCATTTTGCCACAATTTTTCTTATCTAGATAAAAAAAAAAAAAAAAGATAAGCTTAATCTTTTGTCAAACCATCAGAACAAACCGCTGGCTCAATAATTAAGCCCCAAGCCATGCACTACTGGTCAAATCCACTGACTGGGTCAGTGAACTTACTCACGGCGAATCTTATGTGGGTCGCACAGACCCTTGCCGATATGCGATGACCACACTACAGCTGTCCACGTGGTTTGGTTTGTATTTGATCCCTGCTATGCCTTAAGACGCTTGATAATGAATTAACCAGTGAAACCTCTGTCTTTAGGTCTCTAACCAATGGTCTGACTTATTATCCTAAACTGACAGCTGTAATTTTCGTAAGAACGAAGCATGATAACTAGCCCCCCCCCCCCCCCCCCTCCCCAAATGGTTTCATCCAGATTAGCACATACTAATGAACCAACGAGGGCATTTGGGACAAACGTTATTTCAGAGCTTGTTTCTGATTGGTTCTTAGATACAGACAACTCTAGATGATGGTCAGCTTGGGAGAAAATGAGATAATATTGCAAATTTGTTGAGCAACAGTTACACCTTTTGATAGTGTGGGGAGAGCTTTTGAAAGCTTAATCTTTGTGATTCCGACCAGTGGTACAGTGGATAACATGTTCTTGTCATAATGCCTTCGATGTAGAAGAGATATAGTAAGGAATAGGAAAGTAATTACATTTCAAAGAGGTCAGTGACCTGGAACGTGAAAACACGGCTTCCATGCCACGGTCAACTTGACCCACCCATGTTTTTGTGCCCATCGTCGAGAACATTTGGGAACTGGAAACCGTATATATATAGCCGGCACAGCATAATGGATAAGCCATTCTGTCAGTAAAATGTCATATACTATAGTCATAGATTCAGCATAGTGCATGGTGAGTGTCCTCGAAAACGCAGTGGTAAGCGTCCTCGGCTGTCATGCGGGAGACCAGAGTTAATTTTCCTACTGGGGATGGCTTTTTTTTTCTTTTTTTTTTCCTGATACCATAAAATCTTTCTCCCTAACTGTGATCAATTAAGAATTAACCTCTGCCATTTTTAGGATTTTCCACATTCATGTTGTGGGAAACCGATGGTTGTTACCTTGCTCCAGACTGCGTCCATTATGTATTCGCTGAACAGAACAACTACTAGTATCAACAATAAAGGACCTATTCATTCTCTCTCGTATCAAAGTTCATCATGTTCGTGATTAATGCCGTTCATATGTTGTGTTGTAAGAAGAAAAAAATAAATAAATAAAACATAAACCTATTTTCTGCCACAGCCATTTTCGACATCTTTTAAGAATGACAAAATATACAGTCAATTATAAATGTAGTTTCTACTGCTCTTGAAGTATGAGGAAATAAATAGCTGTGGTACGATACAAAGGCACAGAAAAATTTACTCGTGCTTTGCACAAAAACTACAATATTTGAGCAATCTAGCAGTTACCTAGGAATGCTCCAATATGTTGAGTGATGCCACCAAATTCTTGGTCAACAATATTAGACAGTCGAAGTTTATCTAAAAGAGTTGTCTTTCCATGATCAACATGTCCCATGATTGTCACAACTGGAGGCCTTTTCACTAATACACTTGGATCTGGAGGAGGTCTTGAAACAAGAGCATACATTATGAAACTGAGAATCTTAGCATATGATTCATGAAATGACATTGAAAGCATTCAGTGATACTCAATATACAATTCAAAACAATGCATGATCTTAGAAGCTGTTCACTTTCAAACTAAAACTGTTGTTTCAAAATTAATATAATTGGTAATCTGATTAAAGTGGCATCTTACTTCCACTCATTCTCAGCTTGATGATCTAGAGATGACCAAACACAGCCAACAGCAATGATAAAAACACATTCATGTAGAGCTAGATGCTAAAGCTTACAATGAAATTGAGTCACCCTTTCTGGAGGTCAAATAATTCAGACAGTCTTCAACTGTCTTTATTTAATCCTGTCACTTGAACTGATCAAATTGTCTTCAACTGTCTTTATTTAATCCAACTATTTGAACTGGTCAGCCTGTCTTCAACTATCTTTATTTAATTCTGCGACTTGAACTGATCAGACTTCAGACTGTCCTCAACTATCTTAACCTAATCCAGCTAATTGAATTGATCAGACTGTCTTCAACTGTCTTTATTTAATCCGACTATTTGAACTGATTAGACTGTCTTCAACTATCTTTCAGTTAATTCTGCCGCTTGAACTGATCAGGCTGTCCTCAACTATCTTTATTTAATCCAGCTTCTTGAATTGATCAGACTGTCTTCAACTGTCTTTTTTTTAAGCCAACTACTTGAACTGATTGAAGACTCACTGTCTGTCAATGTCACCATCCTTTTCTTCTTTTGGTTTCTTGCGTGTGACAAATTCTGGTATCATTCCTGACCTTTTCACAATGCTGACAATGGTGTCTCTCTCAAGAACTAAAAGAGACAGACCAAGTAAAACAACCATAACTTGACTTAAAGCCAGTAAAACATTTAGCAATTGTCTAGGTACAGTGTATATCAAATATTTAGAATTTAAGAGAGCAAAAAAAAAAAAAAAAACAGTATTGAATAAAACATAGGAATTTCAGTGCTAGCCTGCAGACAAATATGACTGTTTTTCACTTTAAATCCCAAACAGTATCTCCATAATACACAAATAATTGTCTTTTACCATTTCAATGTAAAATGAAAAGTGAAACTGCACATATAAATTTGGACCACAGGTAAAGGAATAAAAATGTGGTTCATAACTCAAACACATTAGTTCTGGCCCCAAAGATAAAAAAAAAAATCTATAATGAAGAGATGATACTTCAGGGCATCTCCATTAACTTTTAGAACTAATGAATAAAAGTGAATGATGCAGTGTACTTATGCCTTTCTGAAGCTATGAAGAAGATGGATAACATGGTTTTCTACAATGAACAGCATGTAGGCATATTACCAGCATCATCATGATCATACTCCTCAGATCCTGGGACCATCAGAAGCACTTCATACACATGATCTGAAAGTATCAAATTTAGGACCGGTTACAGTATACATATATAGGTATGTATATATAGTAAACAACAGTTTCATTATAAAGAAAAAAGCAGATTAATAAAAATTAATTGACTCAACATCTGTTTTAAAAAATTCTGGTCCTTCAACCACTTCTTTTCAAAGAAGATATCCACTAAAAATGCAAGAGGAATAGTTTGAATAAGAAATCCAAGAGCAAGTGCAGTGATCTGGAGGAGTATAATAATTATTCCTATCTTTCTGTTGCTGAAATTATTTAAATATATTTTGACCAACAGATCCCCTATATTAGATGATGACTAAAAGAGGCAAACACAATGATGAATGGTACAAGAATTTGGAAGAATTCTACTGAAATCTTGCTGTAAACAGCAGTACTGGGCCAGAGTTCAAAGTTAAACTTGGATCCAGTTAAATGGATTAAAATCCTGATACAAGGACATGACTCATTTGCAACCTGCTTCTGACTTGCTTTTAGAAATCTAGATCAGAGGCTCAGTCTGTAATGATGCAGTTTGTCTTTCCGCCCTGTCTCTGCCTTAACGATTGAAAAAAAAAAAAAACAATTTCATCTGACACACACACCTCCCCCCCTCCCAGCATGGACAATCACATAGCTGAGTGTCCCTTAAGCCCTTCACTGCCTGTAGCCCGTACAACGCACGGGCCTATCCCATCACTCAATATGCCTGTAGCCCGTACAATGTACGAGACTATGATGTCCTATCCCATCACTCAATATGCCTGTAGCCCGTACAACGTACGGGACTATGACGACGTATGGGACTATGACATCATCATAGTCCCGTATGTCATATGGGCTACAGGCAGTAAAGGGATTAAGTGCATCCTCGAGGATATATAGGCAAATTTGTACGGGTAGTCATTTTTAAGCAAAATCTCCCTGGCATATCAGTGTATAATATAGATGGCAGTGAAGGGGTTAAAAGGAGCTCCTGAAAATAAAAAAGTGAGATCAAAGAGAGTAGAATGACCTCTGAAGTCGGCAAACTTGTGTCGCTACAACCCTCTTTTACACTCTAACTGGATCGAGGGTCTAGACCCGTTTCTAAAATCTGGATGATAATCTGGATTGGGAGTCCAGATTCAGATTTGGATATGCATTTAAATGGATCAATTTAGATCTAAACCCTCTTTGCGACCCACTTCAGACTTGCTTTTAGAAGTCCAGATCAGAGGCTCAATCAGGTTCAAAGAGAGAAGAGGGTTAAAGAGTTCAAGTCTGGTCTGCCACCAGCTGGGTTGTGTTTTGGTAAGGATAGTGATCTGTTGCTTGTTCTTCCTCCACCCTTTACTACCCTCCCTTCCTTTAAGTAGAACTAGATCTAAGAGTACAACTCCTGGATCGAGAGGAGTTCCTTTTTAAGCAGGCAGCAAGTATTTTTCCATTATGTAACTCTGCGACCGTGAGGTGAGGTGTGGTCGTGGGGGGGGGGGGGGGGGGGGATGCTTCATTGCAGACTGAGGATTCAAACCTGATTTTCTTAACTGTTCTAAAATTTGGATCATGATCCAGATATATCCTGCTACTTTTTTGGAGAGGATGATCCAACAATCCAGATCACTAAAAAGCAGGTCTCTGCCCAGCACTAGTAAACAGCAATGTGGTCCATGCACCATGTAAGTCTTTTAAATGATACATAAATATGTCAATTTGTGATGAATTGGTGTGCTTGTCTTTCATACATAAATCAAAATTTCTAATCATTTCCTAATTATTTCAGATTGATTGTGAACCTGCCATTTATTTCTTCAAGATAATCAATGCTGTCAGAGGAAATCTATTTTGCTATTTAACTGCTTTCTGATTTTCACAATAATAAACCATCTAATATGAACCGATCTGAAATTACCTATTGGCTTTTTCATCGCCAATGCAATTTCTGACACCGTCATGTCTTGATGAACATAAACTCTGTCAAGCTTAAAGCCTTTGGAAGTCTTGAGAGCTTTCTGAAATGCAGAAAAAATTCTATATTTATGGAGTTAACACATTTTCTTTAAACAACATATTTAACTGTTTATGGAAGTTTAGTATTACATGACCCCTTTTCTTGTCCAAGTTAAACTACATCACTGGTCAATGGCCTGGGCAATCATCAAAGAATAAAATAATGAGCAATCATTTTGTGGGGATGAAGCAAAGGAAATCATCCTCTTAAAACATATTATATCACCACAGTTTCTGTGGTCACCTCTAACCCCAATTATGCTGAGTGAATTTATGAAAAATGCTCTTTTTGACAGCTGAAAGTCCACAATTTAGCATGTGAATGCCAGAATACCATTTACCTCGCTTTAAAAAAAAACTGAGGAAAACACAAGAATTATGAGTAATGCTTTCGAAAATAATAATGATGAAAGTCGGCAATTGCAGAAGGGATGTCCCAAAATCTCCGACATCATTAAGTGAAGCATATCTGACATTTCAAATTCAATTTAATAAAATCTTAACTGGGTTGGTTATGGTATTTCAAATCAGTGGATGTTTGAAAGTGCAATTATAGAGCTTAGTTTTAAAATGTAAGAAAACCAATTTTTATCCCCTAAGCCAGACCAAGAGACATTCTTGACTGACCACCAGTCCAACTGGTCTTCTACCTCAGCCAAAGACATAATTATAGTAATAGTATTAGCAAATTATGTTGGGAGTCCGAGTTGCTTGATGACTGTGGCTAGAGGACATTATATATGCATTTCAATAAAAATTTTATGACCTTTCTAAATTAGATAACTATCTGATAAGTCACCCGTTTCTGAGGGACACCAGAAGGCAGTTTCTTCCCATGATATCTGTCACTTGTGTGCAGAAAGCGAGAGAAAACACAGGCTGAATGTGCATAACAGCATGTTTTGCTGAGTGATATCACTTGACCCCTCCATCGTCTGTGTGCTTGCTCACACACATGACTTTTCACAGAAGCATCAAGAAGTTTCTGGCCTGACTTCAAACGCCGTATCATACCACTTAAGAAACACCATGTTGCCATCTCAGTCTACCAAAAGTGTGCTTTTCTTTCTCCACTGTTCAGTTTTCTCCTATCCTGTCCACAGATTATTCAGCATGCATGGTGGAAACTGATTTTAAAAAGACATGCCAAACAGAGAATAAACTGACATTTTTACTTGATAACATTATAATTGCATGTTAGCCTTCTTCCTATTATATCACTTTAAACAGTCAAACTTTAATGATTCTAAAATATTCCATGTCTCCCAATGGCATAATAATTGGCCAAAGAAAGGAGAGAGCTGACTTTTTTGTATTATCTCTTTGTTGTTCTCTCTAAAATGATTTTCCACGCAACCATTTATCACTAGATCTAGATCTAGATCTAGTATAAGTAGATCTAGATCTAGATCTAGATCTAGTATAAGTATCAAATTTTTAAATCATCTTGTATCAGCTGGGGAGGCTGTCCAATTATACGCCACAAATTCATCTCATCACAGTAATCACACCCTTTCCTCTTTGTTCAGTCTCTGGCACTTGCATTAATTCTACACACTGTCCTCTAGGAATTATTCGTTCGTCATAAAATGATTTTAATTATTTAAAAACAGTCCTCGATTAGACTAGAGTAGGCTGACATTTGAAGAAAGGCAACGGGACTGTTGCCCTAGCCTCCCTTGTGTGATCTGTTCAGTTTCAACCTTATATTTTATAGATCTATAAATTTAAAAAATATGGGGTGGGGGGGGGGGTAAAAGGTGGAATTTAACATTCAATAAGTTGTTTCTTCCCGGCCACAATGATTCCTGTCTGACATTCCCAACTTTAAATCCCTTTAATTTAAACAATCCCCATCTGCAGGATTTCGAATTCGACTATTATAATAAATTTATCATCACTCATCCGTCATTATCTACATTACACTGCCTAAATGCTCTTTAAGCCTAAATTACTTTTACAAAACAGTTTGCATAATTTTTTCACTACATTGTAACAACCTGTATCTATTATTCAATTCACCGGCTGTCCTTAGAATATATTGCACATTTCACATTTCCAGCAAAGTGAGCTCCGCACGCGTTCTTCTACTGCTAGCAAGGACATAGAGTAGGGGAACTCTTCAATGCGAAATGAGTAAAATGTTCTAGGCCGAAGATGGTTTTTTAACAGAGAACTTTTCTTTCTTCCACAAAAGAGTCCTCTTAGAGTGGCCTTTCCTTTATGCCACAATCTTATGAGGGCGTTGCCGCATGAAGACAGGAAATTGTCACCTATGGCCATTGTCTCTAGCGAACATGGGTAATCACTCGAGCGAATGCAAGTATTGTGACATCGCCTAGCATGCTATCGTCGATTTATGTAGAAATGAGAGATAGGTTGGTTGCCCATTGTCTGCTAAACCAAGGAATGGTGTTGCCTTCAACATGGCTGTGTAATATTGTGTTCCGCAAATAATTACCGATTATCGATATCAAAACATGCAGAGAACTGGTGCGAAAACAATCAGACTGAGCTTTTACCATCGCATAGACGTGTCCTTCGTTGTATTTAATGTGAAGTGGCATGGGGATGACATTGTAGACATCAGCTGAGCACTTTAGCAACTCTGACGTGGTTAAAGATCAAGTGAGATGAGGTGGCCAAAAAAATCAATAATACTTTAGACTAGAGCCCTAAATCTGTATGTTTCTGAACTGTGTGCAGGTCTAGTTTCCTACCTATACCTATGGATACCTATGGATTAATGGGTCTGGATAGCTAATGCTAGTAAGTGACCCATCTCGATGTTTCCAATATCCGTCAAGCCTGTTTTTAAATGAGTTGATACTATCGGCTTGGACGATGTATTCTGGGAGTGAATTCCAAGTGCTTATCACTCTTTGGCTAAAAAAGTATTGCCTTGGGAGGCGAGCACACCTTCTTTTTGCCAGTTTTAGGTTGTGACCTCTAAGGTGTAGGCTTGTGGACTTGATAAAGAACTGCTGCCAGTCGACATCTTCAAAACCTTTTAATAATTTGAAGGTCTCAATGATGTCGCCCCGGAGTCTGCGCTGTTCAAGCGGTTGTATGTCTAGAATGCTGAGGCGCTCTAAGTATGGCAGATTTCGTATCTCCTTGATAAGCTTCGTAGCTCTGCGTTGCACCCCTTCAATCTGTTCGATGTCCTTTCTCAAGTACGGATTCCAAGCTTGGGCACAATATTCAAGGTGTGGCCTCACAAAGGTTTTGTACATAATCTTGAAAGTTGTCTTGTCGAGGAAGTTAAAAGACCTTCTCATAGTCCTCAATATGGAATTTACTTTTTTCACAGTTTCAGTACAGTGTTGTGAAGGCTTGAGACTGTCTGAAATTTGGACACCTAGATCCTTTTCTTCTTCGATGATTTCCAAATCTCTACGATCACCACCATCTTGTAATGAGTATGTGTACGGGATCTTTTTTACTTTGTTGCTTGCAATCTGCATACATTTGCATTTGCCAGTGTGAAGTTTCAGCAGCCATTTCTCTGACCATTTATTTATAGTGTCCAAGCTGTTTTGCAAATTGTCACAATCTTGCCTGTCTCTAACCACCTCCCAGATTTTAGTATCGTCTGCAAAGATCTTTACACTACTACTCAGGTTGTCAGGGATGTCGTTTACGTACAAGAGGAAAAGAAGTGGCCCCAACACTGATCCTTGTGGCACCCCGCTAGTGACTGGAGACCACTCCGAGTAACATCCCCTCACACATACTCTCATCTTCCTGCCCGTTAGGAAGGCCTGTATCCAGTTGCAAATGTTAATGTTTAGGCCATAGCTGTGCAGCTTAGAGAGGAGGCGATTGAAGGGGACAGTATCGAAAGCTTTTTGGAAGTCAAGGAAGATGCAATCTACTTGATCTCCATTGTCCAGAGCTTCTGTCCACGATTCCAGAGTTTCCAGCAGGTTTGTGAGGCAGCTCCTTCCCTTTTGAAAACCATGTTGGTGTCTTGATAGTAATTTGTTTCTATTCAGGTATTTGGTGATGTGATCTCTGATAATAGTTTCCAACAGCTTACAAACAATACTTGTCAGTGCCACTGGTCTGTAGTTGCCAGGCTGTGAGCGATTTCCTTTCTTGAAAATTGGGCATATGTGGGCTTGTTTCCATTCTTTTGGTAACTCTCCTATATCTAGAGATTGTTTGAAGATCATAGATAAGGGCCTGGCAAGAGATAAGCATTCACTCAGTAGTTTTGGGTGGATCCTGTCAGGACCTGGACTCTTGTCGGGCTTCAATTTACTCATACATTTCACCACTTCGTCTTCCGAGAAGTGAAGGTCTTTCATGAAAACTTCCTCTTCAAGTCTGGCCTGTATGGTTGGGACTTCATCGTTGGGTTCTTGAACATACACCGATTGGAAAAAGGAGTTGAGAGTGTCAGCTGCTTCTTTGTCTGATTTAGTGGAAGACCCATCTGACTTTGTAAGTTCCGGAATACCAACTTTGGTTCCCTGTTGATTGCGTACGTAACTATAGAAGTTCTTGGGATTTTCTTTAAAGGTCATCACTAAATTCCTCTCATAATCTGTTTTAGCAGCTCTACACACTGATGTGGCTTCATTTCTGGCTTTTCTGTAGTCGACAAGGTCTCTAGGTCGACCTAGTTTTTTGTACTTTTCAAACTGTGCATGTTTCTTTTTTATCACCTTAAAAGTCTTTTTTGTTATCCACTGAGGGCGACCTTTTCTTGGAGGTCTGCGGAGTGGGACAAATTTTTGAGTCAGTGATTCTACAGTTTGTATAAAGAAAGTCCAGTTATCGTTAATGTTATCACTGCTGAGCTCATGGTCCCAGTCTATTTCCTTCACAGCATCATTGAAGCTTGTGTAATCCCCTTTCCAGTAGTTGAGATTATCTCTGTGTGCTGTTTGCGCTTGGGGTGCCGCCTCTATTTCCATTTCCCAGATTAAACTAAGATGATCACTAGATCCTAAGGGCATTGATGGCTTTATGTTTACTATGCTGTGCTCATCTTGGGTGAAGATAAGGTCATTCGCTGAGCTAGAGTTGACCATTGTAGGGAAGGTGACATGTTGGGTGAGATCCAAATCCATGACTTTTTCAAGAAATTCTGTTGGAAAGCCACCCGGTGCATGGTAGTTACTGAAATCTGTTTGCGGGAAGTTATAATCTCCAATAAGTAGGGTCTCAAGAGGGTTCAATCTGTCAATGTTATGTAACACTTTCAGTATATCTCTATTTTCATCATCAGGGGCTCTATAACATATTCCAATGATAACTAGATTACCCTGGGCATTTTTGATTTTACAGAATACTGCCTCAGTGTCTAGGCCATCAGTAATGTCAAATGCTGGCATGGGCTTTAATTTATTCTTAACAAACAGTAACACACCACCTCCTCTTCTTCTCTTCCTATCGTACCTGAACATGCTGTAGCCTTCCGTTTCAAGACATCCATCAAGGAGACTGTCGTTACACCAAGTTTCTGTCACCCCAATGATATCCGGATCCTCCAAAAGAATAAGGGCTTTGAATTCTTCCAATTTGTTAACTAAACTTCTGGCATTAGTATAAAAACATTTAATAAAAACTCTGCTATTAGTATGAACATATTTACAACTAACTTCCTTTTGAGCTTTTCTATCTAAGCCTGGGGAGGCACAAGCCCTTCCAAGTCCTCGTTTCTCTGTGGGGGCGGCCGCTTCTTTTGTATCCTTCCCCTTCTTATTTCTAGGTCTATTTCGCCGCTTTCTGTTCTCCTCTTCAATTCCTCGTATAGGTTTCTTCTCTCTGCCCTCTCCTTTGGGGTTCTGTCGGGTTTTACTTGGTAATTCCTTAATTCTCCTCTCATGTTTTCTTGCAATATTTTTGACTCTCTCAGTAGATGATTCTGTTGGGCTTTGTCCGGGAGTACAACTTTCAAGGGACGTGGTCCGTTTTTTGAATTTGCCTCTCTGTTCCCTAATCTGTGGCAGCTCTGTATTCCTATATCATTGCAGCCAATCTCCACACACATCGCTGCAACCTTGTCTTTGTCGTGTGCTATTCGGTCACCTGTTTCCTTGCTGTCACATTCAGGGATACCAAAAATTATCACATTTGACTTTCTTCGGTCTCTATCGATCAGTTCCCGTTGAGCCTCGGATAGTTTGTCGTCTATCACTGCCTCAAACGTATTGTCTATCTGGCACACTCTATCTTCAAGTTGAACTATATGCTTGCTATTTCCAGCTACTTGTCCTTCCAGCATTGACACTTTCTGTTCAGTTTTCGTCTGTCTGGCTTCGAGTTTGGCTACTGATGAAGTAATTTTAACTACACATCTATTGCAGCGCTTGCAGTACCAGTGAAAACCATTGAGAAAGTCTGGGTCGAGTTTCAATATTGTGTCATAGGTTTCCTGCTCTATCTTTTCACATGAGATGTGGTACCAATATTCACATAAGTCGCATTTCAAAGCTTTGTCATCATCATAAACCGATTTATCACAATCCCCACACAGCACTTCATCTGACTTTGGCTCAGCAACTTGAGCGGATATCGGCCATTTTAGCTGTCAAGACCGACGCCTCACCATGGCGATGGTAGCATTGATTTTGATTCGTTAGCTGATTTGCACGGCGTCGGGAACCAATCGGCGGCGAGCTAAGAAAAAGTTCACTACAGTAAACAATGAAACGTGTGTTCATAGACATGGGAGACGCTCGGTCAATTCTTTCACTTCCTCTCCCTTGTTTACACTGATGGTACAGAATTTGAACAGCTTGGATCCATCCTTTCCACCCCTGTCATTTAACAGTCAACTGCAATGCAACCAGCACGGCAGCAGGCATTTTAACCGCTTAGACATATTTCGAAGTTACACTCGTCAGCTGATCCACCCGCCACTTTAGGTGTCGGAAGTACAAAATAAAAACACTCTGTCTGTGACGTCATTCGCAACATTGGGCCTATATATATAACTTAGTGCTCCCTAAAAAACTGAAAAATGTGTGCTAAAATTTTTCTGACTCATTCTGGTCACTCATTTTGGTCAGCAAAATCAGTAAAAATCACCACAAAACGCAACCAAACAACAACTACAGTCAACTACGCTTGAGTTGATGTCGCAGGGGGATAAAAAAAAAGATCAACACATCCGTTGTTCAACTCATCCGTCGCCGACCCAATGTCAAGGGATGTAACCAATATTAACTTTACATTAAAGGGGGTCGGGGGGGGTCGGCGAAACGCATTCAAACTGAAAGCAATGATCGGTCAGTGCACTACAGTTTCTAATCTTGGCTTGCCACTCATAAAATCATAAACTAGACGGCAGGGTGCAATGCATGAATTTGGGATACCCTCTAACGGGTGTGCTTATTAAAACCTCCAGCCGACCTACTCGTCAAGCCCGCTGACCGGATCAGTGACCTCACTCATGGGGGGAATCTTATCTGGGTCGCATTGACCCTTGCCGACTTACACACTATCGCTGTGCCTGTGGTTTTTATGTGGTCGGTAAAACACTCGCTACTGTGCCTCATTACAGTTATTAATGAATTAAACAACGAAACATTTGTCTGTAAGTCTTTAACCAATGATCTGACTTAGATACTGACAGCTGTAATTTTCTTCAGAACGAAGCATGATACCCCCGAGCGCTAAACAATGGTTTATCCAGATTAGCGCTATTAATGAACCAACGTGGGCATTTGGGGCAAAGGTCATTTCAGAGCGTGTTTCTGATTGGTTCTTAGAGACAGACAAATCTAGATGATAGGCAGCTTAGGAGAAAATGAGATGATAATAATGCAAATGTGTTCAACAACAATTCGCATGCCGACGCTAGGCCTTTTGATAATATAGGGAGAGCCCTTGAAACTGAAAGCTTAGTCTTTGTGATTCCCACCAGTGGTTCACTGGCATTAGCTGTCAGTCAAAACACCATCACGGCACTGGCTTGACCACAGGCCTCTAGACATGCTCTGGCCTTGGGACTAGCCTATAAAGCGTTCCCTTGCTTTTGGTGTTGGGTGGTGGTATTTTTGAAGTATGCGTGGGAGAAGGACTGAGAGGGAGGGGCCTATCAGCATTTCCTTGCTTTTTGGTGTTGGGTGGTGGTATTTTTGAAGTATGCATGTATGCGTGGGAGAAGGACTGAGAGGGAGGGGCATTGTCCATGACACCGTGTGTAATCGTATGCACCCACGTGGACTCACTACCTGTGTGCCTGTGCGTGAAAACAGAGAGACCTTACAGCCTATTAGTGCGCTGCAGTGTACACGTTGCGTCGCCAATGGTGGAATGTCGGTGACGGATAGTTGAGGTGTCGACTCAATTTCATTGGTGGGACAATCGAGATCAACTCATCCGTTTGGGGTTCAACTATTGGAATAAGAGATGGGACAGGAAATCAAAGTCAACACAGGCGTCGCGACGCTTGAGTTGAAGTCAACACAACCGTTTTATTTTAATATAAAATATGATGCAATGGTGCCGGTTAACCTAAAAAGATCAACTCAAGAGAAGTTCAACTCATGCGAGTTCAACTCAAGTGAAGTCCACTGTACTTTCATTGTCAGCTGTACTTCCTGGAAACCAAGCGGATGTGCCAGATTTTTTATTTGGCTTCTCAGCCAAAATAAATTTAACCGCACATATAGAGAGCCACGATCGTGGCCTGTCGCACTCTACCAATGGGCCACAATCGTGGTCTGTCGCATTAAGAGGGTTAAGGCGCTATATTAATTATTATTACACTGGACCTAGCTGTAACTGACTGCAGCACAACACTCAGTAGGAACTTAGAAAAAGAGATGAAAAGGCAGTGAATTACTTTGCTTGTAACTGGCCCACCACTGGCGCTGCAAATGTGTCCAATTTTTTCTCTTTTGCCCTATTGAAACTTAAACCCGATGCTGCAATTGGCGTATCATCACAGTGCCGCTGCAATTGGCGTATCATGACGGTGCCGCTTTCCCAAGTGTCTGCTGCACTCATAGTGAAAATATGGATGGTCAAGCTGACTTATGGGCCGGGGAGGAAGGCACGATTTCACAAGTCAGCACTCTGTCCTCTTAGACTAGAGACATAACTACCGTCATATGACATATGTCACGAGTGGAGTGAGCGATAGTTAATAATTACGGGGGGAAAGGAGGAGAGTAAAATTAACGCACGGAGACAGGGAAGAAAAGTCGTGCATGTCATGAGTGGGGGGTCTGAAGGAGGCGAAAGCGCTGTATAACTATCACTGCAAGTTAGAAGGTCCTAGGGATCGGACCTGTGAATAAAAGCCCATCGGGCGGACATAAAGGGAAGCAGTCGAGAAGACTAGTGAGAGTCTTTCCAGTTATGACTGGTATGTAGAACGTTGATTGATTATTATGATTGATGTATTATATTATATTCGTCTATTACCATGATGTGAATAAGTATATGTGAGGAATGTGGAAGTCCTTGATATTGGATATAGCAATGTGCGCCATGAGCGATAGATGAAAGTGAGTTCATGGATTGGTAGCGCGAGTGAGTAGTGTGTACTCCGATGGAAGTGTGTTACCGTAAGATGTGTGGTGAGTGAAAGGTGAACTAGTGTGTGTACGCTTCATGGATTGTAAGGAGAGGTGGAGTGAATAGAAATGGTAGGGTATTATACCAATGTAATGTTATTCTTGTAGGTGTCGGGGACGGGCCGCAGAGCCACCTCGAGGAGCACAGGGGATAGGCCAGCATAGGGCCGGAGGCCACACATAGGCCAGAAGTGAGGCTGTCCGTGCAGGACAGTAGAGGCACATAAAGTCGTGGCAGTCAGGCCACGGACAGGGACGTAGATATGAGAGTGAATGAGATACTATGTTGTTGCTATGTTGATAGGCTAGTGAACTGATATTATGTTGTTGCCATGTTGATGGCTATGGAAATAATAATGTGTTATTGCCCTGCGGAGGTGCGAGGGGAGTGCTAAGGTGTATGACAATAGGAAGGTGATATTGAGAGACTGCGGTGCCAGTGAATCATTAATGTACTATTAAGGCCCTGAGGGGAGAGGCTGAGGCCGAAGTGCCTTTAGGAGTAACTACCGGATTGTGGATCCGAGGGAGCGTGTGTGTGAGAATAAGGCCGTTGTACGGCAGTCATTTCAATAATATAATATATGTAATTGCGCTATTATATGTATAATTATGTTTAATAAATGTGTGAGTCTGATGGATTGTTCTGTTAAGTGTTAACTTGTTTGTTCGTGATTGTTGTCCTGTCATAACTTATTACATCTCCCAGTCTGGGATTTGTGACATTGGGGGCTCGTCCGTTGTGACACTGGGGGCTCGTCCTGTTTGCCTGTGGTCATTTTGACATTGTGTATTCGTTGTGTCTAGTTGTTTTTCTGTTGTGCTAGGAATTCGTGCTGTTGTCTTTGTTCGTGGGATGAATGGAAATTTCATGATGATATGATTTATGTATGTTTATGAATAATAATATGTATTGATGCATGTATTGCTATGAATAGGTATTAATGTGTATTTAAACTTTCCAGAGTGTGTGCGTGCAGCCTGAGGAGACAAGCAGCCAGAGCTCCGATTAAGGGGAGGAGTTAAACTCAAAATTCGAAGTTAAGTGAAACTGAAATTTTGTACCCTGGATTGAGGGCTGTCTTTTCATCTGTCTGTTTCCCTGTTTTTGCTGTTTTTGTTGTCGTTATAGGTTATACGGGCGGTGGCGCGGGTTTGCTGTGTTGAACTTAGTTTATCCTTTTAAAAAGGTGTGGTAAACTTTGGAACTTCGTTCATCACAGTGACCAGTTCTGTAGGGACCTGTATTTTTGTTTAGATTGTAGCGTTCTATCTTCCTCGTTGTTTTAGGAAGACGTTTCTCTTGTCCTTCTCCTCCCTATCTGTAGATACGTTCTTTTTTTTCAGACTCTGTTCTTGTTTGTACCGTGTAGTGTAATCGGCGTAGTTAGGTTGCATTCTTTTTTCCATTATAGTTTTTTTTTTTGTAGAAGCTTTGTCCTAGTCTGGTTCGTTGTCCTTGACGTACTTGTGGTCCTTCTACTGTATTTCTTCATTCTTGTCGTCTCTATTTTCTTTTATAATTAATAGTGCATGCATTTTGTAGATATAGAATTAGTGTGCTGTAAAGGTAAATTTCTGAATTGTATTCTGAACTGGGTATTGTTATATCTGGTATTATCTCAGGTCTCTGGTCGTGTTGTTAGTGATCATACCGACAGGGTAGCCGTGTTCATAGTATACATACCATAACCATAAATCTGTGAAATGGCGGAACTCCAACAACTAATGAAGTGGGGTAAGGAACTTGGCCTGGAGGGAGAGGAGCTACGCGGCTGGATTAAAGAACAGCAGGCGGATTTGCGCGATGAGCGTGCTAAGGATAGAGAGCGAGAGAGAGAGGCTAAGGATAAGGAAGAGGAAAGAGAGTTTAAGTTGAAGGAGTTAGAGGCTCAGCAACAGGAAAGGGAGTTTAAGTTAAAGGAGTTGCATCAGCAACAGGAGAAACAGGCTCAGGAGAGGGAATTAAAGTTAAAGGAGATAGAGGCGCAAGTAAAGATCGCCGAGTTGGAAATCAAAAAGAATGCGCCAACAGAAACAGTTGAGCGGCAGGTACACAATAAAGGTGGCGTTAGGATTAAGCTCCCTACGTTCGACGACCGGAAGGACGACATAGACGCCTTCCTTTACAGGTTCGAACTGAACGCACAATTGCAATGGGGGGAAAATAAGGAATTATGGGCCACGTACCTGGCATCGCTATTGCAGGGGCGAGCGTTAACCTACTTTAAAGAGCTACAGCGCGAAGACGTGCAAGATTACGATAAGCTGAAGGCTTTGCTGCTTCGCCGATTTGCGCGTACCGAGGAATATTTCCGGGAGCAGTTTAGGCGAGCACGCGCAGATACCAGGGAGGACTTTGCTGCCTTCGTCGCGAGACTAACGGAGTATTTCGCGAACTGGGTAGACCTGGCGCATGTGGGCACGGATTTTGCTAAACTGAAAGACTTAATGATCCGTGACCAGCTGTACGCGTCGTGCCACAAAGATCTGGTGGCTTTCCTGAAAGAGAACGAACCCGCGACGGTGCAGGAGGCGTCTAAGTTGGCGGAGGCATACCGTACGGCGCATCCGTCCAAACCAGTCGCCAGGGCGTACGTCCAAGATGCTGGCTACGTCGCCGTTGTCGAGGGGTCGCCGGCAGGACTTAGGGACAGGTCGCGTCAGCGTGGTGCCTATAGCGGGCAAGCCCAGGGGCAGCGTAGGGGCTATCACCAATCACCGGCATATGGATCCGGTAAGTTTGACCGAGCAGGAGGGCTAGGTCGCGGTAATGGCCGGGGGCGAGTTGTGACCTTTGCCGATGACCGACGGCATAGGGACTCTAGTTCCGGTCGCGATGGGTCACGGGGACCCAGGCCTAGTACAGCACAGGGAGCGGAGTGTTGGACTTGCGGACGCGTGGGTCACTTTTCGCGCGAGTGTAGGGCCGCGAAGTGTTGGAACTGCGGAAGAGCAGATCACATCAGCGTGAACTGCCCTGCAGGTAGGATAGCGGCGAACGTGGACAGTAGCTCCAGTCCATGTTCCCCAAATAAATTTCATCATGCGGCTGCGTGTGTTACATCGGACAACGGAGGCAGACAGTATTCTAAGTGTCCCAGTTGTGAGAAGTTATTATCTTCCGGTGTTTTACCTTGTGGGAGAAAGATCCCCGTCATAAATTCATGTCATACAGGAGGGGGTCTTAGGGTTTATCCGGGGTTTGTTGGGGACGAACCGGTCTCGGTTTTACGAGATACAGGATCTACCGTTGTGGGAGTACATAGGGACTGCATTCGGGATTCACAGCTTACAGGTGAGACTGTCCCGTGCATCCAATTTTCGGGGGCCATTGAGAAATTACCCATGGCAAAAATAATGATAGATACACCTTTCCTTAGCGGGGAAGTCGAAGCAGTCGTTGGTTGTTTTCCAGGCGCCCAGCTCATCATTGGGAATGTATCACGGGTGGTTTCCCCTTCCGATGAGAACGTGCAAGCATGGTCGCAATCAAAAGGTATTGACTTTTGCGCCGCGGTCGAAACACGCCGACGGGTAGCCGATAAAGACAAGATTAGACCTTTGGCTACGCCAGCGGTCAACCTAGACATCACGCCAGAGCGCTTGGCGAGATTACAAAGGGAGGACCCATCATTAAACCCATGTTTTGGGGAAGCGCGAACCGAGAAAACGAGGAGATATAAGAACGGGTCGTCCTCCTTTTTTGTCCAGGGGGGCATTCTGTTCCGTATGTACGTCACAGTGGCTTCCGTTCAAAAGCAGGTCGTCGTGCCACGGTCGTTAATTGCTACAGTATTGCGTCTGGCCCATGATGTTCCATTAGCGGGTCATATGGGAAGTACTAGAACCAAGGAGAGAGTTCTAAAAGATTTTTATTGGCCGTCAGTATACAGAGATGTACGTTTATATTGTAAGACGTGCAGTGCGTGCCAAAAGACGACGCATGAGGGTCGTTCACCCCAGGCTCCTCGTCAAAAGATCCCCACGGTTTCGGAACCGTTTAAAAAGGTTTCAGTACCTTGTTGATTTAAGAGAAAGACTATCTTCAGCGCGCACTATAGCGGAAGAAGCTTCTGGTATCGCTTCGAAAAGAGCAAAAGACTATAAAGATAGAGGGTCCAAACTGAGAATTTTTAAGCCAGGAGACAAGGTTCTGCTGTTGTTACCTACGGACCATAATAAGTTATTGATGACATGGAAAGGCCCTTATGTTATTGAGCGAGTTGTTTCAAAGGTAGATTACGCTATCCACATTGATGGAGCGAGTAAGGTTTTCCATGTTAATATGCTACAGAGATTTTATGAGAGACCACAGTATCTGTGTGCACAGGCAAGACCAGAGGAGACTGTCTTCTCTACTGCTTGTACGGGGGTCGTAGACCAGTTGGACTGTGACGTAAGCGACACCGAGGCGCAGGAAGAGTTACAAATTCAATTGCCGGAGTTAACTCCGACACAAGGTTACAGGGACGTAAAAATTAACCCTGACCTTACGAGTTCAAGGAGTAGGGAACTTGAGACCCTATTAGCGTCATTTCCGGATGTTGTTACGGATTTGCCGGGTCGCACTACGGTGATTCAGCACCAAATGAAGTTGACTTCGGATAAGCCAGTATTTCTTAGACCGTATCCGTTGCCGTTTTCTTCGAGAGATAGAGTCATAAAGGAAGTTGAGTCAATGTTGAAGTTAGATGTGATAGAACCATCAACATCGCCGTATTCATCACCCATCGTCCTCGTGAAGAAACTTGATGGATCGGTGCGGTTCTGTATTGATTTTCGAAGATTGAACACTATTACGGTAGGCGATAGGGAGCCTATTCCGTTTCAGGAGGAATTAATAGCTTCATTGGCCGGGTCCACGTGGTTTTCCAAGATAGATTTGACGAAAGGGTATTGGGAAATCCCGCTTACTGAGGAGTCTAAACAATACACGGCGTTCCAAACGCCCATTGGATTATTCCAATTTAAGGTCATGCCATTTGGGTTGGTAAACGCGCCAGCGACGTTTGCACGATTAATGAGATTAGTGTTGAAGGACATACCTAATGTCGTGTCATTCTTTGACGATATAGCATGCCATACGTCGACATGGTCTGATCATATTCAGACACTAACAGTAATTTTTCAACGATTACGTCATTTTGGGTTAACTGCTAAACCCGCAAAGATGGATTTGGCATGTCCAGAGATAATATTCTTAGGACATATTGTGGGTAGAGGTGTTCAGAGACCTGAAGTAACAAAAATTGACAAGTTAGTAGGGTTGCAAATCCCAAAAACAAAGAAACAAGTCAGAAGCTTAGTGGGAATTTTAAATTATTACAGAAAGTTCATTCCAAATTTTTCCTCCTTGTCATCTTCTCTTACTGACCTTACTAAGAAGGGACAACCCGATAAGGTCCAGTGGACGTCTGAATGTCAGACATCATTTGATAATTTGGTGACAGCATTATCATCGTCACCCATTTTGATATTACCCGATTTTCGATCTAATTTTATCCTCAGAACGGATGCGTCGGACTCTGGTGTCGGCGCTTGTCTTCTACAGGAGAAGAACGAATGTCTCCATCCTGTATGTTATGTCAGTAGGAAGTTATTGCAGAGAGAAAGAAAGTATTCTGTGATAGAGCGTGAGTGTCTTGCCATTGTGTGGTCCGTCCAGAAATTAGGACGTTATCTCATGGGACGAGAATTTTGTATCCAGACGGACCACAAGCCACTGACATTTTTGTCGAAGAATCGTTCGTCCAGCCCACGCTTATCTAGATGGGCATTGGCTTTGCAGCCGTATACCTTCGTTATTCAACCAATTCCAGGAACCAGCAATCATATCGCCGACTACCTTAGTCGAGCCTAGGGGAAGATTTCAGGAGCTTATACATCGGAGGACAGGAACATTGACCGGATCTGTGTGAATGAGTCGACTTTAAAATATTGACATTATAAATTGATATGAAGAATGGTTGATAGGTTGAATGGTTTTTGATTCTGTATTAGATATTGTGTTTAGTTAGCTATTCATGGTGTGACACATATATGCATATTGCAGGCCATATTGATCCCCATATTTTCCCCTGATTTCGGTATTTTATATACTAGGGGAACGGCTAGGTCAGTTTTTTTTTAGTGTAGGTATTGCTCACGCTCACTCGTTGACAGTCATCTTGATGCGATTTGAAATTAATTGCATTAATTTTTTTGGGGTGGGGGATGATGTCACGAGTGGAGTGAGCGATAGTTAATAATTACGGGGGGAAAGGAGGAGAGTAAAATTAACGCACGGAGACAGGGAAGAAAAGTCGTGCATGTCATGAGTGGGGGGTCTGAAGGAGGCGAAAGCGCTGTATAACTATCACTGCAAGTTAGAAGGTCCTAGGGATCGGACCTGTGAATAAAAGCCCATCGGGCGGACATAAAGGGAAGCAGTCGAGAAGACTAGTGAGAGTCTTTCCAGTTATGACTGGTATGTAGAACGTTGATTGATTATTATGATTGATGTATTATATTATATTCGTCTATTACCATGATGTGAATAAGTATATGTGAGGAATGTGGAAGTCCTTGATATTGGATATAGCAATGTGCGCCATGAGCGATAGATGAAAGTGAGTTCATGGATTGGTAGCGCGAGTGAGTAGTGTGTACTCCGATGGAAGTGTGTTACCGTAAGATGTGTGGTGAGTGAAAGGTGAACTAGTGTGTGTACGCTTCATGGATTGTAAGGAGAGGTGGAGTGAATAGAAATGGTAGGGTATTATACCAATGTAATGTTATTCTTGTAGGTGTCGGGGACGGGCCGCAGAGCCACCTCGAGGAGCACAGGGGATAGGCCAGCATAGGGCCGGAGGCCACACATAGGCCAGAAGTGAGGCTGTCCGTGCAGGACAGTAGAGGCACATAAAGTCGTGGCAGTCAGGCCACGGACAGGGACGTAGATATGAGAGTGAATGAGATACTATGTTGTTGCTATGTTGATAGGCTAGTGAACTGATATTATGTTGTTGCCATGTTGATGGCTATGGAAATAATAATGTGTTATTGCCCTGCGGAGGTGCGAGGGGAGTGCTAAGGTGTATGACAATAGGAAGGTGATATTGAGAGACTGCGGTGCCAGTGAATCATTAATGTACTATTAAGGCCCTGAGGGGAGAGGCTGAGGCCGAAGTGCCTTTAGGAGTAACTACCGGATTGTGGATCCGAGGGAGCGTGTGTGTGAGAATAAGGCCGTTGTACGGCAGTCATTTCAATAATATAATATATGTAATTGCGCTATTATATGTATAATTATGTTTAATAAATGTGTGAGTCTGATGGATTGTTCTGTTAAGTGTTAACTTGTTTGTTCGTGATTGTTGTCCTGTCATAACTTATTACATCTCCCAGTCTGGGATTTGTGACAACATATTTAAGCCTAAATTGCTCTTTTATTGTCTGTCTCATCTAAATCAAGAGCATGTGAAGCCGTGAACCACTGGTCGGAATCACAAAGAATGAGCTTCCAAACTAGGCTCTTCCCACACTATCAAGACGAAGTATCAACATGCAAAGTGTTATTCAACTGATATATGCAATATTATTTAGATTTATCTCAATATTCTCCTGAACCTACCATTAGCTAGAGTTGTTTGTGTTTAGGAACCAATCAGAAATATAAGGAGGTCTGAAATGATGTTTGCCCCAAATACCATGTTGGCTCGTTTGTATGTAATTTGTTTAGGGGTAGGGGGGCATGGCTAAATATCATGTTTTGTTATCTAAGAAAACTACAGCTATCATATCATTGGGCAGAGACAAAGTCACAAAGGTTTCATTGTTTAATTCATAGTCAGGCGTGATAAGGCATAACAGGAATGTTTTCATGCCTACCAAAATAAGCCACGAGCACAGCTGTACATTGTACCTTAACCCTCACCCTGCGCGGGGCGGCAATTGTCGGTATTGACTCGCAAGTGCTCACGCCGCATGGGCGGCAAAAGTCGGCAAGGTCAAGCTGACCGCGCCACGCGCAAGCCGTATTTTCACGCGTCGGGTCACTAACCTTTTTGAGACGTAACCACCGTGTTATTGTTCACTGTATCTCTTCTAAATCAAACGCATTGTGACATGGACATGTTAACCAATGAACCACTGGTCGGAATCACAAAGACTAAGCTTTCAAAGGCTCTCCCCACACTTTGAAAAGATGTAACATTGACATGCGAACTGTTGCTCAACAAATTTGCAATATTATCTCATTTTCTCACAAGCTGACCACCATCTGGAGTTGTCTGTTTATTAAGAACCAATCAGAAACAACTCTGAAATAATCTTTGCCCCAAATGCCCACATTGGTTTATTAGTATGTGTCAATCAGGATGAAACCATTTGTGTAGGGCTTGTGAGGGCGTGGCTAGTTATCCTGCTTCGTTCTCACAAAAACTACAGCTGTCAGTTTGGAATCATAAGTCAGATCATTGGTTAGAGACTGACAGACTAAGGTTTTGCTGGTTAATTCATTATCAAGCATGATAAGGCATAGCAGCGAATGTTTTCCTACCGATCAATAAAAACCGAACTGCGTGGACAGCGTATGTGGTCATCGTCTAGCGGCACGGGTCAGTGACCCCAGATAAGATTCTCCGTGAGTAAGGTCACTGACCGGGCAGCGGGCTTTACGGGTAGCGCGCAGGGTGAGGGTTAACAAGGAGCACTGACCCTGATAAAATTCTTCTTGATTTAGATCACTGACCTGGTCAGTGGGCTTTACCTCTTGTGCACAGCCGGGGGGGGGGGGGGGGGGATTAAATACTCAACCCAACTGTGACATAGACCCACCACCTAGAGATCTATCTGTCCGTTCTAAACTTGTCTCTTCTGATGAAGTACATCATACGTGGAAATTTGCCAACCAATGTAAATACATGATACTTTGGTGCCATGACCAAGACTTAATTTGACTAAGCGAGAATGTCATATCAATTTACCCTAAAATTCTTAGAAAAGTTTACATTTTCTTTCTCAGTGTCATTGTCCATTTCCAGTCACTTCTACATTGTAAATGTAAATGATTCAGTTAGTTGCTCTGTTTCTAAATCAGTTTAAAAACTGGTCTGTTTTAGTTTTCTGAAGGAACATTTATTTATTAACAATCTTTGTAAGTTTTAAATCTTGAAGCAAACTAACTCAACTTTGTGAATGAATGTCATGTTTGGGGACAAAACACCGAATGGCATCCATAGGCTCGTGCTTTTGTGTGTGTCTGTGTGTGGGAGGGGGTGGGGAATCTAGAGTAATTAGATGATATCTTCATTAAAATGCAGATTATTTACAATTTCAATATAAGAATACTTTGGACTTGTTATGCCCTGCAGGTTCTTTACAATGGAGATAACAACACTCACCAGTGACAAAGATGTCTAATGTGATTCCAATAGTATCCTCATCACCACCGCCTTTGGATGATGATGCAGGTTTTGGCTGGGAAGATGATAATGATGATGACTTTGGAAACTTCACAAGTGCCCCTAGCATCCCAACAGATACTAAAGGCTCCAATTTTGAGGTGAACTGGTCAAACTGTGAAACATCAGCCTCACAAAACAATGGTTCCAATGAAAGTTCTTCTCTCAAGAGTGGCAGCAACATTGAATCTGATGAACAGGAGAGTGATTCTCAAAGTGTTGATCCCCATAGCCTTTCACCTCCCCCCCATGTCAAAAATGACACACCAAATACTGGAAGCAAAGCTCATGATAATGTCACAAATATTGCTGATTTTGACAGCAGCAATTTACGTGAGAATATCAGTACACCACTGAATGACAGCTCACAGAATAAGACAGATTTGGAAGCAGATCCATCAGTAAAGTCATCAGAGAAGGATATTAACAGTGAAATTGCCAGTCCCGCTGGAAATAATGAATTTGAAAATTTTGCTCGGTTCAGCAATAATTCATTGTCAGAAAAATCTCCATCAAGTGACACAAATGGGTTGCCGTGTGAGCAAACTGAAAAAGATTGTGAGAGTGCACCTACAGAGAGTGACCATTCCAGGGAAAGAGTTCATAATTCTAGCCCAATCCAGGAGACAGATAGCACAGCCACAGACAGTGAAACTTCTGTCTCAGTAGTTGTGAAAAATAATGAGTCATTGTATAGCAATGCTTCTACCATAGACTCAGGCGTGTTTAGTGCTGACTTATCTCCATCATCCCAACCATCCAACTTACATTGTCCAAGCAGTGACGAGAAAACACTTTCTCTGGAGGCCAATGGAGATGTTTCGGACATTCCATCAACAGACTCTTTGCCAACAGAAAATCCAGAAAGTGATTTTGTGGAGGACACAGCCTTTCATCAAAACACTGTTAATGCTCAAGTTGAAGATTCCTCTCAGATGGGTTCCACATTTGAATCCAACTCATCTAGTCAAAAATATCATAAAACTGCTGCTTCTTGTGTCGATGTTGATAATGAGGAGTGGGATGATTTTAATGCTACAGTATATTCCGATAGTGTTGCATCCAGCAGTGATCAGGGACATACTGTGGAGACAGCAGATCTGGAAGCAGCAATGACTTCCTCCAGTTTATCAGTTGAAACTGTCCAACATTCCTCACCAGAACAAGATAAAAGTGATGCAGACCATTCCATCGAGCTCAATGTGGCACAAGATCGTGACCCTGATGATCCAGTTCAGATAAATGGTGGCCTGGAAGAAAAACATGAAGGCAGCTCAGAAGAAATTGAGAGTGATATCACAGCTCATCAACCACATAACAATCCAGAAAATCCTAAAACTTACAAAATACCTGAGGATCTAGGTTCGGATGCAAAAGCAAATGAGGATGATGATGATGATTGGGGGGAATTTGATAGCGGGGTTTCTGAAACAAAGGATGAGAGTGACATAGAGAGGACTTCTGGGAATGAAAGGGATCTGTGCAATGAAAGGAGTGCGAATGATGACAATGGCGTTAAGATGGCAGAGCCTGATGTAGATTGTTCACCTCCTGGATTAATATCTAATTGTAGCAATAACTTAAGGGAAACTGAAAAACGTGAAATAACAGAAACTGATCTGAGAGATGAAAGTGTTGTGAAGAGGGAAAAGGATGACAGTGAAGAATATGAAAATCCTACCATGCAGACAGATTCACATAAGTGTAATGCCTTACAAAGACCAGATGTTGATGATAATGGGGAGAGTGATACAGATGAGGAATTTGGAAATTTCAGCACTTTCAGAGATAGAAAAGAAAGCGACCCACAAGAAGTGGCCCCTATCACCTTCAGAAAAAGTATTTGTGAAGCTGATGACGATGGTGATGATGTTGACGAAGAAAATTTTGGTTTTGACCGTAAAATGTCCTCTGCATTTAATGAGGACAGTAAAGATGATGACACCCATGAACAGTCTGATGGGGAGGAGGATGACTTTGGAGATTTTGACTCAGCTGAGAAGGCTTCCGGAGGTGTTGCAAAAGACAATAACGATGGGGATGAATTTGGAGATTTTGGCAGTTCTGAACCAGCTGGAAATGAAGATTCAGATTGGGCAAATTTTGAGGCTACTCCAGCACAGACTAAAGGGTCTGAAGAATTCTCTTCATTTGCTGAAAGTCCACCTAAATCTTTACAGTCTGTGGAGTCTAAGCAGGTAATTTTTACGTAGATTATTCTTTCCATTGACAAATTGTCCCCTTTGCATTGACTTTTGAGATAATGATAATTGAAGTTTCATGTGCCCATAGCTTTAATGATTTGACTTTTTCTTCTTTTTAGTAATACTTACAAATTACACACCAAATCTGCTTGATACTTTGATACACAATGGAGGCCTGTAGAGGTAGTGTGTAGTGTATAACTCAGTTCAGCCATTAACATGGAGAGAGTCAGTCTAAGGGGACGAAATGTTATGAAATGAAAAATCTGGAGTTGTAATATTGCAATATTATGTTTTGTATTTATATTTTTGAATATCTCCATCCATCTTGAGACTGAGAGCACTGCAGCTTTGTTCTTCAAATTCTGCACTCTTTCTCTTAAATATACCACTACCAGTTATGATACACTTTCTTAAAGAGTTACATCAAAACAAAGGGGAATAATCTTTAGTCATTTGAATTTACTGCTTGTGAAATGTTTTTTTTTTAAAATTCAAAATAGATACTCCAATGCTGAAATTTTTGTGGCAAAACAATTAAAAGATTTTGTACGCTGCCACTTTGTAGCCAGAGCTACTTTATCTTCAGGACAAAGTGCACAAAGTTCTGCAGGCAGTCATCAGTAGTTTTCCAGAGCAAGGAGAACCAGCCAGAAATGGGTCACAAGCCAGTGAAGAACAGGACAATAATCACTGTCTCACCGCATTACAAAAAGATGAAAGCCTATCTTCGTTGGAAACGGTTGTGGAGTTGGGACTCTCTAACTCCCTCGAGGCAAAGCAGCAAACATGGACAGTAGTGCAGCATCCATCTAAGTAAGTTTAGTGTTATGCATATTTTGGTAAAAATCATTATTATATGCCTGCCCCCAAATTTCCTGAGATACATTTCATGTATTATATAAGGTTTAAAAGACATTCATGGAAAATCTTAAGAGTGATCTAACTAAACATTGATGACAAATTTTATCAGATCTTTTTCTTACTGATGTTCAAATTAGCTTGTATTTCCTGGCCTTGTCGATATCAGTGATCAGGGGTTATGTTTTTTTCAAATATGGCCCCATCGGAAACACTAAGAATATTGGGATTTAAATGTGATATCGGCGTCACAGCATGTAATTATACAGAATGTTTTGTCGCATAAATATTGTATAGGTATCTTTATTCAGACCCTTAAATCAATTGACTTTTTTTTCTTTTTCATTCACTTGTGATTCATTGATTTCTGATTTACAGAAAAGACCCAAAAGTTCGTTTATGGGGCCATCTTAAAGATGTTGACTCTAGTCATGCCCTTATGTATGGCTGGCCAACTTCTTATTGCAGCAAAGAAGTGTTCAGCACCTTGCATATTGACACCCTGAATGTTGTAAGAAAATCTTTTTTATCAGAACTTCATTTCAACTATTTTTCTGTGAATGTTGTGTTGCAAAAGACATTGTAAGGATTTCGTGATCATTTATATATCCAGTTGCTAAATTGCTTTTCACATTTACCTGTTTTGAGTGCCTGTTGAGTTTGTAGTCAAGAATAAAGTGGATCTACAAACTCAAGGGAGAAAATGAAGAAGTGTGTAAGTAACTGTCAAATTATAAAGACACACGAGTAATCGTTGATTTATGGATTTGAGGGAAAAAGACTGAAAGAGTGTGTTGGTGACCGTCAATTTAAAGGGATGCAGATTTGAGTAATTGTTTATTTTTACAGATTCATGGGGGAAAAATGAAAGAATGTGTTTAGAAACTGTCCAAGTATAGGGGCACAGAATTGAGTAATTATCAATATACAGATTCAAGGGGAAAAAATGAAAGAATGTGTTTACTGTTTAGTAACTGTCAAATTAGAGGGGCACAGAATTGAGTAATTGTTGATCTACAGATTCAGAGGAAACACAAAATAGTGTTTAACTATTTACATTTTTATCACTCCCAGCTTTTTACACAAAAGAAGCAAGCTGTTCCTTTTTTTGCCGCTGGTCTGAGCATTTTGGAACCTATTCGTGGAAGTGGTGGGAGCCAGGATGGAAAGAAGGGGAAAAGCAATATGCCTCCACCACAGCCTGTTCTCTTGGATACAAGTAAACCTGAAGTTCATCAGAGCCCTTCAACACAGGTCAGAAAGTCTGTCATTCCTCAAGTTTTTTAGTCAGCCTGTATGTGTTGTTATTGGTGTTTTATGGCCATCAGTATTATTCATGTGCTTTGTTGCTCTTTAGATGAAAGTTGTGTCTTTTTCACTTTGAGAGAGTAGTTGAGTGAATGTTAATTGTTAATGTCCATTTAGTGTGTTTGGCTTGGAAACTTCTGTTAATTAATGACATGAAAACATGCATTAGATTCTGTTTCACAACATGAGAAAGGACATCTTAAATCGCTGTAATGTCAGAATTTAATGTGAACAATGTTCATCTGGTGTACAGATGTCTTTGGCAGGATTTATTGAAGCATAAGTCACAAGTAGTAATTTAATATTAGGTGCACTTTTTTGGATATCAACTTTGCAATAAATGCAAATCAGTTCATAAATCTGTCATTTCTTAAGATGAAAAGGCATTCCATAATCATGTAATTTTATTCTTATTTGTAAACAAGAAATTCTGGGATATTTTAATCTGCATGCTTTTCCTGTGTAAGTTCCCAGTAAAACCAGTTACCTTTCAGTCCTATTGCTTGTGGTAACATCTTTTACATCTGTCACTAACTTTCCCCTTCCAGAATTGCACATATCTTTCCCTACTATGTATTAACACATTTATCTGATCTATCATGTAGAAACACTTTTTAAATGTTGGCAAGCTTCTCAGATTTACAACATCAGTTATCTGCCGGCAATTCATTTATTACCGATAGAATTGCTATTTGTTTTGCTCTAGTTCGCATTAATAATTTGTGTGACATAATTGTGTGATATTTTTGTGACACTGTGCACCATTAATAAATTATGTAGAGTGAGTGATTAGATTCAGCTGCAGGAATTTATTGAAATGTCATAAATCTTAACTCATCACGGTGTTGGTATTATGTTATTTAAAAGCTCCATATATGAAGGTCAAAGACAAAGGTGGTTTCAGGTTAATAGCATGAATTTGAAGTAAATATCCAGCATAATGAGATGAAAAATTGCCAAAACTTTTAGCTACTTCTTAGTTTCTTTGAAATGATTTGAAACTATGCCTAGTGCTAAAATTTTTAGTTTTTTTAAATTTCTTTGAAAATCATTTGAAAGTGTCTAATGCTAAACTTTTAGCTTCTTTTTAATTAATTCAAATCATTTAAAATTGTGTCTAATGCTAAACATTTAGCTACTTTTTAATTAGTTCGAATCATTTGAAATTGTGTCTAATGTTAAAACTTTTAGATCCTTTTTAATTACATTGAATCATTTGAAATGGAATATTCTGTCAATTTCTAAGAGGTAGAGATTTTAATACTTTGTACCATGACTGTCATCTGTGAACTTTTTTTCTTTCTCTAATCCATGCTCTCTTACAGGACATTCCACCGGTGGACTTTGATTGGAGTTCAAGTGGGTTGACCAACCCTCTTACAGGTACTGACTTTTGGCTCTTCAAAATAATTTCCCATATATCTATTTACTATTAATGTAAATATGTATATTTATAATATATATTGCTTTGCCTGGTAGAGAAGATAAGACATTTAGTTTACCATTTAAACCAGCAACAAGTAAGACTTATCTCACTTGCTGTGTTTTTCACAAAGTCAGCGAACTCCCTAGGCTTGCATGTTGTCACATAAAATAAACACCTTTAAAATCTCATATTTGAGGGGCTATGGGAAGACAGTGAGTGACTTGGATTTTATTAACTTTATTTCAAAACAATTTGATATAAATCTGAAATCTCAAGCTGTGATAGGCATTTCACTCGATAATTATTTTAAAGGCTTCTTCAAAGGGAAAAATAAGTTTCGGTGTTTGAGTTTTAAATAATAATTCAGTGAGATTATTATTGGATTTTGAGATTTATGAAAATGAACCTTACTGGAATTCAGACCAAATCAGACAATAAGTTTTTGAAATTCTGAATTATGGTCTATACTCAGGCACCTGTCAGCCTATTAAAAGCCATTTAAAGTCCACTTTATAATGTGTTAAACACTCTCTCACTGAATTGGAAAAACATTGAGTATAAGAATATGACAGCAATGTCTGTCTTTGGAATATGACATACACCTTAATTTATATAGGATAACAAAATGGGAGATTAAAATGATAAATGATAATTCTTCTTGGTAAGGTACAAGGAAGTGATGAGAAATTTCAAATTACATAAGATACCACATGTAAAAATTAACTGGTATCAATAAGCTTTGATTTCTGTGCTGATTTTGGATAGGGTTGCTGTTCTGTTAGCCATAAATTATTTTCTTTTAAATTGATCAAATAGATGGAATGGGGCTAAAGTGACAGGCAGATTCCGAAATTCTCGAATAGTGCCAATGTAACCTTATCTTTGTCTCCTTAGATTGAATTCTTCAGCCCATTATGACAGATAATATATAATATATAATATCACAGACATACAATAATGTTTTTTATATATATGACATCTTTCACAATTTTGTCCAACCTACATATAATGAATCACCCATGTATGGGGCTTCATGAAAGCGACATTCATGGTGGAGATGTTCATTGTCAGCCCGCAGACTTTTTTCTGTTTTTAATTTTTTTCATTTCATGTGATGCGTTTGTTTTACATGTGTGTTTCAGTTCAGCCAGCATTGACACTGTCGCTAAATGTTTCTTTTCACATTTGTGGCAAATAGTAAAAGGAAGAATGTGGGATTTCACAGTCTTTGATTCTGGGATTTAGTGTGCTTCATTCCCAAAGTGTTTTGCTCTGTACAATTAGTTTATATGTTTGCAGTGTTTCAAAATAAATATGTATTACAGTAGGTACTTTCTTTTATGTGGCTGCTATTAGTGTTAGGGGTCTGCAGGCTCATTATAAAATCATGTAGAGGAAATACTGAGCTGTGTCCACTGTTCAGCTTCTACAGCTTACTATGTAGAATACTGCAGTCCCCTGACAACAGCCATTTTTTATTACAAAATCTGCAGGCCAGTGTTTTTCTCTGAGAGCTTAACCTTATCATTTTCAGCTCTCTCTCTCCCTTAGGACTTTCATCCTCTCTCATATTGTAACCACTCACTGAACCTCAATCAGGCCGTTGCAGCCTTTGCCAAAAGGTGGAACCAGAGTGGGACCCTGGGGAGGTCATGGTGGAGATGAAAAAAATCTACACAAAAAATGTTTGTTCACATGAGTTCTGTTTGTCGTCATTGTTATGTGCAAGAAAAATTAAATTGCCTCCCAGGACAATAAAATATCTCAATTACCCTTCGACTGCTTGTTCTGACCTTTCAAAGCTATATGCACAGGGTAGAGATGCACATGTGCACAAACTTCCAGTAGAATTGAACATTATTTTCATCACTGCCTTGATCTCTTCAGGGTCCCATTCCACTCCCATCTTTTTGCAAAGGCTCATCTATAATTGTAATTTTTCTGGTTCCCTTTACCTTCTTAAATTTGAGTTGCCATTTATGTATTTGATGTCCCCAGTTCATATATTTGGTGCAGGTTTAATTCATATAAATTCCACAGGCATTGTTGACATTCTTATTTTCACTAGCAATGCTGATACTTTTAATTTTATTGTCGAGTTGTTGACTCATGGATTTTCCAATGTTATCTTACACATTAGACCCGTAATGTTGCTTCGTATCTGACACAAGAGGACTTTTTATCATGTAGAGAGGTTATCACAACCTTTTTGTACTAACGTCATGGATATTTTGTGATGAAAGAAAATTGTCCTGTCTAAATTATGAAATTTTTCATGGGTTCAAAAAAGTTTTGCATGGCAAGAGCTGATGTTATTCTGATCTGAGCCTTTGTCTGGATTAGGCACTTTGAATTAGTAGATTTTCTGCTTTATCTCCTGGTCATGTGGACAGATGAATTCTTACCAATGGTATTAGGAAATTATTGTCCTCTTTATCTGTTTTCTTAATCTTAATGTTTTCTGTTGCAATCTCACACTTCTTATTAGTGCGCTGTTGTCATTGTATCCAGATTTTTTATTGCTTTGCTTTCAAATTTTTTGATAATTTTTTTTCTTTTGAAAGTTAGATGTGAATTCTGTTGCTTAGTTCAGCAGTTTTTCCTTTCGTGTGGACATCGAAAAAGGCTGACCCATTATAATCTTGTGAAACATTGGAAGTGGTCACGTTTAAGCTATTAATTAGTTTGCAGGTGGCATGTTTTCATGCACTGTGGAAATCATCATTTGTGATTGGAATCAGGAAGCCATGAACAGTTAAAGTCATTCATTATTACTGCTATGACCCAAGTGGAACTTGAACTGATGAAACAAATCATTAATGAGATGGCAGTGAACTCAAGCAAGTGTTTATCGTAAAGTTAAACCCAGTCAAGATTGCTGTGACATCAGTGAGAAAAATAATTGAATACTGTTGAAGCTAGGCACTCTTGTATTGATAATACACATGAGATAATAAACCGTGAAGGTTGATCTCCATTGCACTGACCCAATTTGTTCTTAATATTTCAAGTTGATCATTGTCAGTCAAACGTGAATTATCAGGGCATACCAGACAACTATTGTATTCAACTACTGCAGGTGAACTGATGCAAATAATAATTTTTTTTTGTATTTCATCTGCTATATTCAGACACCAATGCCTAGAGGAATCACTCAGCATTGTAGTGTCCATTCTTGGTTTAGGTTTATATCGAGATCAGGTTGTTAGAGTCAAGATTTAGTATTCTTGAAGAATAGCAGCTTCTTGCTTGAGACACCTACATTGAGTATTGTTCTGGGATCTGTAATATCAGCTTTTGTTTGTGTACGCCACATGAAGGAAATTGTCTCCTCAACTGGCTCTCATTAAAGCTACTTCAAGATTGCAGCACAGGGATTTAGTAGGAAAGTAGTGCAGAAGTAGTTGATGAAGATGATTCCATCAGAATGATTTTGTCAGTCTTTCATTTTATTAGCATTAGTGTTTACAGAAGTTTTTAGTTCATGGTGGTCAGATTAGGCTCTAAGATCCAATTCTGTCCAAGCAGTGACAGTCGTATCTGAAATTGGTGTCCTTCTATGTGCCATATGTGATGTAAAACGTTTAGATTGGTTTCTCGGAGTACTTGAGTTGTTCAGCCATTTTGTCAGTCAGAGTTTCTATGCAGAGTATTCCTTAATTCTGGGTCTGGAGTTACCAGATAAAATATGAATCAAGCAGACTTATCAGAATATTTCAGTTATAATTTCTCTCTGTCACAAAAAAGGATTGAGGCATGGTTATGTAAGTAGTAGGGAAAGGAACCTTGCATATTTTTTTTTTTTGGACATTTAGCTGTGTGCGGTTTTATATCTTGTGTATTTTTGTGGAGTGAAAGGCGGAGTAGAGGGGTACAGATTCTGTCCAGGGGTAGTTTTTAAAGAATGGTTTAAGTTTTATTTTGTTTTCCGTCATTTGAATACTGTTGAACTTCATTTTGAATGTTTGCCACTTGCCCATTGCTTTTCATTTGCACTTTTACCATTGCCCTTTGTTCATGTGTCCCATTCACTGAGGCCAGTAAAGTCAGAAATAGACAGACCAACAACAAGTTTGTAAAATCCTTCCTGGTTTACCAGCTGAAATTAATATCTCTATGAAGTATGTAAACAGTGATAAATTACACGTTGGCTGTTGGAACCTCCTTGCAACTAAATTTTACCAGCTGAAATTAATATCTCTATGAAGTATGTAAACAGAGATGAATTACACATCGTTTGTTGGCTGTTGGAACCTCCGTACAACTAAACTCAAAGGCCATTGGTATGGGACAAGAGTATTTTACATGTAAAGCTGAGCAGTGACCACAACTCAGTATTTTCTTTTTTTGGCTTAGTAATTAGGCTACAGTCCCCTGACACAACAGCCTTCCTGTTTAGTTTTAATGAGGTTCCAACAGCCAACCGACAATATACTAATACAGCCAGCTGCATGTCTGCCACATAGTTTTACTTCAGCAATACTCATATGGGAATAAGAATGGCAGACATAAGTTATGGTAGCAGGAAGGATTTTATATATAGAATCATTTTTTGCACGGCTCAGAACATCAGTTGTGCCCAATTTGTAACAGACCTAGCCTCTAGTGTTTACTTCTCTCCACTCTGTCACCAGCGAACACGCTAGACTTAGATTTTCTTGTCGTTCAGGGAAGTGACTCTTGTGAAAAGATATCAGGTAAGTTCATTCACAAGAATGTTGTGTGCTTATTTGGAAAAAATGTTATATTTTTCATCAACAACATCAACAACTCACAGCACCTCTAGATCCGAAATGTCAGTTTTTGTTGTTTGCTGTTGTTCTTTTTTTTTTGATATGGTGTAAATTGTGTATGTTTTGTATCTATTTTCACCTTTTCATTTAGTTTGAGATATGGAAAAAAAATATTTGTTTTAGTTTAATACCCAAAATTGCAAAAACCCCCATGAAACTGATGTATATATTATAGATATAATGATAATATTTCTTTGATTTATGTGTCCAAATTTTGCGAGGAACCAGTCGATCTTCATTTTTTTTTTTCCCATATTCCTCAGGAGAGAGAAAAGAAAAAATAAAAGAAAATGACAAGTTTTTGTTTTCAATCAGGACATTTGATTTATGATATAAAGGCTTACTTATGAGGAGCATTTCTAAAGTATAGTTACTGTTGTAAAACTAATCTTCACTATGTTTCGGGAGACTTCGCAATTATTACGAATACATGAAAGTACTTAATAAGTCATAATTTGTGTGTACAATTTAATATTACAAGTAACTTCACCAGCTGACTTGCTGATCCCAATAACTATACACTAGTATCCATAGGCATTCAGTATCATCAGTAATTCAATTCAAAATATGTCCCTGATTGATATCCATATGATCTATTTTCTTTCCCTACTTTTTTTTCCTTGCCCTTTTCTAATGTGAGAGATGTACATAATATTTATACTTGTTCTTTTTTTATAAACACACCCGTGGCACTTTACACCACCATTATTAAGTGTTCTGAAAGTTTGGTGGAAAAAAACAAAAACAAAGAATTTGTAAGAAAATACTGCATGCAAATTACTCAGTTAAGGATTTTGCTATTGGGATAACGTGATGAACAAATGCATGAAGAGTGAATTTGAATTTTTGTTTTAAATTTTTTTTATAATCTGAGAATTTTCCTAGCTGTGCTGTGTGTACGGTAGTTGCTGTGAACTTTATTTCTCATTGGGAACCTTGTTTGTTCTATGCACAAACGTAAAGATTTTAGTTTGATTAAGAAGACAGAAGACAAATGTGTTGTTAGAAATCATAATGATTATTCCTGTAGCAAAAGCTTTATTATGCTGAAAGCAAGTCCAGGCAAGGGAAAAGGATGCTGACATTTTATAAAGGTCATTTCGGCATCTGTTTTTGAAATACCTGTTTAATTTTCGAGGGTGTTTTATGTCAAAAAAACTCCAGGGACTGGGATATTTATTATTGGTATCTAGATACATGTATGTATTTTTAAAAGCCAGCGCGAGGAAACAGATAATTGAAACATGAAGTTACTTTGTTTTCAGTTAAGGTAATAAAAATGGGCAGTTGTCAAAATGAGATGTGTTTGAATTTCAAATTCCAGTGGTTGGCAGCAAATTTTAAGCAAAAAGTGTTGTATAATATCCCATCACATAGTATAAGTCATCATAAAGTCTTTAAAATGTAGGACCAAATGACTGTGTGCTATTCCCGCCCATGAAAGTATGCAATAATTCTTCGGCAGATATATCTGACTGCTTGTATTACAGGTGTAGGAATGTATAATGCGCCAAATTTGCCTGGTTAGTTTAACCCTTTTAGTGTCACAGACGTCCAAAGCAGTCATCAGCATTTTCCTAAATATATGTGCCGAGACCGCTGTAACGCCCAATTTCGGGTAGGTTGGATAGATAAAATATGCGAATATGAAGGAGGGCGTTATAATTTCTTTTCCAGAGTTTCAGGAGTGATTTTTAGGTAATATAATTTGCCACTATGTCCCAGGGCTGTGACACTGAAAGGATTAAGACAGGAAGAGGGATAATATTAACTTCTGTCATAGCAGAAGTTATTTTATGTCAATTACATAACAAGAGCATGAATTTTAACCGCCTGCATTTTCTCCAAGTTGCAAAATCATAACAAAATCCATGGTCATTAACTGTGTATGTTGTCTAAATTATTTATGCATTATTGAATACTAAAGCTTGTCTCTTGTTGTAATCTCTATTTCTTCTCATGCTGCCAAATTGCCCACATAGATGAGTGGGACTGGGGTAAGACTTCAAGAGTTCTTTACACTTTTTTGTGATTATTTGGGTTGTTTTGTTTCCTTTTTGTTTGACTTTCTTGACCTTTTAATTGCCTCATTCATTTTTCTGAAACCAAGCACTGATCAGAACTGTAATCTTTACTCTAACTCGTGCACTTAAGTCTCAAGAACTTATGTGATATCAATTTTTAACAAGGAAGAAAAATGAAGCTAAAGTGTAGAATTTCTTGTTTTGCATATTGGTAGGTAAAGCCAACATTTATTACTCTGAGCCTTTGAAGATGTAGAGAAAGGGAGATGAAGATAGTTTAAATGACAGCAAAAAATGTTCAATGAAATGTCAGTGTCACATTTTTAACTCACCGAGAGTTAATTTTTAGGTGTCTAAGAATAAGAAAAGCACGGAATGATAATTCTCATTAAAAGTACTCCTCATTTCAGTCTCATCATTTCTCTTCCTTTCTCAAAAAAGTCAAGCTTTTTGAGAATGTATGACAGTGGAAAAAAAAAACTAAAAAGTTTTGTAGGTTACCATCTAAAAAATGAGCAAATGTTGGTCACAAATTTGATGACTTTTATTGATATCGAGACCACAGGGGCATTTAGTTTACTATAAACATGTTAGAAGAAGGCGCAAACAGTACTTCCTGTCCCTGCCAGTCTGTAATTCGGTTTGAAGTATGCTTAATCCATGCTTTAACTCTATTGCTGCCAGAGGGGATTTACTGAGCCAAGCTGCGAGTTTTTGAAATGCTAATGGTTGTCTTTAAATTTGGTATTTGGAGCTTGCGCTGATCTCGCAACCCCGACAAAGTTATACACTGGAAAGCTGATTTCATTAGCTCTGGCATTGCAAAAATTAGCCACCAGTTATTTTGTTGGCTAAAGGCAGTAGTGGGATTAAGTGATTCATGTTTCCACTCAAGCTAAGGGCACACACAAAATTGAGCTTCAATTCCTTTTCCTTCTTGTATCTTTAAGTTTCTCCACATTTACCATGAATTTAAGGGATTCAGGCAGAATGTAAGTTTCAAGATGAATAATGAGCGTACAGTATTATTTTGAAGGCCTTAGTGGAGCGGAGTCATCAGATGTATGCAGGCTAAATCTAGATTTGATGCTCCAGGAAGCCTCTAAAACAACCGTTACTTAAGGTCGTAGTGGCTTTCAGTGCATTTTTATACTATCTGGAAGCTTTTCAGCTGTGAAAGTGGTCAGATAGAAATCATCACATTCCTGTTGACACCATAGATCATACATTTCTTAATCTGATTTTACTTATCTTGAGATATGTTTGAAGCTGATGGGAGACACAAACCTAGTCCTGCCAACTGTCCTGCATTTTTACAGAATTGTATGGCAATTAGGGTGTGGCTATTTTTATTTTTGTAATCTCCTCTCCATTGCAGTTATAATTAACAGGTAGTTGCAGTTGAGATACAGTATACCGAGACAGTTCAGTTTGCCAGATTCCGTCTGTCGATTAGCGCGCATATCATCCAAGTCACAGAGTGCAACAATTCGCACCACACCCCTTCATAATTGAACGAAAGATACTAGTACCATAGAGCTCTATGAGTAGAGTAGTACTCACCGTGTCTATACGTGTGCAGGTTGTGGACATATAGTGAAAGAAGTAATGGTCCATATTCGGTATTCTGTGTCTCAGGTTGCAGTTTGCCTTTATGAAAAGTTTTTCCATTATGAAGTGATCATATGGTTGGCAGGTGTGAGAAACCTAGATATTGAGATTTCTGAACTTGCATTCACCTGTTAAATAAACATATTTGCTGTGTTTGATCTAATAAATAAACACATTTGCTGTGTTTGCTCAAATAAATAAACTGTTTGATCACATAGTTAATTCTATACAGTTGTGAAGTTTATGCTGATCACTGATTGTTTTATAATGCTAAGCCTGTACTTCACCAGACTTCAGAACTATTAATACTCATTATTTCAGCTGTCTTTGAGTCAGTAGAAATTTTCCCTTGTTTACATTACTAAAACCAGTGACCCTTATTTAACTTCAGTGTCATTGTAGTAAACTGGTTCTGTGGGAATTGTTGGCTGGAAAGGCCCTGAAATGTAAAAATCTGAGAAAAAGTCCGGGAACTAGTGCCTAAATAAGTGGATTAGTCCTGGAATTCTCCTTGGGTTTAAAAAACAATTAAAAACTGGAGGGAAAAAAGTCTCTTATTTTTCATTCATATTCTTTTTATTTAAGCAGTGGTGGAACTTTTCATTTTAACCACGGAAAAACATTCTCAAAGAGGTGCAGCCGCCGTATTGACAGTAATTACACTGTCCATGAAAGATTTCTAAAATCATCTAACAGTTGTAGTAAAGATTAACTTCTCAAAATAGATAGGACAGAAACAACCCTAATCTCCAATTAACAACACAGCACTCCTTTGCTGTATATATAACCACCTATCTATGATGTGTCTCTGTTATTAATGTTTCTAAAGTCATTTGATTGGTTGGTGTACTGTGTGGTCTAAGATGTTTTCTAGTACTATTGACTGTGAATTTTATCTCATCAACTGCCTTAGGTATGCAAAGAGACAAGTAACTAAAAAATTCGAAATATGGATTTTTTGTGTATATTTCAACTGCATTCAAAGTTGCATTGAATGATCTTGGTTAAAGACTCCTGAGCCGTAAAATAATGGAATAGCTAACTTTCAAAAATTCATCTGAACTAGACCAATTGTGCTAAAGTAAACAGTTTTTTGCTTCTCCTGAAAAGTAGCCAGGACTGATTATTGGTTTCAGGGAACGGTGACAAAATGTAGAAGAAAAAGGAAAATATCACATATTGCAAAGCCCGGTCTTAGAAACAATATAGACACGCTGCAATACACCACAAAATAATAAAGGAGAAAATACGAGGCTTTGCAACATACAACTTTTTTTGTTTTATGCCATACTTAATCTTCACTATAAGCCATGCAGCGACCTCACAGATTTCTGTGGCTTTTTAAAAAAAGATTTCATCAAATGTCTTAGAGAAACAGTGTATTTGAATGAGATAAGAGCTGTTTGTTTACCAGCCAGGACATGCTCATTATCTATGGTTCACAGATGGAACATTTTTAATTTTTTTTTAAAATGAAATAAAAGACAAAGAAGAACAACCTTATCAGCCACATTCAGCATTCTGTGGAAACCAGTCATCTTTGTGTTTTCAGTTGATCACAGAGACAAAATTGCATGAGCATATTCTGGTTCACCATAGATACAGGATTAGATTTGTGCCAAATTGTGTTCATTTACAGCATTATATATGTAGTGCATCTTTCCTTGTGACAATGACGATAATCACTTCTTACCTGAGCCAGCGATATATGAGTTCGTTCTTGCAGTCAGAATTGTGAACACATTGAATCTTCATAATTATATTCTTTTGAGCCAAAAAGAATTCTGACCGGGAAAGAAAAGTACTGTAGCTTATCATGGCTGGAGATACCTGGTACTCCGAAATTCTGCGTGTAGATAAGGTTGATCAGAGCACAATAAAACGACGGCCCTTTTTTACTTTTTCTTTCAGAAAAGGTAGGTTACATGATACTCTATATTTTAATTATTGTAGCTGTTTCTAGCTGGAAATTTGAACGGCAAAAACCAGTTGAATTTTTTTTTCATCATTAGTAAGGTACTATTGAGTTATCCATATGGATAACATGCAAAGAAGAAAACAAAGAAGTGTTAGATATGCAGTTGTGAGTAGAAAATAATGTCTAGTAATGCTTCTGAAATTATTTTGTAAAGATACATGGTTCATTTTTTTTCTTATGGGGGGATTAATATTTTAGAGCAAGAGAAATGGTGTCAGAAATAACCAACACTGGCCCTTTCTGTTCTCCACAATTGGTCTCAGAATGACATCTGCTTCTCACCCAAAGATGCCGTGGAGGAAGAAGAAGTCGGGAGATCTAGTATGATATTTTGCTGTCCACACTTGCCTATATGTAGTGCAGAAGTTGGTTTAAGCCTACCTTTAGAACATTTATTACTATTCCTTAGCAGTTAGGCAACAGACCTAAATTTCAATGGATGTATTATATTTGTGTGAGTCTTTTTATGTAAAATTCCTGTTGGTAAAAACTTCATAATAGCATGCATTCTGTTGTTTTTTTTATTCAACCTTTGTCCTTTTCTTATTTGTTTATCACTTTTTCTGGTTTATAATCTCTTCTTTTATGAACCAGTTGCCATCAGATTTGAGGGGGAGGGGGGAGGGGGGTTTGACATTCAAAATAACAAATGTGATGTGCTCTCCATATTTCTGTGCGTTCTTGTTTGATCAATTCAGGCATCAATCTTTATCAGTTTGGACTCTGCACACCTTATGTTTCTGCTGGATCTTCTGAGGCATGGCGCTTTTTGTTGTGTGATTTCACTCAATTGTATAGATTTGTCATGTGTTGAGTGTTTGCACTGAAATTAAATTCCCTGTTGGTGATTGTGACTAATATTTCTCTCTGGATATCATAGGAAAATTTGAAAAACCTCTGCATCATGAAGTGATACAACTGTACTGAAGTTTATGATAAATGCGTTATCACTTCCACATAATTATTGTGCCACCGATTGTTTTGCAAATATATTCAACATGAATACACTGTATCTATGAAAGCCAAACTTCATAAAACTGGCATTCAAAAACAAAGCAAAAAAATGGAGTTGTTCCATCATAAATCTTTAAAATGCCTTGTTACCTCAAGGCATATCCTAAAGCCTGCACAGTTAACGTTCCATTGATATGTAAGCTTCATAGTTATGCGAGTGATAGTTAAAGTAAACACCGCCACCTGTTATTTTCCAGCTGGGGATTGCATTTATTGTAGACAAAATTTTTGACATAATTGGCTGATTGCAATCACCTTCTCATTGCACTGATTCCCTTCTTTTGATACCTGAGAACGAAAAAAATTCTGATTTGCCTATTCTTACGAGTAGCCATAAAACTGATTAAAGCTTCATTAGACATTAGTTCATCAAGGTCACTGATGTGTGGTGGAAACTAGCTACTCTGAATGCACTTCATAAAACTGCTTTGAACGATTGCCAGTGGCATTGGTCTGATTTCATTTTGCACGCAACATGGCATGACATTTTAATTGATTTTGAGTTCTGATCTTTCTGATCTGTGAAGACCTATGTGATTTCCCTTTTCATTATGTCAGCATGATTTCAATTTTATTTGTTTTCAGTGAAAAGAATTTTGAAATGCTTGTTTTCATTATTATGGCTTTGAGTTTCACTGCAGCATGAGTTGTTTTGTTTGTTTTTTTTCTTTCTCTTTGCATTTTTAGTATTTAGGGATTTCCCTGATCAGTTGTTGATTTTGGCACAAGATCTGGAAGGGATTTTAAGCTGAAGTCAGTTGCATTTTGTAATAATATTCACATTTATCCTTGCAAATTTTTTTTTTCAGTATTCAAAGCAGACTGCCAGGAAACGGCGCCCTCATCTCTTCAACCCCTGGAAGAAATTCTGAAAAAGAGCACTCCAACGGCTAAGCTGGCTACACATGAGGTTCTTAGCCCAGAGGCTTTGCGTATTCTGAACAAGATGCCTGACCTGAGCTTCATGCAATCCAGAGTCCTCATGTTCCCTGTTAAACAGTGATGTTCATTCTTTCGTAGAACACTTGTGTCCTAACTGATAAAGGCTGTATAACACTGACATGAAATATGAAAGCAAATCACAGATCATGTTTTACAGTGTTTTCTCCAGGTCATACGAGTTGGGGGGAACATTCCCCCCTTGTCATAAATTTTGGGGGGGATTTGTAAACTTTGAGGGGGATTTTAGATTTTTAAAATATTCTTTCCAGTTTCGTGTTCATGGAAGAAGATGGTAAAAGTAAAAAACTGTGCTGTTAAGTCCAACAGTGAACTGTTTTGAGGTGTTGTAATGAAACAATCCTTGTCTTTTCTCTTTCTCCCTCCCCGTCTCTCTCATTCCCTCTCACTTCCCCTCTCTCTTTCATTCCATCATTATTTTGATCTTACTATTCAATGATGATGATGATGATTATGATGATGGTAGTGGTGACAATAATGACTAGATCAAATACTGCTGATGAATGATGATGATGATGATGTGATGATGAAGAAGTGGTATAGTATATGATGATGGTAAAAACTCTGAACATATTGGATTGGAGAGGCAAAACATGATTATATTTTTTAAATAATTATGTAACAGTAACAATAAACCCAGTTATATTTTAAAAACAATGCTTGGAAAGGATGTACCTTTGCCTTCCATAAAACATACATGTTACTAATACTAATAACTTAAAATTCACTGAAACAAAATAATTTGACCAGTTCAAGACGCTACGCAACATATCCTTTGTTTAGTAGGTATTAAGAACAATGTACAACCAAACTGATTTCAAGACATACAATAACAAACTAATTTGAAGTGAATTCGTTTTTTCTTTCATCTGTTAACAACAACTAAAGCAATTTTTATAAAAGTATCCCTTTTGGTCCTTTCAGTTTCATCTGCATAATTTTAAAAGTTACAAGAGGTAAAATCTGGACTCACTGTGGTTAGTCTGTTCACAAATTTGACTTTAGGTCAAATGATGAAAGGTTGTCACTTTGTATTCAAGGCTTGGAGAAAAGTCTGCGCTCCTTCTCAGCCCTCCACAACTTGACTGCATCTGCAGGATCATAGTTAGCCAGGGGCACACCATTGATGCTTATGGTCATGAGTCGATTTAGAGCCTTTTCTTTCAGTCGATTTCTAAGTGCTGTTTTGATGTTGTTCTGTGCAGAAAATCCTCGTTCACAAGCTGCAGTATGCACTGGTAAGACCAAGGCAATCTTTGCTAGGGCTTTCAAGTTTGGAAAACTGTCAGGATGATTTGCATGGATGATTGACCATAGCTGAGACAAGCTGTCTCTTGGGTAGTTCTCCTTGTGGACAAGCAGCTTCACTTCCTCCCATTCATCAATGATTTGAGTGGCTGAAAGTATGGCCTCGCAGTGCTTCTGATTCACAGCAAAATGGTCTTTGAGAGTTTGGACTTTTTCACTTCCATAGTTTTGGAGCTGAGATTCTTGATAAAATGACAGGTCCCTCATTGCAAGGATCTGGAATGCTGAGACAAGAGATGTGTTAGCCTCAGGGAATCTTTCCTCGATGTTCTCAATGAGATTCTGGATAAAGTTCTTTACTGTGTCCGGGCTTTTTGCTTCCTGCTGATCTTTGCCTTGGATTTGGTGTCCTTTCAGAAACACGCCTTCATCTGTTTGAGTAAGTTCCCTGGCAAATTCCCCAGAGTAGTGACCAGTGAGATCTCCCGCCTTGAATTTCTGTAACTGTGAGGTAGTTAGCTTCACTTTAGGACCAATCAGAGAAACATCGAGTGAGTCGTCCTGAAAGATCAAGTTCAGTGCGGTCACAACTGGAATGATGTCCATCAGAACCCATAGCCAATTGTACTGGGTGATCTTTTTCAACAGTCCCTTTGCTTTGAAATCCTTGTCTGACACAGATGAGAAATATGTCACTAATGCATCCCAGCATTCATACACTGCCTTCAGTGCATTGTACATGCTGAACCAATGAACATCATGGATTTCCTTCAGCTTCAGTTGTGGACTCTCAAGAACTCCCTGAACAGCTTGGAAACGGCCTGTACGCAAGGAGGATTTCTTGAAATAGTAAAACAGGTCTGACAGAATTTGTTTGTACTTGTTCATGTATTCAACTGATGTCGCGGCCTGGCTAGTGCATAGAGCTAACCTGTGGGCTACACAGTGAATGCTCACTAGGAATGGGTTCTTCTCCTTCAGCTGTGTGCAGACACCAGTGACTTTGCCCATCATGACACTTGCTCCATCACTTCCCATCCCAATCACTTTAGACAGTGGGATTGCTTTGAGCACCTCCAGTATTTTATCTGTGAGAGTCGTCGCATCTTTTTCAACAATTTCGTAGTTACCCATGAAGACGGTCAGAGGAGAGAAGTTTTCAGAAATTCTGACATAAAAAATCAAACTTTCTGACACAGAAATGTCTGTGCTTTCGTCTATGAGAATGGAGATGTGATCACATTTCTGGATTTTGTCTAATATTTTCCTATTGATATCATCAGCAATAGCTTGCTGCATTTCCTCTGCAGCAGTATGTGATATGTATGTTGCGCTTTCCCCAACCTTGAGGTGTTTGAGTTGCTCACATTCTTGAAGAAGGAGCAGCTCATGTAGGGACGCGTACTTGTTGGTGGCAATGTGTTCTTTCGCCAACCAGTATACATTTCTGAATGCAGCATAGGTGGCTCTTTCCTCATGTGTCATCTGTGATGACAAAGCCATCGTGAAGTCAGCACGCAGTGCCTGGTCAGCAATGGCCTGTTTATGCTGCGCACACGATGCATGTCTTGCTAGAGACGAAGTACGAAAATTCGTACACCCATTTTTGTCTGTGAATGGGTTCTTCTTTCTTGAAACCTCGCACATGCGACACTTCATACCTCCACCTTCTGCCAAAAACACCCAGGTCCATTCCTTTTTCCATCGTTCCTGGAACCTGCCCTCTTTCTTTCGCCTTTCATCTCCACCTTCCGTAGCCTCACCTTCCAACAGATCTAGATCTACCCGCTCTGATGCCGTTTTCTCTCCCTCTGAGGCCTCTGCGCCCAATTCCATAGCCTCACCCTTTCCAGGGTCTTCTGGTTCATTACCTGTTTGTTTTGTGGCAAAAAAAGTCATGATTTTTCGATGTTTGCTCATTTTATTCAATCAGCGCAAGGGGAATGAAGAGTCGAGAGATGGACAGAAGAAAACAGATCGTTCCACATTATTCCATGACTGATAGTGTCCAATCGTTACATTCCTAACACTGCGACCATAGCAACGCGGAGCAACTTTGCTATCGTTCACTCTCATTGGCCGGTACTAAAAATAAGCGACCAATCACTAATGCCAGGAGTGACAACATTGCTAGATCGACAGGCTTGGCTAAACCTAGCCTAGGCCACCGTTCACACTTCACACGCCGGTTTGTCATAAGATTTGTGATTCCACGAAAAATAATGCAAACTCTGAGGGGGCAGCAAAGAAGGGGGGGATCCGCGCGCGTTGAACGAATTTTTGGGGGGGATTTTTAAATTTAAGGGGCGAATCGCGCGGTCTGGAGAAAATACTGGTTTTATGTCCCAGGTTTCTGCATCATGATCTTTCACAGTTAAATATATCGTTTACTACATTTCTCCTTACCCTCACCATAGCTAAGTGTTTTGTGATGTTATTCAGAAATTGTTGAAAATTTAATGGAACAGTCAGGATAACTTTCATGTTATCTCATTCCCTCCATTGCGCCAAATTTTGAGCTTACATTTAGTCATGAGTGGATATGAAAACATCCTAGCTAACTTTTTTTTTTATATATTTAAATTAAATCTATATCCTCCATTTGCCTTTCATTTGTTTCTGAATGTTATTCTTACAAGAATATTAGTAAATTGTAAGAAGTCTGGATCTATTCATAGATATGACACTGTCAAAAAATGTAAGACCAGGGAGCCAAACAGTTTGAATGAGGTTTGAGCATTCTTGAATACGGAAACTGGTGAAAATTTGCCGTTTGCTTCTCACATAATTCATCAGGTCTTTCTTTTTTTACAGAGCAATAGTTTGTCCATTTTGAAGAAATGAAGATGGAGTGGGAAATTTTGTATCGTAATGTAGTTGTGTTGCATCAGACCCATATTGCTTGAAACAAAGTTTATTTTGCAGAGTCCGTAGATTTGGTGTCCTTTTTTTATAAAGCTGAATCGCCTGCTTACCAGGTTATCCATTTTGACCTGCAATGGTGAATTTTTCTTTACCATTTGCACTGTATTGGTACTGTTGAACGCCGCTTTCTGTTTTGTTCCATGATTATGATAGTATGAAGCATTTTAGGGGCGGATAACCCATGTTATGTATTCAGTGTGGTAGATATGGGCAGCTCTCAAGCAATCACTGAAGGCCTTTGCCATTGATGTGAGTGAGTGGGAAAAGCTCTCGCTTGATCATGCAAATTGGAGGGCGGCCCTTACCAGAGGCAGCAAAGCATGGGAAGCTGACAGAGTCCAGCAGGCTATAAAAAAAGAGAATGGCGCAAGAAAAGGCCCAGTGGTACTGAACCAACGGAGCACTCTTGTCATTTATGCGGAAGGGTCTGCAGGGCAAAAATAGGACTTATCAGTCACATGAGAAGCCATAAGTCATGAAAGAACAGTCTTTCCATTCTGTCCTCTGTGTCCTTTAGTTCTCTTTATTGTCCATGTGTTGAAATTCTCAACAATTTCTGTTCTTTATTCCTCTGGTGTTGTTAAGGTCATCATCATACCTGATGGACGAACTATTATTATTATTATTAGATATGGGCTGTCTGCTTTTTCTTCTTTTTTTTTTTAAGGTTGATAATTAGAAATTTGTGATATAAAACTGACAGGAAACCATGCATTACAGAACATCACATCATAGGGATATCAAAAGATCATTCTTTGAAAGTTTGGCAGCCTCATGTAATGTCTATAAATCTTTAGAAATACAGTTCTTCTGATAATTTTGGTTTACAGTGGTCAGTGTAAAAGCATTAACTAGGCAGTTCAGTGAAAAAATTCAAAATTCAACAAAGACCACGAAACTATGCCCAAAACAATAGCCTTGATTACAAATCTTTTTGAATATCTTAAATATCTCTATTTGTTGCAAAGTTATGTGTTTTTTTTCTGTATTTATTTCTGGCTTAATTTTAGCAATAACGGCTGTGACAGGATGGGGCGAACGGCGCTGGCCATCGGCAGGGGACACTACCCACAATTTCTATGTTACGGGGTACAAACCAACGCCGTTGAATATAAAGAAGTATTTTTGTGCAAAGCCCAGCACCTTGTTGATTGATTAAATTAACTGAATTTTTACATATTCGGGAGAAAAGGTCATTAAAAATGTCTTTGTAAAATTTCAAAAACATCAGACAAGTAGATTTTATGCACTCACAGATTCAAAATTTACCTCATTTTTGAATCAAAATATCTCTGTAACTATCAAATCAACACAAACTTGGAGAACGCCTTTTTGAAGAACGTTCAATCCCCTTTAAAAATGTGCACTGGAAGTGCCGACAAGTCGATGTTAACGAAACAAAACCGACAGTTTTTGAGACCATGTGAATGCGCGAAAGTCACGGCCGGTCACAGTTGGCAGCGGGCGTAAAAGACTGCCATGCGCGAGCCTATCAGAGCATCACTGAACTGCTTACATTAACCTTTTATCGGTTTTAACCAATCTTGTCAGTCAATTACAGTGGTTCATATTTTTTTTTTTTAGAATCCTCATCCAATTTTTTTTTCCAAAAAATGTATAGTTATTATAATATTATGGGCTAAAACTTTAATCCAAAAAGTTACGGCCATTTTACTATACCACCATAATTCTTTAAAAAGCTTTATGGCACTGCGGAAATGTGTATGTAGCAGTAATAGGGATAATGTGCATGGGTATTTGACATATATTCAATCTGGCATGATTTCCATGCAAGAAAGGAAAATCTAACTGTAAGGAAAATATGGGCAGATCTGGCTTTGTAGGATCTGTCCGATGGGGAGAGGGGAGGAGGAGAGAGAGGGAGAGAAGAATGGGAGCAAGTTTGTCCCAAGCAAGGCTGGATAGCTCAGCTAGGTGTAGAATTGAAAGGAAGAGAGGCCAATGGTGGAATGGAAATGAAATTAATAATATATACACATACTGGAAATTGACCACTTATAAATGAATTCACTGTCCCCATCATCAAGGTGCAGCACAGACAAGAAGACATAACTGTAATTTGTTTTGTGTTGAAAATATTAATGATATATATAATTCATCATTACCAGCAATCTCATACATGTACTTTATGCATTGTCTAGGTCATGAGCATGCCTTTATGATGCAGATGACTTAACAATGGTTCACCCAATATAATTTATTTTTATGAAAGTTGTCACATATATAGATTTTAATTTACATTATCTAAGGTCTGTTACCTTCTTGGGATGATGGTTTGTTAGTATGGCTGACAAGGTGTGTAATTTGTGCAGTCAGCTGATTTCCATAGAGTGCATGCATGATATTATTTGAGTTCTGGTTTTTCCTAAAATATGTATGATTGGTCTTGTCAAAAATGTACATTAATCATCAGTTATAATCTTTTGGGGCATGCTCTACATTAGATACTTCCTTCCAGGATGAAAAATCAGTAGTATGGTGCTTTTTTTTTTTAATAGAGAAATTCATTTTATGGGATAATACTACAATAAAAGCTTTTGAAATTGTTTGAATTTTGGGGGAAAAGTTCATCAAAATCATTTTAACGTTCTGGAAAATAAACTGAGATGTTCATTTCTTTGCATGACTGATACTACATGTATTTTCTTTTTTCTGGTATATTTTTGATCTTTTTATTTACTTGTATATATATTTTTTTGGTGAATGCATGTCTGCTGTTGGTTCAAACAAGTGCTGTTAGTTCAAACATGTAATTGCATCGCTAATATTCTGTTGTGGCTTCAGAGGCTGTTATTGCATTCAGCATTCTTTGTAGAGTAAAATATATCATGCTAGAGACTGCATGCATAATTTGATGTACATGTCTTTGTTGTTTGTAGAGTTGGCTTTCATCTTTGTGTATTTTTTGTTAGTTGTTTTATTTTTGTTCATTTTAATTAAATTATTTCAGGTGTAGGTGTAATTAATTCCATTTTTGTCTTTCACTATTAATTTAATATACTGTGTTTTGAAATTTGATGTGTGAAGGGCATTGAGTGAACAGTTATTGTCATGTAACATTCACTTGTCATCAAGAATTCACACGATATTTTTGTATTTATTAAATTTGCCTATGACATTACAGCAGGGAACAAGTTATATTTTATATCAGCAGCAGAACTGAGGATGGGGATATGCGTGTAATTTCATGCATTGAATATTGCTCACTGAGTACTCACTAATTGTTTTCCTGTTCAAGATAACTACACATTTTCATATTTCTCACAGTTAAGTACTGCAGAAGTAATGTTGGTTTTTTATTAATTCGGTCTAATTTGTATTTTTCACAAAGCACAAAAAAAGCAAACTCAAAATCTGGCTGGAATCTAACAAATCAGACCCATATGGTTTAGAGTGAAATTTGAGCCCATGCAGAATTTGAAATAAATCCAAGGGAAAGTTTTCCTGAAAATCAGTTTTGAGTCTGTTTCTGCAAAAGACACACTATATAATAGGCCACTTCTTTTGTATATGAAGAGCAAATTTTTCTTACTCATTTCAAAGCTTAATGGATATATGGCTTCCTTGTTTTTAGAAACATTGATTCACCAGAAATAATGACTATTGATTTTCATGCAAATAATACCAGAAGCAGTCTAAAAAGGAGAGGTTATTTCTCTGGGCAGTACATGGCATGTACATCACTCATAGCGCCATTGAATGAAAGGCAGACATTGATTTGAACGGAATATTATTAACCTTTCCCTCTGAACACTCTTATTTCATAGTAATTATTCCCCGTAGACTCATGATTTTGGAGTAAGTTTGAAAATCCACAAAAAATCTCCTAGTAAGTCTACAGTAATATGGAAAGTAATGTCTGTATAAGTTACTGAGAGTGGAAGACAGGAATAAATCCTGTTTTGTACAAACATGCATTGTTTAGTTTGTAATGTGAGATACCACAAATGCTTTGAACATCATGTGGTAAAAGTTTGAGCTTAAGAATCACTCAGCTGTAGAGCACAGTATATCCATTGGTTGTAAAGTGGGTCGCTCATGTGCAGCAGGAGGTGATGTGAGAAGTTTGAAGACCTATAGATCTTCTCAGGTATATGTATATTATATTGTTTAGCTTATGCTTTGCCTGTGAATGTAACTTGATATAAAGTGTAAAAGTTCCTGGCTGTTTCTTGGAATATCACATGAATATCATTCTTCTCTGACGTTCCTTATGCTTGAAAAGTTGTCGTAGGTGATATAATACAAAATATTGTGCTGAAGATCTCCTCAGTAATATACAAATATAATATATCATTGTAAATAAACGACAATAATTGCAATATTTCACTTCCCACTGCATCATATCTGATTCCAATGTGCTGATAAACAACAAAATGAAAAGTTTATATTGCCAGTCAAGCATTGTTCTGAGTGAAAAGTATATGACTGGGGTTGTGTGCAGTTATGTTTTCTTTGAGTTGTGACTTGTGATCTGATGCTATATCCTCTGATTTGCACTATCATAAACAGTCTAGCTTTATTATTTACATTTTATTACAGTTACAGCATTCTGAATATAGAGTTTATGATTTTATTCCAACATTGCAAAAAGACCGTCAGAGGACAGACTTTTTTTTTTGTGTTTCTTTAATTTTACGTTGATTCTCACATTTATGTAAATGTTTTTACCCCAGCCATTGGCTACCTATGGGGAATCAAATATTAAAACAGTTCTGCAGCATTAAGGGTAGTGCCTGAAAAAAGAGCCTTCTTAACATCATGTGACAGAATTTACACCAAATATATTTATGCCCCACAATAAGATTTTGGCAATACTGATAACCAGTATAATTATTTCATTAAGCAATTTTAGAATGTTATAGGTGAAGCTTTTTGATAATAATGAGGAAAAACTGTGAAAATTGCTGTTCTGGAAGACTATGAATTACATTCTAAAACATTGCAAGTCACTGCGCCTGATATTCAAGAAACATTTCAATTTTTATAATTATTTTTGGTTTTATTATTGTATATGTCAAGGGTTATCAACCAGAATGTGTTATGGCCAATTTCATTCATTTCTCTTAAATACATTTAGATATTCATGACACAAGGTGTGTGGCTTTTATGTCATAACCCAATAAAACTTCATGTATTTATTTGGATTTTCTTTAAGAATGCAAATTTCAAACTCGTTCTCAATTTTGACTATTTTGGTCAAAAACATGCTGGTTGCTAACCCACGATGTATTTTTTTTTTTTCTTTCTTGGCTTCTGTCAACAGCTATTTCATTTTAATACCAGTGGAAAATACTGCATCCCTGGTTTAAATAATTTGATTTGTGACATATACATAATTTATTTGTTTGGAAAATGTATCATAGACCATTCCGTTCCCAGTTATTCAGAGTGTATGGTGTCTGGTCCCTATATATTAAAATAAAAAATGGAGATGTTGTGATGATGTTCATAGTATTGTAAAACTGCACCAAAGGATCATACATGTAACTGCATGAAGATGTTCATCGTCCATCGTGTCACAACGTTCCCATGATGCTTTGGGCAGAGCTGCATACAGGATTTTAAAATTTTGTGCATTATTTTTAGTACGGTTGAGTTTGCTGTAAGATCTTCAGTGAATTTGTGAAGTTTAATGTGTGTATAATATAAAATATATATAAATATGTACATGCAGATATCTGTTTCTGAGATTATGGTTTCCTTGCAGTTATTATCGTGTGTCAACAGCCTGACAACCAGAAAAGAAAATGTCAGTGATTAACCGAGATACTACTCATAAATACATGTACGTGTACAAGGATGGGACCTGTTTTGATATGTTTTGTTCTGAAAGAGTAGTTGGTCTTAAAAGATATCAGGTTAATCCTGAACAATTTTTTTTTAACTCCAAATTTAGAATAAGAATGTTGCCCTGGCCCTTTAATGTATGTCGCTGTACCTGGGACCTTCCCTCCCTTCAAACCACGGGCCTTTATTCTGACCTCTGGAAAATGTTTTACACATATTTTTTTCCTATCTTGATTCCATCCCTGGAAATAAAATTTGGTATAAAGAGCAGTTCTTAAGGTCTGCATACCTTGGGTTGACTGGGATCTCAGCTTTCAACTTGAGAAAGGATACAAAGGCCTTTTTTGGGTAGTGAAGACAATCATTTTTTTTTTTAAACAGAAAACTGTAGGTAATACGTATACATGTAGTGGGAAATGAGGCAGTTGGCTTTCAGTTATGTGAGTTGTGCATAGACCTGTAAATTTTATTCAGTTTCTTTCACTCTAGATTCATTACTGTGAATGCAAGTAAATTTGACCCTACTTTTCTCAGTACATTTGGGGTTGATGGTAATGTTTTTAGTACGTTTTTGCTTTTTTTTTTTACAGGGAAAATCGGAATTAAGTTGTTGTCTTTGCAAATCAGGCATGGGGCGACCCATCATATAGTTATGGCCAAACCTGAAAATTCTGAGGTCGCAGCAGGCTGCATACTCCCACATTATATAAAATTATAAATGACATAATTTGCAGATCACAAGCGAGTAAGTAGTATCACGTAAACATCGTATTATTGAGTGGAAGTAGTAGAGTGCTGGGGCTGAAATGAGAGAGAAAGAGGCAAAATGATGAATAAATTGTAAATGGGTAGCTTACAGTTGATTTATTGAGGTGGAGGACGGAATGTGAGTATTACATGTACATGTAAATTGTTTAAATGCATGTACTTTTTTTTTCTTTTGATAGCACTGTAAAGTAAGTTTTAGTCGGTTCAGGGGCTGGCCAAAATTGCTTCATGGGCTGTATGTCGCCCGCCGGCCGTAAGTTGCCCATGTCTGTATGATGTACTGTATTGTGTTTGGGGGGGGGGGGGGGTGAAACACCACTTACAGTTATTCAGTTATCGCCTTTTATATCAGCTGACAACATTTTGTGTGCGCAGAAAATGTTTGTTTTTTGTTTTTTTTTAGTATGTGTGATGTCTTAACATTGGGATTAGTTTGTTCTGCCATCGAAAATTATATATCATTTGAAATAAACATCTTTATGGCACTCACCCAGTATTCCTTGTTTTGTTCCTTTGCTAAATTCCTTCACTGGATTTTTTCTCTTCCACTATGCATTTTTCACTGCCTGACCCGAAGCACAAGAGCCTGTTCCCAGAACTGTGTTTTTTCCTTTGCGTTTTTGACAATTGTTTTCGAAGAGTGTTAGATCCAGAGCTACTCTATTATATCTCAAAATGCGCTATGCTGAATTCTACACTGGAAATGCGGCTTAACAAAGAAAAGAGATACATGTATCTGTGAAAAGTGCTGTGTTAAATTGTTAGTAATGTTAGAAACAATGAGCTATGGTGTAGTCTAGAAAAAGAAATCCTAATCCTAATTTGTGCCAAAATACCTGTCTCTCTCTTCTCGGGGGAGGGGAGGTTGTTCGTACGCACTGTATTACTATGCGTGGCCGCTTAGTGCTTTTGTCATGACAATCTCAGCTGCTTTTTATGCTTCTTTTCTTTTCACAGACCGCACTCCTTTCCTGCTTTGTACGTTGGGAATCAAAGACCTGAGCACTGATGCTTTTTTTCTTGCAAGCTTACTTGAAGATAGATAAGATAAAATCATTTTATTATCCCACGAGGGAAATTCTCTTTCACAGAGCGTTTAAGAGCACATAGGCCCACATGGTAAACACAGCTTACGCACAATCACATCAACATGAAATCATAACTCAATAACAGGCATACATGGAGTGACATGGTAAGGAACCTTAGTGAAATACATGTATGGCATATATCTAGCGAAAGTGTCTTGTTGGCGCGTATTGAGAACGGCTAAACCGATCTTCTGTATCTTCTGTGTCATTTGGACAAAATGGCGAAGGTCTACAGAAAAACGGACAAGCTCGCTGTTAGCACACTGAGTCGCATCTGTTTTGCGTCGGCTGTGACCCAGACTTGAACTTCCATTGACTTAACTAGCGAGACATGACTTTCCAGTCTCACTGGTGCGCGAGGTTCCGTTCAACTCAGTCGTCCATAAAATTAATACCTAGGCAAAATACAATAATGTAGACTTGGTGCGTTAACCCTCTTAATGCGACAGGCCACGATATATTTTATGAGAGCACATCGCTTACTGTGATTCCCCAGAACTAAAGAGGGCAGAAAAAAAAAAAATCCGGGACTTCAATCACGCTACACACTTGGGATCGGAGGGGAGAATGATGTGCGGTGGGTAACACGCGTTCATTTAACCCATTTTGCAGGATGCCGTTTTGCGTAGTTGATAAAGAATTTAATGGTTCACATTGTAGGCCTACTTGCCCTTTCGTGGTTGTCATGCTCAACTGTGCATGACATTTTTCTATTCGATGTTTCATTTTTCTTTTACAGTTATTTCAAGATTACGCAGGCTTTGTTGACATATCATATGAATGGCCGGAATGTGGATAATTATATATCGCTGGTCTTATCACAGGAGGGGACAAAACTGTTTTACTTTGAAATGTGCCCCTTGGTGCATTATTGGTTATAAATATTTGAAACAGCCTTATTATACTGCCTATCAATCAACAGAAAAACATTAAATTTCTTGGATGAGTTCATAGAATATTCGGGGAAAAAAAAGAAAGTTATTTGCAGTTGTGCGAATACACTGTCTTTATTACAGTGTGCGGTTTCATAGAAAGGCATCGACCCGACGACGCAATTTCACCTCTATGCTTTGATAATCACGAAAGATAAAAGACAAGATAAAATTTATAGGGTCTTCTGTGGGCATTTTGGAAACCAAGAGAGGGATACTTGACATGCGATAATAACCTTGAAAAATCCTGGGGTCGGTTGCAGTCCAGGTTTGCTCCTGCATTGTTGTGTTATCGAGAACGAGATGACCCTGACCTAAATCAAAGAGACTACACGTAGAGCTAGATATAAAGATAGCTTCCCATTTTCAAATCATTCTCACAGTAGGTGCAGTGTAGTTTGCATGTTATTGTTGATGACAGCTAGCAGATCAGCAACACGGTAGGTTCTATTGATTCTATATTATTATCCGAGATACAAGATACCGAGACGTATCATTCCTTCTCCCACCATAAATATGTCCGCAAATTGCGCACGTATAAATACGGTGGGTACTATTCTTTCTCGTTCAGTTATGAAGGGGTGTGGTGCGAATTATTGCATCTTTGATATAGATCATACGCACACAAGTCGCCGGACGGAATAATGTGTCGTAGGCCTATTATAATTGATCTCATTCTTGCTAACATATGCTTTCTCTCCCCCCCCCCTCCTCTCTCTCTCTCTCTCTCTCTCTCTCTCTCGCTCTCTCTTTTTCTTTCTCTCTGTTTCTCTCTCTCACACACACACACGCACACACATATATACACACATGCCCCCACACACACCTACTAACACATCATCTCTTGTATCTTTCCGTTATCCGTTGATCATTTCATGTTTCATAATTTTGTAATTATGTAACACGTTAACCGCCGACATACATCCAGGCTACACGTGTTAGCACACTTCTGTACTGATTTCGATATTGTGTACTGTCAAGATGTGTCAGCTTAAGAGAAACGACAGCTTGTTCACATGATTGTGCAGCATAATAGAATAGATATAATGCAACAGCTTAAGAGAGCTTTTAGTCCTTTGATAATTGTAAATGTACTATAGAAATAATAAGGTGAGACACTGTCTTCTTGCACCGCTAAAAAAAAAAAAAAAACGTGCACACAATTTGCGCGCTGATCAGGGCCCGGGCCCATGGCACATAGTATGAAAAGAATGCTTGATATAATGGTATATTTATGATGCAAAATTGTGGCAGTGCTACTGCGACTAAAAAAAAAAAAAAATAGCCAGAGTTTTCCCACAACGATTGAAGTTATAACTCCACAATAAGTGACGCCAATCAAGGTTTATAGCGATAGCTGAACAGTGAACAAAATACAATATTTTCCATATTTGGCTTTGTAAAATACGGCCCTCTTCGTGACTTCCGTGCGTTTGTCACTAGGTGGCGGTGCGAAATCTGTGCACGCTAAAAGCACTAGTTGTCTTATCTTATCAATTCTAGTACCGGTATCTCTGATAATAGTGCTATAATTGTGCATGACGATCTAATTAATGCGAGTGACTTGGGTTGACACGTTGTTTTAGATCAGAAAAAGTACTAAGCTTGTGTTACTCAGGTATACTAGCTGTTTATGCTTCCTCGCCACAAACATCCGGTAGGCAATATAATGTTCCGGCCTTTGTGTTTTTCATTTTCGTTCTCATCTTAGTTTGAAAGCAGTAAAGAGTAAGTATTTTTGTTTTGTCTCGTACGTTCTGACATTCGGTTTCTCACTGGCAGAATGCTGATGTAAATCAAAATACACAGTGGGTTTTTCGATATAGGCTAGGCCTACAGGATCTAAAATTATCAATTCAGTAATATTTGTTATGTATTGACTACAGAGATTGTATCCAGTATCTTTGATATTGACAAAGATATCTGCACACAATAAACAAAGAAAGGTGGGAAATGGCAACCTGAAGAGCAAAGTTTGTATTGTTCAGGGTAGAAAGTTGTAATTTGCACAGAATGTCAAAAATGATATTGCCCGCGGTGTGTAAAGTTGACGTTTCCCTGTTGCTATGGTAATGACAGGCATTAATACCGAGTTGTGATCACCATCATGCTATAATAATCTTCTATGTTGGCTTCACTTGGAAGCTGTTCCTTCTGGAACACTTCCACGTTTGAAAAAAAAAAAAGAGAGAAATAACTTCGAGATTAATGGCATGATTTTTATACTGTCTGGTACTGAGATATCTAACAGAGAGACTAGACAACCATGAAAACCCTTGACCCAGTGGATCACCCTTTGAGAGACTTTAAGTTTCCTTGCCTGGATCCGAACATTCTTTCCAACAGAAAACATATCAATGCCTGTGTTCTGAGATTATAAGTCCAAGAGAAAAGTACATGTATTAAGTTTGGAGGCTATGATGGCACTCATTTTTTGTCAGTGGCTTGAGCTATAAGTCCGAATTTTACAGTTTCTCCTAAGCAAGGCGCATTGATGAGGGGAGACGACCGAATAACAACAACGATCTTTATCGTTATTTGGCTCCCTTTGTATGTCTTTGGGCAAAGGATGTGATTGTGGGATGGGGGAGGGGTGGGGGGAGATTTGGGGCTGAGGCCCGATTTCACCATTTATTCAAAAGGCACCGTTTCAGAACAAAAGGAACTTGCACAAAAAGTTTAGTTAGTATATATGCAGAGCTAATCGTGTATTTGAGGGTACAAAGACATAAACAAACTGAGAATTTTAGTAGACAGATGCATTATGCGATCGACGCTTTGATATCTCTGACAGAAAAAGATTTAAGAACATTCATTTAAGGCCAATGTGCGAAATTATGAATTAGATAAAATTTACATTTTCAATATGGCCTATTGTGCAAAAAAAGCCCTGCATCATCTTCAAGTGTGGTTATGGGAAAGAACTGCTGCAAATAGCATGTTAAACCATTGCAATTTGGGCAAGATCTGAAATACTGTAATACAAAATCCGCTTGTTGAGAAAACGACTGGTATTTTTGCGCAGTTTTGCATATATACATAATGTAGAAGAGATAACTTGGCAGATTTCCCAATTCCATTCCCCGTGTATTTGATAGGAAAGATTTATGGCTTCTTATGTATGACCCTGAGAGAGATTATGAATTTTGATATGCAACAGATTTTTCTGCTACTAGCTGCGTCTTCTGTCATCAGATTTCAAAACCAGTACAGATTCCGTAAACATAGCAGTATTCCTCCTGCCTGTATGGAGGTAGAAGGGGGAAGGTGCACTGAAGATAACCAAGGACTGTGGTAGCTGGCGCATTAAGATCACAATTTAGCACGGACACCAAACCAAAAAAAAAGGGAGGGGGGGGGGCGGCGATCTTCCGGTATTAGATAATATTCATTTATTTCGACTGTCATCTTTTAAAAGAAACTTCCATTTCACTTTCGGTCTTCTTTCTATGGTTCTGTCACCTGAATAATGGTGAATGGGAAGTAACCTGGGGGAAAAGTCGATCCTTAAAGAATTAGCCTAACGAGTAGAAAAAGTAGCCTACATAAGAAAATTCAGTCTTGGCTCACAGTCATGAAACAAATCCGAAACCTTTAAGCACCTTACGGTGAGGTACTATCGCCTGATTCAGGAAAATCAAGGTCACTGCAAAGCATTTGTCCGATTTCTCATGAACGGATCTACAATGTCAAAACTGATACCACTGCAAAATAAACTCGTGACATCTTTTCACCTGGATAAGCAAGCTATGTACTCCCTAGACTCGTCCAAGGCCAAGATAAATTATTATTCTACATTCTTTGAGAAAGGCCAGGCTAGTGTCATTAGTTTGTTCTCGTAGGAAAGGTGTTGTTCACCCTTTCATAACATGTAGATCATCATCATAAAAACTTGATCCAGGTGTGCCGGTGGCTTGTAATCGAAATATCGATACACCGTCACAGTTCGAGACATGCCGCGACCTTAGTTCTTGCTTGTTCTGTCCCCATTTATTATAATTGGTCTTAAAATTTGGATTCAAGTAAGAATTTCATATCTTTTTTTTTTTTTTGGTTGTTTCTTGTTTTCATTCTTTTGAATGTATTTCAGACAATGTCAAAAAAGGTATATCCCGGCCACTGTTCGGTGGGGAGACCCGAACTGTTTAACATAAAGGCCATGCCGCCTCAGCCTGCCACTTTGAAGCCAGGACAGCTTCCAGAGTCGGAAATTCGGAAATACTTTGAGAAGGTTTGGTATTATCAGTTTGTTGTGTGGTATTAAGTTACTGTCTCTTTCTTTCACCTTCATGTTAAAGCAAGTACATGAGGCAGTTATAGATTGGTATTGTTCATTTACCACAAGTAAACAGCATGGAGTAGCACAGACAATAGACCAAAGCTTTTTCTCAGTTGTAGTTTTTTCACATAATTATTTAAAGACATGCAATAAATTTCTTTATAACCTATGATAATTAGATTTTTTACATTGTTTTATTTATAAACATTTTTTTAGATTCTCCAGTGACAATTTTATACTTAATATTGTTATATTGAGGAAACAAATAGACCATACAATAAATACTAGAAGGAGTGTACATAATATGGCATAGTGTACAACTAATAAGATATTCAGCAAGAGCCAGTGGAGGTAAACATTGATATACAATCACTGAATAAACACCAAATGAGAAATGTGTTAAAATGATGGACTGTTAAAGAGAAAGAAAACTGACACAATACATCTCTAAAAATGGTACAATATTACATTGTGTATACATAATGTATACTTTTTTCCACTGGGAAAATGTAAAAAAAATTTTAATTTTGATCTGTTTTAAGGAAAAAACTGCTACTTTCCATGGTATAATTTTGAAAACTGTTAGACTATACCATGTGCAAGACATCAGTGACTTTTCTTATATATAACAAGGGGAAAAAAGGTCCAGTTTGCCACAGATATTTGTGTTCTCATCTCTTCCAATCTAACTTAACTTCCAAATTATCACCATATTTGATTAAATTCTGTTTATTAATCTTTTTCATTCTTTCTGAGGAAATTTCAGAATACAAATTTTATTCAAGCATTCACATGTCACACCTCTAAAACTGTATACTAATTTCTCCAGGCAATACATGCCCCTGTCCAAACTGTGTCTCTTTCTCATCCCTCAGATTTATTTCATTTATTCACTCAAAGTGAATTCATTCATTCATTCATTTTTACATTCATTCATTCAATTCATTCATTCATTCCTTTAGGGCTTCCTTGTTGTAGAGAACTTCTTCACAGCTAAAGAGTTAGATCCTTGTCTAAAGGCTTGTGAAGAAGTTGTGGACAAGGTGGCTCAGAATATATACAAGGGAGGAAACCTCAAAGGTACAAACCATCACTTAAGACTGGAGTAACTGAAAAATTTTAAAAATCGATTATAGATATGTTCAGCTGCATTCAAAACTGCATTGAATGATCTTGGTTCCAGACTCCTAAGCTGAAAAATAATCAAATAGCAAACTGTCAAAAGGTCATCATCAGTAGACCAGCTGTGCTAAAATAAAACAGTATTTTACTTATCCTGAAAAACAGTCAAAACTTGTTACTACATTTTTAGGGAAAAGTGACAAAACATGCACAGAAAATGTTTTTATTTCTTCAAAAAATTCTTCTGAAGTCTTTTGATTAATCACACCTGCTGGTGAGTTTCTTACAACTGGGTTTGATTCTAAAATCTGAGATTGCAACAAATTTGCAGTGCATTTGCTTGAGTGTGTTTCGTTTAAAAACTAATGACTTCAACTGAAGACGATCGCGTAAAAATTTTCTTAGTTAGTTGGGCTGAAAGAATAAGCCCAGTATTTAAATTGTATATATACATTTCTCTATTGGGTGCAATAATAGTGAAGTCTCATGTTTTAAATCCAAATTATCTTAACTATTCATTTTGTTTCTTCAATGGCGAAATGATCTGTAGCTGAAAACGGCTCCGAGGTGATCCTGTAAATCTTTAAAATGTAATGTCTGAATCAGTAAAATATGGCACACATTCTAAAATAGAGTTTTCTTGTAGGCTGCTTATAGATATCCATTCCCATGCTGTCCCTGTGTTTGTCCTGATACAAGTAATTACATTACAAAATCTAACTGAAAATGAATAACGAAACTGAATTTGCAAACATGCCTGTTTACACCCAGATCTCCATGAAGATAAGGATGTGTTCCACAGACTGACCAAGATTGATGAAGAGTTTCCAGGTGCCAGTATCCTGGTGCACAAGGATGGAGAATTACCCAAGGTAATGTTGGAACAGACATTATTTGAAGAATATTGTTACAAGTACGTATGTCCCTCTAGTTTTTTTGCTCTAGGGGTATGTATTTTAAAGCCTTTTGTGGCTCCAGAGCTAGAGAATTCCTCCCGAAATCCTCCTGAAAAACTCATAGCAATAGCCTTAATTAATTATTCTCACTGATTTTCATTTTGTTTTCCTCCTGTTTTTTGGTTGAAAGGGTAGGGGCCAGGGTTAAAAATTTGATCAAATTTAGGGTTGAGGATAAGGACGGGGTTAAGGGTAGGTACGTATACATTATATGATGCCTAGTGTAAACAGCTTGGGGACCGTACATGTATTCTTACAACAACAGCCCCATTTGAATCAGTCATCAGCCTCAGGGAATACTCACATGTTACAGAAAAATACCACAAGGGCTGATCTAGGTCAAAATTACATTTTAACGTCATTTTATAGAATGAAGTGTGCTCCATCTTTCAATCCATGTTATACTTTTGTTTGAAGATCACTAGAAAATGGAGGTTAAACAAAGGTGAAAGCACAGCAGGACATGAACTGATATTTATGTGTTTGCAAAAATTTTGTTTTTGGTTAGGCTATATGTGAGTGTGCGTGAGAAAACGCACAATATGTCGACAGAGCTGATTTTGAGAAAAATAGCTTTGAAGTGAAAATATGGGTCCAACACAAACTTCCAACTTGGCTGTTGTTTAGGGGACTGTGGCATGTTACAGGGTAAACTGTAGACGAGCAGTGAACACTACTCAGTATGATCTCTATAACGGTTTTGTAATTAGACTACGGTCTCCTAACAAGAGACAAAAACTTCCCACTTGGCTGTTTCTAGGGGACCGTGGCATGTTACAAGGTAAATTGTAGATGAGAAGTGAACACTACTCACTATGATCTCTATAACGGCTTAGTTATTAGTCTACGGTCTCCTAACAGCAATCACTCCAATATTACTTGATCAATTAGCTTTTGCCACTTTTAGGATTAAATGCCATTTTCTCAAAGTCTTGTTTTAGGGTGGTCACTGACTTTAATTTATCAGAAATATTTTGTCTTTTATTATGTGTACAGAACTCAAAATGTCATGGTGCCGACATATTGTGGGTTTTCTCATGCACACTCACATATATACTATCTTATTCCATAATACAACACAAGAAAGATGTAACTCTTGATACACTCCCGTGTCACTTTAACATCTGAGTCACAAGGGTAATATTTACACTATTATGGGAAACAACAAATGTAACCATATTTTCACACTTTCAATATCCTCAGGCTCAGTCTCTTTAATTTGAATTTTCATGTGAAAATAATGTTCATTTTTAAATTGAAAAAAAAAAGAGTTCCAAAAAATCATTTCAGATTGCAGACTCAGAATGCATAATAACATTATTTTCAAGCTCCTAAAATTAATGCTGGTAACTGATAAATAGAATAGCTGTTCTAGTCAAAAAATTTTTTATTGACATGTCATTATTTTGCCCAGTACTGTAAGGGGCAATTTATCCATGAGAGCAAAAAACAAAAAATCAGGAAACGGCAGTACTGCCACAGAGATATCACCATTGCTATCTACCATCATAGTTCTATTGGTTACATTTCATTCATTTATCAGTATTATGTTATTGGTCATGACTGATAATCTCAGATAGATTACCACTTGAGATAATCACTCTGAGAATGTTTACCTCAAGTGACATTCTTAGCAGCATATATCTACATGTACTGTTATCTCTTTTTGCATTTTTGCAACGTAAAGTAAGGCAAAAAATTGCATTTAATTATGTTGGGCATGGACAGCTTCAGTTTTTGGTAACTCTTCAACATTTAGGTATTTTACCGTGCTGTAACATATAGCCCTCTGGTCCAAACTGTGGTATTCAGACCCTCTCCCCGCATTTGTTTGGGTTGCTTCCCTTCTTTCTTTCAAAAATTATTACTTTTGTCCCTGCACAACTGTAAAGCCTGTAGCTGTGGAATACAACAGACCATCTCTTATTATTTGAAATTTATATTGTGCCGTGAGACTCATACTGGTACTGAAGAACGTGTTTAAAATAATGCATATTTTAGGTAACTTATTAAACTATGCAAAGAAAGGCAATAAGTGACAGTGTTTCATCACAGATCCATGCAAACAAAAGTTCTGGAAAGATGCAGCAGCTATATTTTTGTCATTTCCTTATCATTTCTGTAGGCTTTTCAAGATGTCTGGGGAAATGATCGCCTGGTAAATCTCATGGAACAAATTCTTGGACCTAAAGTATGTGCTAACCCTATTTGGAATATCAGATGTAAGGCACCAGACAGGCCTGATGGTGAAATTCCATGGCATCAAGGTATGGTGACTAGGATTCATTACATGTTGGTCTAGACACAAGGTGCTTGCCTCTCGTGCCGAAAGTACTGGCTTCAGTCCTCGGTCACTGCAGGCATGTTGGAAACGGACGAAAAACTCGGAGGGCTCATGTGCACATTGCGCACATTTGATCAGATATGTTGGCAGTTGAAAGTCAAGAAGAGTAGGCTGAACAGGCTGCTGCCTAGGCAAAATTCTAAAAACAAAAATCCTAATCCCTACCACAAAAATACACAGAAACAAGAACATGTGAGATGTAAATGCCAAGAGTGGTGGCCCTCCTAAAATAAAGCCTGCAAGTAATGGAAAAATGTCATCATGTATGAAAAAATGCAGAAATGCTACAATAGTTTTTTGTCATCCCTTTCGTCTGCATTGTTTCTGTTTTATTTGTTGCAAGGTTTTTACAATATACTGCCTTTTCTAGCAATATATGACCTTTTCTTTTTGCTTCAAGCCTTGCTGTGACCTCACAGATTTTCTGTGTTTTTTTTTGTAGTAATTAAAAAGTGTGTAGTGACACATCCCACCACAACACAAGCAATGGTTAGATGTCCAATTTGACACACAAATGAGATGAATTGTTTTTGTCTCCTCCAAGTCTCTGTTTTTGAATTTCTATGACATGATCATTTTGAATTTGCCTTGGCTTTTGTGGGGGGCACATGGTATTTTACATTATAAGCCATCGCTAAACAGTGAACACAATTCTACATTTTCCCTATATGGCTTTGTAATTAGACTATGTGCCCCATACAGCATTATTTTGCCTATCATGTACTTGTCTATGGACATAAATTTTTGCAGGTACAATAGAGGTGTTTATTGGTGTCCATGAAAAACTTCTTTACATAATATAATAATGCCTGGCACCACAGCCAGCATTGGGCTGATTCTATCGTACTTTGTTACCTTAAGATAGCATCTTGCTTATCAATAGTAATCCTGTCATGACAGTTCCAGACTAATAGATCTTTCTCAGCCAGCATCCTTACGTCAGTCTGATGGAGATTGTTTAGGATATCAATAGGGTTGGTAGGATTACCATAGGGGTGGATTCCCTACATCACACCAGCGTCAGCCCAATATCACAATGACTGGATAGGAATGATGCCATTCCTATGTGCAGATCTGACACCCAATTCTAGGCATCAAATTTCCATAAGGTCCAGGCTGGGTTGTTTTTCAATGCCTAGTTTGATCTTTGGTTGCAAAGATTATCATAGATAGGACATTTCTGTAAAGTTCTACCAACATGAACATTGTTCCATAATATCAAAGCATAGGGCTAACCTCTATTATATGGTAAAGTTATATAAACCAAGAACTGACTGCAATAAAAAGAATGAATGTGCAAATTTAAGGAAAGTGAACTGCTGTATACGTTATAATCCTGTTCTTCTGTCCACTTTCTCCCATATCATTAATTTATGGAAAGCACATTCCTCATTTATGGTATATGATGATTTCTTATATTATTATGGCATATTTAAATCATTTCTAAACTCTTTGCAGATGCTGGTTATTTTGACCCAGTCTCATATACCACTTTACTTCCTGTGGCCTGGGTACCTCTTGTAGATGTAACACCCGAAAATGGTTGTCTGCAGGTGAGATTGATTGCAAACAAATAATTGAAGCAAAAACTGGCTCATGAGACCATTTTAGTTCAGATAACATATTGACATAACTTTATTTTGACATTTTTGTTGTGCACATGACTTCATTTCTACTGAAAAAATTCAGTACGGTAAGAAGATAAACATAGAATGGCTGATCTATAAACTCTTTCCATGCCAGGGCCGTTTCCACGTTTGTGCCAAGGGTTTTTTGTTCGCGCAAAATCAAAGCAAGGGTGAATCAGAAAATTGAGAATTGTACTAGATCTAGATCTACCTCAAATCATTGAAACCCAAGCATGTTTGTTATATCAAATTGAAGGAAAATGGATGAAGAAGCTGAAAAACACATAAAGAAGTTTATGATTGATAGATAGGAATGTAAAGTACAATGTGCAAGCAAAAGGAAGAGCAGAGTTGTGTGAAATGAAAGAAACCCCGGAATTGATGTAATGGGGCGAACCATTACAGGGCTGAGAACATAGCTCACTGTAGTGAAAGGGAGATAAACCCGTTATTTTGACCAGCTGGACCACTAGATGTGGTCGAGGGGCAGTAACCACACAGAAACCATAGATAATCTCCCCTTATTGTTTGATCGTGCACTTGACATGAGTCATGTAGTGTTGAGTAACATTGCCAACTGATGTACTCACTGCGCCAATTTTAAACCATAGTCTTAGCGTTGTCTGTATTGTCCAGGATTGGTCAATTTAAGTGACCATCCTTGGTGCCAGAAGTAGGATCTTGTTATGTATCACTACATTATAAGTTTGTTTAGTATTTATCTTGTTAAGTAATATTTCATTAAGATGGTGTATTTACAACATACACGAGCAAGAGGGTAGCTTTTAAAAATGTTTTTATTTGTTATAGTGTTTTGTTAGAATTTGCACTTAGTGAACTGTCAGGCAGTAAATGGGTTGCGTGTTTTTGGGTGGCGCTTAGATGATAGCGTGGGTCAGTCAGTTCCACCCAAGTCTTCAAGACAGCAGGACGTGTCATTCCGCCCAGACTAACATAAAAGTAAAAGAAGTTGTGAATTGTAAATATTTCAAGATTTGTGAAGTGCCAGCTCTGATGATGTAGATCAAGTGTGAATTCATTTGGTTAATTCACTGCGCCTATCGGTTGGGTTTATCGTATTGTCTTGTTTATTGTATTGTCTTGTTTATTGTGCTATTTATTGTCTTGTTTATTGTACTGTTTAATGTCTTGTGTTTATTGTATTGTGTTTATTATTTGATTTGTTTTTTTTCTTTTCTTTTTTTAATAAAATTGATGTCCTCTCAAAACCTGATAGTTTTGTTTGTATGTTTGTTTGTGTGCTATAACGATAGAGAGGCCGCTCGTGTTCCCCGTCCCTGTTACATATTTGGTGTCAGATTAGATAGCTAGATAGAGAGACCGCTCGTGTTCCCCGTCCTGTTACATATTTGGTGTCAGATTAGATAGCTATAGATAGAGAGAGACCCGCTCGGTCCCGTTCCTGTGTTACATTTTTTGGTGTCAGAAGTGGGATCAGGTTAGAGGACTTATTTTTGTTATTCTGTTTTGTGTATTATTTTTTTTGTGAACGTCTATTAAACCCAACCGATTTGGCGAGATGGCGTCGAGACGATTAGCGGCAGCTCCAGTTTGTGATGATGGCACCCCGGGAGGTGCACCTACGCAGACTCTACAATGATGGTGTGAAGGACACACGTTGGTTTGTGGAAGAGGTGGAGGCTGCTGGGAAGCCGCTATCTACACGACGCCATCGGCTAAGTGTGCGTTGCTGTGGGCGCACATTAGCGAGAAGGTGAAGGAGGCGCGGGACGTCTACTTGGGCCGCAGCACAGCAGAGCAACAAGACCATGCTCGACGAGAGCACCACACTGTGGGGCTAAAACGAGGTGACCTGGTTGTGTGGCAGAATCATGTGCCTGGTCGCAACAAAATCCAGGATGCAGGGGGAGGCGACATGTACTAAGTGTACCTGTCCAGCGGAAGGATGGCAGTGGTGTGCCTGATGTCAACAAGCCAGACACTCATTTAAGTCAACCGACTAGGACTTAGCGGTTCTTGCCTTGGACGTTTTACTGTTACCGTAGTTTGATTGCTACATTGCCTTTATGATTTATCCAGACAGTAAAGGACAGAGAATTAAGTGTAATTTATGAATTAAGTATTGGTACTATGCATGTGTTTGCATCTGGAGATCTACAGGCACTAGGTCAGTTTGTCTTTACATGTTCTAGCGATGTTGTTATTTCTCAGTTTGAATCATAATGTTGAATTTATGGTTTTGATGTAGCTAGTCTACATGGCTTTTCCTTGGTGGGGTTTTAATAATAACCTTGTCATTTTATTATGAATTCTTTTGGGATATATGTAATTTGAACATTTTGGATTCAAATAATATTGCCATTATGTTTCTATTATTGTCTATTCCCATAATTTGAGATAGTGGTTGTACTGGCATGTAACTTGTAGAGTTGAAGTGCATGGCCAGTTACAATGGGTACCAAGGAAACAGGTAGTATTTGACAGGGATTACCAAATAATGACTGAGGCAGAAAGTAAGAGTAAGAAAAACAACAGAGTGGTTGTTCTTTGTGGCTGAAGGAGATTTAAAGCCTGAGTTTAACTTATTTCTATAATTGAAGTGTTGTGGGCAATGCAGTGGTCTACTTGAAAAAAAGGAATTTGGAATTTATAATTTCAAAATGATGAGTGTCTCATAGACAGTCGGCAGAATTCTGTAGGGCTTTATAGTGGTAAGGCCGTCTTTATTAGCATTGCAGCTATGATTCTTTTATTTTTGTTTGACTATCGCTTTTAATTTTATAGATGTTGTGCATTGTATTTTTCTGTGACTATTGCTCTTTTTGCCTTGAATGTATGATGTTTTGTACTCTGTAAACTTATTGATAATTGGCCAGTGAGAGACCACTTGTGGTCACTCTATGACTATAAGTACTAAGTAGAGCTGATTTGTCGACACGGGACGGTCGACACAACTTGAAGGGGGTGAATTGTAATGGGGTGAACCATTACAGGGCTGAGAACATAGCTCACTGTAGTGAAAGGGAGATAAACCCGTTATTTTGACCAGCTGGACCACTAGATGTGGTCGAGGGGCAGTAACCACACAGAAACCATAGATAATCTCCCCTTATTGTTTGATCGTGCACTTGACATGAGTCATGTAGTGTTGAGTAACATTGCCAACTGATGTACTCACTGCGCCAATTTTAAACCATAGTCTTAGCGTTGTCTGTATTGTCCAGGATTGGTCAATTTAAGTGACCATCCTTGGTGCCAGAAGTAGGATCTTGTTATGTATCACTACATTATAAGTTTGTTTAGTATTTATCTTGTTAAGTAATATTTCATTAAGATGGTGTATTTACAACATACACGAGCAAGAGGGTAGCTTTTAAAAATGTTTTTATTTGTTATAGTGTTTTGTTAGAATTTGCACTTAGTGAACTGTCAGGCAGTAAATGGGTTGCGTGTTTTTGGGTGGCGCTTAGATGATAGCGTGGGTCAGTCAGTTCCACCCAAGTCTTCAAGACAGCAGGACGTGTCATTCCGCCCAGACTAACATAAAAGTAAAAGAAGTTGTGAATTGTAAATATTTCAAGATTTGTGAAGTGCCAGCTCTGATGATGTAGATCAAGTGTGAATTCATTTGGTTAATTCACTGCGCCTATCGGTTGGTTTATCGTATTGTCTTGTTTATTGTATTGTCTTGTTTATTGTGCTGTTTATTGTCTTGTTTATTGTACTGTTTATTGTCTTGTGTTTATTGTATTGTGTTTATTATTTGATTTGTTTTTTTTCTTTTCTTTTTTTAATAAAATTGATGTCCTCTCAAAACCTGATAGTTTTGTTTGTATGTTTGTTTGTGTGCTATAGCGATAGAGAGGCCGCTCGTGTTCCCCGTCCCTGTTACATATTTGGTGTCAGATTACATAGCTAGATAGAGAGACCGCTCGTGTTCCCCGTCCTGTTACATATTTGGTGTCAGATTAGATAGCTATAGATAGAGAGAGACCCGCTCGGTCCCGTTCCTGTGTTACATTGATATCAACAATAGATCGTGGGTTGGTTCAAACGCGGTTGGCCATATCGACAATATATCGGGGATTGGCATGGAAAGAGTTAATACTCAGACCAATCAATTACTCCATTCCGACAATGTTACATCCTGTAACTGAGATACAACTGAGAGAAAGTGAAAGCGGTATGTTATACATATATATTTGTTTTGCTTTTTCTTGATGTGTTGATGTTCAGCATGAGTGACAATTGATTATAGTGATGTGATGAGGTTGGGTCAGTATCATGTAGTAAAAGTGATGTTGTAAGCTTAAAAGTGATAGAAACCTAGAAAAGGGTCAGACTGTACATAAAGACATGCCAGATGGACAAGGCCCCAGTGGTTTAGTATCAATTTTTCAACAAAACGAAAAGGATTGCTGTTTTTGTACTGACAGCAAAAACAAGGAGGCCAAAAATGATCACAAACAATGTGCAGAAAATTTTTTTTAAAAGGACCACATGGGACCTGCTACCCCAAGTGCAAGTGCTGAAAAGCTGATTCGTATGACTTTCTTGCCAGTTATGCTGATTTTGGAGCCTTGGGCTACTTTTAGGTTTTCTTCCTTAAGTAGATAATGCAAATTTGTCACCGAATTAGCATATTTTTTCAAATGACATGTATTTAGTACCTTCAATAAATTCATCAGTATCCCAGCTTTCAGTAAATAGAGGATGTCGAGGTTCTGTGATGAGTGTAAATATTTGCTCCATTAATTTTGTTTGGAAGACACCTGAGTTATTTTCACTGCTTACAGAAACAACCTCCATCTTTTCCACTCATATAAACCCAAATTGGTTCCGTCTTGAAAGGGTTAACTTAACTGACAGTTATTTTAGTAATGCTGTATGATAATTCAAATGAAGCATTTCAGTTCCAAAGATAAACCCTGTTTCAATTTGGGACATTGTCCTAGATCATCGAGGGTGGACACAAGACTGGACTGGTCAGTGAGCATTTTAATTGCTATGCCAATACCTGGCACGTCATGCTGAACGAGGAAGCAATGGAAAAGACTCTAGGTCTGATGTAATCCCTTTTTTATTCTTCTTGAGATATATACAAGCGCCCTTGTTGCCACTGAAGTAATGATTCTAATTAAGCAAACTTCAGATTGTACATTTTTGTATTTTAATCTTTTTACATTTCTTATAATAACATGCAGCTCTATATTTAAATAGTCCATAGCTTCAAGTTAATCATTATTTAAGTCATGCAAGCTAGTTTTAGGTTGTTGCTCAAACCATGTTGTTCTAAAGTTAAGCCTTTGTCCTGTCTCATGTGTACAAAAAAATTCTGAAATATTTTGCAAGTTTTTGCTGGATTTCTTTCTGAACAGGCATAAACAAGGAAACTGATCTACGCACACTGCCAGTCAAGAAAGGGTCAGTCATCCTTTTCAACAATCTGGTTCCACATCGAAGGTATGTGCTGTTTTGTATTTTTAGGCCTTGTTTTAGGGGTTATGATTGTGTTCTTCTGCCGTTTTTCCAGTTCCTGGAATGTGCTTTTCATAGAAATGTAATGCAAGAGGAAATGAAGAAATTGAATTACTGGTCTGAGGTCTTTGGGTTGGGAGGATTGCTGCACTTAGCATTTAAATCCCAATTTGAGTTACCTCGGAACAGGCTGGCTTAAATCTGAAAAGTATGTCCATAATACAACAGAACTGTCAAATGTGTATTAAAGAGTTGTTATTAAGAAGTTTTCTCCATTATGTAACTTGAGATGTCAGTCAACCATTGAAAGTTATTCCAACCAGGTTTGTTGGACCTTCATATATCTCAAGCTATTTTTAATTTATTCTGAAACAGCCTTTCCAATAAAAGTGACATGATTCGTTGGAGCCTTGACCTTCGTTTCCAAAGACCAGGAGAACCGGAGGGACTCTATGGTGCGATGCCAACAGTTTTATTGCGGGACCCTGACAATCCACAGTTAAAACCTGATTGGTCAGCGTATGTCACAAATCGCCACGCTACACAGCATGTAATGACTTCTGGCGAGGTGAGTTTGGGATAAATTGGAAATCTGTTAAAAGACTTTAATTGAGAGAACACCTCCATAGAGTGACGGTCATACTGTACCTTATTAGCTCGTTCCCTACCATAAACCAACTTTTCTGACATGTCATCCAAACAGAAAGGGACGGGAAGATGATTTTCCTTTGCCAGCTAATTTCTTTTCACCATCTTTTCCAAGTCATATCACTCAAGTTTCAGGTTTTAATCCAGCCCAACATTTTTGAAATAATTGTGGTGACTCTTTGAATTACTTCAAATCATTTTAAATCTGGCTCGAAGATTTCTGTGCCTCTTTTGCTTTTCTTAATTTGTTTTACATTTAAAGGACTAATTTTTAAAAATGTTCTTATAGCAGTTTTAAAAAATGATCCCTTCCAGCAACCTTGGGGAAATCTGACAAGTAGAATTTTGGTCAAGTTTGCACATAGGATGGGCATTGTTCCTATATAGATCTGCTGGTTATGACATTGTGCTGATGTTGCTTTGATGTAGGGAGGCATGATGTATGGTAATCCTACCAACCCACCCCCCAAAAATTAATGTTACTAAAGGAGGCCTATAATTCCAAAAAACTGCGCACAATAAAAATGGACGTTGAAACAGGAAGAATCCAAATGCATCCAGCTTCCCCACATCAATCTGATGTAGATTTGTACAATATTTTTGAAGAGGTGGTTAGATTACCATAGGGGCAAATTCCCTACATTAAACCTATGTTGGCTTGATGTTGTAAACAGCTCATCTACATAGAAACTGTCATTCTTATGTGCAGACTTGTGTCAATCTTATGCATCGAATTTCCATAGATTGCTGGCTGTTAAGCTTTATCAGCTGAAATATAACAAAATATCAGTGAAAGTCTTTATCTTCTTGATAAAACAGGAAGCAGTGCCGGCAGAGTTGCTGGACACAACAATTACAGGACCATGGATGAAACAATGGCGAGTTGTCCATGGGAACCGACACACCGAGGCTGCTGGGCTTTTGCCTGAAGGTCCGGAGCGCTAAACTTTCACAGAAAGGGAGGCAATTTTTTGACACTTCAATACATTTAACAGATCTTTTTTTTTTTTACCAGTGTGTATATTTTTGTTCTTTGGACAATTACAGAATCTAATGTTTACAATTTTCCATTTTTTTTAGTTTTTTGGTTTTTTTTACTGAGTGGACCTACAACTCACTGGTTCTAGGAGATCTTGAGTTGCTAGGAGGGATGCATGTTTAAACTTGCCCATCGCAGTGAACAGAAATTACTTATTAATAAGAAAAAAGTTATTATGGTAATGTGTACTAATCATTTTCCTCTGTTTTAGAGGAGCTCATTTTTATTTTTCATCATGTAGCAGAAGGATCGCTAACATTAGCGTTGAGCATTGCAAAATGTAAGATGAATTACATAAAACTTAAACGATAGATACTTCTTAGTTTGCTGCATCAGATCCTTGTATTGTATTTTTTGAGTGCAATTTTTTTATTAGAATATTGCTTTTAAATGCATATTATGAACGCTTTTGTTTTAAAGATATTTGTTTGAGGCATATAGATGACTTGCATTAATTTATATGATTGGTAATACAGGTACAAGTAATAATTCTCTTTGAACTCTTTATTTTTGTTTCTGTTATCAAGCCATTGTATTTTGTGATTATTATTGTGTTGTCATTGTTTTACTTCAGCTAACTGACCAAAAAACCTTCTACATTCCGTCAGATCCTCTCCTGTGCTTAAACAAATATCTTAAGACTCTGTAAACTGATTGCTGTTTTGGACCCGAGGATTTCTGTTCCACATTATCAGTTATTGGTTCATTTGTAATATATTTCATCACTGATGACCAGTGTTTCCCCTGCTTGTGCCCAAAATCCTATGTTGTGTAAATTTCTTTGTGACAAAAACATGTGTGTTCACTGAATGCTTATATGCAAGTGCAAATCTGAAATTTTTGCAAGATAATTTTTGGCACAACCTATCTCTCATGGTTTATAAAGCTGTACTGGCATGTTTTAATATAATGTATTTAGGTAAAATTTTATTCTACTTTTTCATTACATATAATTAGTGAATTACCATATCATTTTGGTTAACTAAACTTTTGTGCATAAAGTAATATTTCTTTTGTGCACTCATTGCAAAATATGTACATGTGTGCACATGCGTGCAGCTTAGAGGGAACACTGCTAATGACACAGTTTATCATTGAAAACAGATTTCAAATGCAAGAAAACAGACTCTGTCTCCTTTGTTCTGTCAATGTAGATGTAAAATGGTCTTTTCATAATAAATTGAAATATTTTTGTTTTAACATGTCAGCCTTTTCAACACCGAAAGAAATAAAAGTGGAGATCTGAAGCCAAGACAAATAACAAGATAGGAAATGAGATACTTTTTTTTATTCAGTGCAGGATATACATGTATCATACTGCATAAAAATTTTTAAAAAACAACAGGAAAGAAGGTGCACATTTTTTTTTGCCTGCCTCGTAACAAGCCTTACATACAATCAAATCACAAACTGGCTTACCTTGTGTACATCCACACATAGCAATAGAATATCATACAATAGTTTGTACAATCATAATACAGATATATAAAATCTTGCATTTATATCATTTACAGCAAATGTATGTAAATAAATAAAAAAGACATGGGGAATAATTTTAGGAACATGCTAGGCAGTCCATGAAGCCCAAATACTCACAATAGGGCGTTTTTGTGACCAGTTTATGGCCAACTATCTAAAAACATTACTGCAGCCATTTTGCCGGCGAAAAAGTTATTGTGGCTGGTGAACCAAACATAATCCTAACCCCAACTCTTGTCCCAGCCAGCAATCCTACAGTAATTCTATGCATAGAATGTGATGTCAAGTTTGCATGTACAGGAATGTCAAGTCAAAATCTGGCAAAAAGAAAAAGTTGTATTTATGATAGCCTCGCATAAGATATAATGCAACTTTTTCTTTTTGCCAAATTTTGACTTTGCATAATTATATAACCTTGCTGCGACCCCACAGTTTTTCTGTGGTTTTTATAATATTTCGTCCATGTTATGGAATGACATTGGTCCCATGCAGACCCACTGATTACAACATCAGGCAGATGCAGGTTTGATGAACGGAACCTGCCCCTATGGCAGTCTTACCAAACCTACCTGAATCTTCATTGGATTGATATAGGGATGCTGACTGGGGCACTTTTCCAAAAACTCACTATGCAAACCCACAACTAAATTTTTTCTACATGACCCAAATGGTCACTCTGATAAATCTATCATGGTTTGCACAGTTTCTCATGAACTTTCCATGGAATTATTGGAATTGTTTGTTACAGATGTTTTTCAGGGCCCTTGCAAACTTCTGTTCCCGCCTTCATGGCAACAATTTTGTATAATAATAACTTTGCAAGATTTCTTGACTGCTGTTGTGATGGTTGTGGAGTTTCATTATATTTTACATGAATTATAAGTGAAATCAAGAGTAGCATGTCATTTATTGGTTCTGTAAAGCTTTAAAATTTGAAATGACCTTCTGCCTTGATAAAATATATACTTTTATGAAACGAAGTGTCTAGGCACACGACATATCGTGGAAAAAGCGTGGAGAGATTTTTTCACGACACGTTTTTCATCCAATCAGAGCTTACCGTTTTCTGACTCAAAATGGCGGCCCCCACTGAGCGGGAGGTCGGAACCTGGGGGGCGTGAGGGTCTAGTCAGTTTGTATCAATTGGGCGGTAGTCAGATTGACTAATCAGGCGAAAAGGGGCTGGGGTAGCTGTATTAAGTCGTGAAACGTCGTGAAAAACTTCACCAAGGCCATTTCCACGACATGTCGTGGAAAACTTCACGGAGGCGATTTCCACGACATGTCGTGAAAATAGCCACTTCCTTTATGAAATGATTTTACTTATTTCCATATGAACCAGTGTTAAAAGATAATTTCCTGCTGCAGCAGATCAATAAAATACTGCAGTGCTAGTACTGCTAGCAAGTTTGGGCGATTTTCATCATTCTGTGTTGAAGATATTGCCATTGTAGTTGGCCACGAATTTAGAAACCCACCATATATAATGTGGACCTGAATTTGACAGGCAAGACTACTACAGAATGTGAACATTCATCATCATCATCATTGCCTTTCTCACCCTGGATCAGGGTATAGGCCACCAACAAACACTTTCCATCCCTCTCTATCATGGGCCAGCCTCTTTACATTATTCCAAGTCTTTCCGCTTCGTTGCACATCATTTTCTCTGGCTCTTCTCCACGTTCCGCGCGGCCTTCCTCTTGATCTCTTGCCCTGGGGATTCCAATCCAATACCTTCTTTGCCTGACAAAATAAATTAAACTTTTGTACCTCTGAGCGTCGTGAAATCCATCCTATTGTTCTGTTTTAGTCGTTTTGGTCTAATGTGCTGATGTACTTTTCCTCTATCTATGTGGGACTTGACATGGTGACTGGCATGTGGGGTTTTTGGAGGGGCGGGGCGGGGCTGGGGGAGGCTGTTTAATTGTTGAACACTGTCAAGGTTAAAACTATAATTGTCGTGCTGGGTCACGACTTGAAAAGACTTGTTTTTTTCACGGTCTCGTTGATTATAACCAGCGTAAATGTCCTTGAACTGTTCTCGTGAACAGTTTGTTTTTGTAACACTTTTTCTTAGAGATGGAAAGAAAGTGGGGCAAGATAGAATAAATGGATAAGTTAGGAGTGACAGTGCAATTCTCGACCCCGTGATTTTGATGAACTCTTACAAGGGGTGAATAAGGATAGATAGTTTAAGACGCTTAGTCGCGTTCAGAAATTCGTACATAAAACGTAGAAAGCACGAGGGTTTAGAGATTTTAGTAATGGTTTTGACATTTTAATTTGACCTTGTCTGTTTCTAGTACAAGGCCGTGACCAACTTCCATGCAGAATCTATTAATACTACGAGCTGGGCTCGAATGGATGCACCAATCAGATCTAGGCATTTGGACGGTAATTTGCAGCTGGCCGCACAGTATAAAAGCGTAGCCATTCCTATGTTCATCACTCCATACAGAAAATTCCATCTGTGCAGGCGTCGGCGTGATTCTGCCAGAAGAATCAGAAGACTGTTGTTTGTATGTCTATGTCCATTATAGGCATTGAGATGAAGCCATGTGCTCGATTATGATTTACCCACTGCTGTTGTCTACTGTTCCCTGATTCCTTATCAGGGACCAAGTGTAAGTGTTTGTCTGTTGATGATTCAACAATGAACGAGGAGCTGAACGTAATTTTTCCAGTAGGATAGGATTGCCGCACATGCTAGAAGTGCTACCCAAGAATGCAAGACAAAGATGTATATTAACTTGCAACTAGATCTAGTATGAATGTTTGGCATACACAACTGTGAATTGGAATTAATTTGTCTGGATGAGGCTGGGGATTGCCAGCCCATCCTAGAGTAGATCTAACTTAACTACGTCAGTTTATATTGACGAGCTTGATCCATTATAAGCGGTAGGCACAAATAGCTGAGATGACATTGTCGCCAGAGACATGAGTATATTGCTTGATAGATAGTAGGCAGACTATATCTGAGAGATAGATAATTCATACTTAAATTGTTAGTGAGTCAGAATGATCTTAATCTTATAGGAATCTAGAGGAGACTTCTAGTGACATATTATTGAATTTTCATTTGATGCTGCTGATGTTGTCTTTTTAGTATGTAAGAGATCTAGACAAAATTGTTAGGATATTTAAGGTAATTAAATTTGTGGCCCTGCAGGTCTGTTGATAAAAACTTATTCAGGTTGTTCTTAGTGTGTGGCATGGTACGAAAGCTTAATTAGTAAATACCTCTCGATTTTAAAATGCAGTCATAAAACCAATAATTCATAACACCCACTCTGTAACACTATCACCCAGACCAGACCCGTAACAAACACATAGAACTAGAAATAATTCAGTTGAAATCTACAACGGCAAAGTTACAACGGCAGTGGTTCTTTGAGTCCCAGGCCACTGTACCCTTGCGATCCCAGCTTTCCTAAATTCCCTTCCTCCCTAGCTATCCCAGGTTTCCTCAATTCTTGGCCCATTTTGAATCGGCCGCAAAAGGGCCTTAATAATATAAAGTTGAACTTGTAACTGTCACAGTTATCATATGTCACCCGAGCATCATATTAACATGAGCACCTTTTCAAACCACATTGAATAGACCGAAACGGGATCTCATTCTGAAGCAGCAGTTTGCTTTAATGAACAGTAAAAATCCTGATCGTCCGTATAATTATGTATATTGGTCTTTCATTTGATATCTACATGCCCGGTGAATAAAGTATGTTCTCTCCTGGTTTGGAGGTCTCCTCTAACTGAAATTCCTCCCCTGGCTAAAATTAGATTTGAATTTCCTCCCCTGGGGAGCCGAGTGCCCCTGTTTGAGAATCACTGTTTTAGAGAGTGGATACCCTCGACAATTAGTCCGCTTAGAATGATATGGCTGAACTGAGTTAAACACCCCACACTACTTCTGCGGGCCTTCTCCGTTGTGTACCAAGATATCTTCTTTTCCATCGGTATGGGCACTGCGTCTCATACCATAGCTCATAATTAATGATGCTATTTTAAGACGTGATGTCATTTTGCGAGTGTCACACGAGGCATTTGATGGCTGAAAACGCCAGCGAAGAAAGTTATACAGCTATGATCTTCAAAATATGAAGTTTACTCTCAGTGTTAGAAATGTTCACAGCAAAATGCCTATCAGAAATTCTTCATCAAAATATTTGGTTTTCCCATTGACCTGACCTGGTCTGCAATTCACAGATCGCTTGCAGCCCACCTTCCTTGCACGTCATCACTGCAAGCAAGCGCGACATTGAAGACGGATTTTGCAGTTTCTTGAGGATTTTCATTGTCTACCAAATGCCATCCAATATGTACATTTTTGCAACACGGATGTTCCTGGTAATATGAATCCTTCATATCCATACACAGCTGCACACAGAGCAATCTTGGCTTTGGGCATTTGTGAGATGCCCTGCTGTTTGCTTCCGAAAATGTGTAAAAAATGAATAAAGGTGCCTTTCTAGAAGTTCATTTTAGAAATGAAAGAAAAATTCATCATCCACTTCAGCTCGACCAGCAAGAATTTCCATTGCTAGATGGTGAGGAGGCGGAGAGTTTAGCGTACTGCATGACATGCTGCAAACGCGATTGGGTGGAGTCGATCTGGACTCTCGATGACTGGATGTCACTGAAGGTGAATCTCGTGGGATTGACGTTTCGGGGTACTGCCCGTTAAGTCTTTCAGCAAATGTACTTTGGGAGTGAAAATTACTCCGAGACCTATTCAAATCATCGACGAACAACGTATTTAGAAAATGAGGGTCATGCGTCAAGGGTGCACTGGAGACCGATGAGCGATGGTCAAGCCAAGCCGGGTATGCTAGGTAAAAAGGTTTTATACGCCGTGGTTTTTTCCTCCTTCTGCGGATACATATAACAACACAAGCGATGATAAACGCAAGTGCGAGGCTGCCACAAATGTAAATAAATAACAGGGGAAGAAAAGAATTGTGTATTAAACTGTGGAGTTTTCTCTCCCGAGATCCATCGTAGCTCTGATCCGTAGCACCAACAACTCGGCATTTAGCCAATACTGGGATCAGATCTTTTGATAGTGCTTCCACGCAGATGGTTTGTTCCATGTCACTGGCGATTGGAAATGTGTAGTTGCTCACTAAGGCGGGTACTGTGGTGGACTGAAGTTCAACTGAATCGTTGTTGCGTTTCAAAATCACATTATATCCAACAAAACGTTGATTAGCTTCAATCTGCCAGTGCACTAGCACAAATCCAGGTCTTGGAATGGATATATCCAGACAAACAGGGCTGCATGTCATTTCATGTTCTACGTGAAGCATCTGCACCATTGTTGTCCTTTCTTCGCCGACCTCTTCCACAGCGTACATATCCAGGCACTTGTCATCGCGTGCTGTGGACGCTGAGCACCTAAAGTCAGAGTAGTCTAGGTCAGGAAATGGTTTGTTTTCCAGGTAGGACGGAGATTTGCATGTCCATCTGTAGACTCCTGGATTGTAATTGGAATGTGTAATTCGCAACCAACGGTGCATCCACAACATATTACAAACACAGTCCAATGGATTTCCTTCCAGGCGAATGTCTATGAGTTTTCTAAAGACAAAGAACGCGCACTCTGCGATGGTGTGGATGTTGTTCCACGAAAGATCCAGTTGTGTGAGAGGAGAACTTAGAAGACTCACGTTCCCTCTTGGAAATTTGGTAATATTATTGTGAGAAAAGTTAACAAATTGCAACTTATTCCAACCTCTCAGCAATGTAAATTCAATGTCCATTATGTGATTTTTACTGAGGTCCAAGTAAGTGAGGTTTAAGAGACCAGAGAAAGCTTTGATATCATTAGAAACAAGGTTAGACTTACTTGCATCCAAAACAGATAACGGCGATGTCATCCCTTTAAATGTGTCATCACAAAGTGTTTCCCTCAAGTTGGTACTATTGATATTCAGCCTCTCAAGAACACTGAAATCTGAAAAAGCACCACTTTCGATGATCTCCAATGGGTTGCCGTGCAAGTCCAGTTCGCGTAAAGACATACCAAGTCCGAGAAAACTTCTCCTTTCAATGAGATAGATTTCATTTTGTCCTATATCTAATGAGGCCAGATATCTCATGCTGGTGAAATATTCGTTGACAAGACTGGAAATATTATTGGCGCGGAGATTCAACACTCGTAAAATTTTCAGGTACTGTAAGGACTCCAGAGCTTGCTCTCGTAAATGATTGCCATGTAAATCCAAAGCGTCCAATGTAAAATCTAAGTTGTAGAAAGCTTTCTTGGCGACATAAGCCATATTATTAAAAGCTAATTTCAAATCCTGCAGTTTGAACAACCGAGAAAAAGCCATATTGTCTAAAAGTTGTATCTTATTGAACGACAAGTCCAGGTGGATAAGACTGCCAACTCGGTTGATTTCTGCGATATGTTGATGTCGAAGTGAGTTTTGAGACAAAACCAGGGTTTTCAGCCGAGTCAAAGGTCGGAAGGCTCCTGCTTTGATTTGGGATACACGACAACCAACCAAATGCAATTCTTCGAGTTTTGTCAATTTCAAGAACAATTCTGGCCGTAGTTCCATCTGTTTGCAACCAGTAATGACCAGACTATTCAAACGCCTTAGTCTGGATAGTGACGAAGTTGGTAATCCATTGTATGCATACAGCTGAATGGACAGAGCCTTCAGTGAGTTTTCAAGTCCTGTAAACGCATCTTTATCAATGGATGTCACAGCGTTGTCCAGCAAATCCATTTTCTCAATGTGGAGACCCCGAAACCCATTGGCTGGGAGATTCTGGATAATGTTGTGCCTAATCAATGAAAAACAGTTGAATGACTGACTGAAGGTAGCACAAGAATATATAAATCTAGCTACCTGTTGATCAACAAAGAAGGTGGGTTTTTTTTGAAAATGCAGTTGTAGCATTTTAAAGTTTAAACAAACCCTGAAGTGTCCAAATAAATTGTCTTATCTATCCAATACTTCTGAAATAGGCCTATGCAATATTGATGGTCATTTTCATCAAGAATAGTTATTGTTTATAAATTAGAAAGTTCTCCAAAATTAGAGCATTGGACGCTAGGTGCCATGTCTCAAACAGTGCCCTCTTGAGGACAGATTTTTTGGCTTTGCCTCTTGATTTCATTGCTCAACAGAAAGAACACTATGAGAAGCTATAAACAGTAATATGGTACAAAATCGTTCCTCTAATTTTGGCAAGACCACATCGGGCTTTCATTCCCAGAGAGTGTTGAATTAAATAAAACCTGGACGTCACATAGTAAATGAAGAAAAAGGAAACTCTTGAACTGTTGAAAAAAAAAATTACATACATTTTGTACACAAACTCATTCATGCAGTAGACATGTGGCGTAAACTCACACGTAAATATTATATATATAAGAGAGTGTACCTCAAAGATAATTCCTTTATACGCCCATCAAAGGACAGAAATTTGGGAAGGGCCGACAAGTATAAATTTCTGCAGTTGATTATCAGAGCCCCATCCTTAGATTCACAATTGCATGGGTAAGCTGGACAGTAGACGAAGCCACGCTCCACTGCTTCCAGTGTTGTCACGGTAAGTGATATACAAACTGCCAGGAAAACCGTGCCTCCACTTGTTGTTGCCATTTCAGATTTGCTGTCAACAGAGATATCAAAGTTTTAGTATAAATATTAACAGTGAGTTGTGTCAGAGAGTGCCTATATGCTCTGGCAATGGAAATATCAAAAATTTACTTCATCATGTCATCATAACAGTGATAAACTATGAACAGTTGTTAATTTTATTATTATTATTACTTTTGATATTAATATAACAACAAACTAAGAAGGGATTTTCACAATACTTCTTCGCACCAGGTTATAGTCTGTTAAGTTGTGAGAGTTTAAAATAAGATATTTGTTTGAAACAAATGTGAGCTTGAGTCACCATTTAGGAACAGTCTGATCAACTGGCACTGCTGGCTTGTATACTTTTTTTTTTAAAGGAGTGCGGAGCTTTGACCTTTACAACAACAGTTTTCGCCTTTTTTTTTTTAATGAAAAAAAACAAAACAACAGGCAATACGTATAAGAGTGAGTGAATAAGTGAATAAATGGGAGAGTAAGGCGTTGAGCGAGTGAAAGAGTGAGTGAGTAAATGAGTGGGAGAATGAGGTAGTGAGGTAGCGAATGAGAGAGTGAGTCCGTGAGAGGTTAATCACAAACCTGCTGACCTGGTATCTGGAATTCAGCAATACAATCATGGTAGAAAAAGCACGCGTCGTTGATACAGCTCAAGAGGATATCAGATGTTTACTATGCTCCAGAATGTAGAAGTTTGACTTCCAAGTAAATAAGCACAAGACACAGAATGGATTAGCGTAGAGAAATATGTTTGATAACATCTAGATTCTAGGAGATAATACACAAGACTATCTCGGATCAAATAAATGTTGAGTTAGATCAGAGAATATTTGTGGATGGATCTGCCAAAACCGGGCCGGATGTGAAATTTCTCCACCTCTTTAAAAAAAAAAATCAGAATAAAATATTTCCAAGACGGGGACAAGGTGGTCTAGAGGCAAGGTGCTCGCCTATCATGCCAAGGGTCCCGGGTTCTAAACCCGGGCAGTGCAGGCATGTTGGAAAGTGGATTTTTCTCGTATTTTCAAGTCCCTGGTCCTAATGGGGGGTAGGATCGAGTAGTTCTTGGAAATTGATTTTTCTCATATTTTCAAGTCCCTGGTCCTATTGGGGGGTAGGATCGAGTACCTAGTCTTCTCGGATAAGGACGAAAAATTCGGAGGGCCCGTGTGCACGTTGCGCACGTTAAAGATACCTTGGCAGTTGGAAATCGTAAAGAGCAGGCCGAAAGGCCGCTGCCCGGGCAAAATTGAAATTAATAGATTAAAATGTATCCATATCATCTCCCCCCCCCCCCCCCCCCCCGCCAGAACAAGAAATAATAGAACAAGTAAAGTGAGGTGTAAATGCCAAGGGCAGCGAACCTCCTAAAATAAAGACCTCAAATCTAAATATTTCCAAGACGATTTCAAACAAAATGTTTTAACTGAATGCAGAAAAATGGCCCATCTTTCATATTACATGACATAAGCAAATCTCCATTTCCATAACATTTGTCCAGCCTTTGGAGGGTTTTTCTCAGGAATTTGTTCTTTCACCTAGGGGCGATTTCGCCAGACCAACTCACATTTCGCTAAAAGGATTACTTCGTCATCCATCTCATGAACCGGCGTATCAACAAGTTTCCCATTTTAAGGAGAGCATTTGAGTGTTTTGGTAAGAGAGAAAGAGAGATTTCCTACGTTTGGTCAAATCATCTGTTTCTGCTTATAATTTTAAATCTATCGATAAGTCACAATCAATGATAAGGTGGTAAAACTACGGTAATTCAAAATCACGAAAAATCGATAGGCCGGTGTGTGAGACTGAGGACAATTTAGTATCAGTCAGAAAAATGTACAGAACAGTACAATATAGAAATATCTCCAGGAATGCGACAAATGTAGGACGAAAAAATGATGAGTGCATAAGTTGTATTTGTTTTTTCAATATTTGAAATTGCACTTGAGAAAATGTTTCGAAGTCTTGATTCCGTTTTTTTTTTTTTTTCAAATCTGATTGAATATTGAGAATCTTTCTCACCGGGCAATCCATGGTAGGCCTATTTAAATACATGCCACGTACCTTAATATCTAGGGATGCGAAAACTGGGGAGTTCGAACTACATATTGTAATCAATATGTTTTTTCTTTACTCAGCAACGACGAACAAATGAAACCCTTTTCGGACTTTCACCTACAGTTGTTAAGGATATCCTTGTTGTCTTGCATCGAAACTGGCCTTAGATGATAAAAATATATATATTATATTTATATGAATGAATCTTGTGTTGTTGTTGTTTTTTTCAGCTATACAAGACTAAGAGATCTGGCACTGTGCCATTTATTATTATTATTTTACTATTGTGAAATCTTCGTGAATAGTAAGAGAAAATATTATTAATAGGCCTACGTGTTATACAGAAATAAAGAAAGGACATTTTTCTTGCTATTTTGTATTTTCATATTAATTCGTGTTCTCACCACACAAAATATAAATTGACTCCGATACATATTTATTGTAGTTTCGACACATTCATCTATCTGAACGGATTCATAAGAATATGTCTGAAATGCAGCTCGTAAATGCGTAACTGTCCTCTAAATATAGGTTTTTCTTTCCTATTAAAAGTAGATCCTCGTTCATTCACGTCAAGCTTACATATGGAAGTCTAACTTTTGATTTCAATCAAATTAGATTCTTCACTATAAATGACCTACTGTGCTATGAAATATAAAACTTTCACACACTGATCTATCTAATGTTCAAAAGTTAGCTTTATTACTGTCAGCTAAATATGCAAGTGTTATCACGTTTAACCTCCAGTTTCCAATCAGCCCAGAGTGATTCAGAACTCACACAGATTTTGAGTGTCTCTAAAGGTTATTCATCCACAACATCATGAAATCTGTTCATGGCACTGGAAGTCCAGTCAGCCTAGCAAAAGATCCACTATGAATGAGAAGGCAACATGAAATTCTCACTATATGAAGAAACTGAAGCGGAGACTGGCATTCGAATGCTCAATATTGCTAAATGAAGATACGCACCATAAGCATGCCAAAGTCCACTTCAAACAACCACATAGATTCTAATTCGTGCAGTTCTTCACCTTGTCGAGCGGGATTTGATCGTTTAGTCCTCGAATATTTCAAGTGAAATATCGGTGTCTCTGTGAAGGCTTTTAGTAATTTTCTTCATACAGTACTGACACTATAACTTACTAGGCTCAGGCATATTCTTATATAACATACTGCCCGATAGTAAGAAAAACTGTTGCTAAATGATAAAGAAATGTTCTAGAACCTGTAGGTAAGAGATGAAGTAAATTCTGAAACTATCTTGAATCGGTGGCACTTGGCAGCATTAAATTAAAACGCTGAAAACATTTAACTTGCATGTCACGAATCAAGTTGTACACTGGAATGGTATCTGATCCTTCATGCACTTCTAGGCAATACAAGACTTTCCAAACTCCACAAATCCTCTATTCGTTCCTCACGGTGCAGTGAAACTGTCTGACACTGTCTTTCGGAATCCCTTTGATACTATAATTGCTAAAGAAAACAGCTGTCTCGATGAGTCAAATATAGGACAAGACATGAGAGATTGTGTGTCTCTCACAGTTACACGGATGAGCAAGTGTTAATTTAGATTCTACTGCCCCGTTCGGCCACGTATAGTTTCCGATAATGCTTGTTCTTTGCGTGTTTCTGGTTGTTTTTCCCCCACTTCGTTCCCCCTCCTTCTCCTGATTGTTCGACCTTTCTATATCAACAACAGTCACAACATTCTGTGGGTTTGACGGTGGAATCCCTCCATCACAGAGGCAGATTCTGACCAACGATGAGAAAATTTCTGGTAGTGAAGGGGGCATTTAGGCATGGGCACAAATCTTTGATTTTTCTAGTATAGGATGTCTGCGGTTAAAAACTTGCACCATGAGTAACCCAATGTGCTTGGTTTTGTTCAGACAAAGTGTGGATCATTTTATATGTGGAAAAAAAACAACTAAGAAAATAACATTTAGCCGTTATCGTCTAGACTGTAGAAGGCTTATATCTATTTCTACTCAAATTCTCGATTTGAATGAAACAGATTGCCTGACCTGGAAAATTTTTGGCTGTACCCCTCTTGCGATCCACCTCTGCACGGGAAATGGGTTGATTGGGGGTGAGAGGCTACGCATACAAAGTGTGATGTAAATATGCACAGGTCATTTTGTATTCTTCTATTTTATTTGAATGCTATTTCTATGGTGGTCTTGATTTGCAAATCCATTTTCGTGAACGGCCTGTCGTTTGTCAGAAACAATGGTCACGGTTGTTTCTCATCTCCGAATTTCCCCAGCCCGGGAAAACATCAATATTTGAAGAACCTCAAGCATGCCCGGGACCTGTTTAAAACGAATCCGGAACGAGATGACGGTGAGTTTGATCTAGGCAGCATTGTGACAGTTGATGGGTTTACCAGGCACACACAAAGGAAGGAATCATTCAGGGGAAAATGCAAAATTAAGATGCTATGCGACTTTTACGAAGATCTAGGCTCGGGTTCAGGTTGACAAGGGGAGCGAAAACCCCCCTCGTTTCTGCAGTGTCTGAGACGTGGGAAGAGGTGGTAAGAGAAAGGGTGGAGGTGGGTGGTGGGCAGACTGAGTGCAAGTGGTGCAAGTAATCTGTGGAAGAACTGACGCATTAAATCAGTGGTTCTCAGAGATCCATGCCTTATTCATCTCCTTGCGATCCTAGCTTTCCCCCAATTCCTTCCCCATTTTGGTCATCTAGCAATTCTTTTTTCACCATGATACCTTTATAGTGGTAAAACAACTTATGAAAACAAACTTTGTGAACTGTTAACTCTTTACCTCACATAATACATTCTCTCCCTGGGGCAGAACTGGTTTGGAGGCCAGGTGTTCGCCTTTCATTTCATACCGAAAGTACCGGGTTTGGTTCTTGGCCGGCTCAGGCATTTTGGAAATTTGGGGGAATTTCCTGTCCCTGATCCTCTGGTAGCTAGGATCGAGCACTTAGTCTTCTCGGATAAGGACAACAAACTTGGATGACCCGTGTGCGCGTTGCACACGTTAAAGATACCTTAGCAGATGGAAGTCGAGAAGAGCAGACCTAACAAGGCCGGCTGCCCGGGCAAAATTTAAAAAAAAAAAAAATTCCCCCCTCTTCCCCCTCTCCCCCCCCCCCCCCCCCAATCCAAAATGGGATCAAACAAGTATACAAATGCAGTTACAGCAACAACAAAAAAAATAAGAACTGGAAAAATAAAAATAAAAAAACCAAGAAAAAAGGAGGTGCAAATGCCGAGGGTAGAGATCCTTCGATAACAAAGATGTCAGCACATGCATTCTTTCCCTGTTAGGAGTTTCCTCCTCTAACTAACTGTTCCACCTCAAGTCCTCCCCTGGTTCAAATTCCTCCCTTTCGGGCCTGAAATTCTTCCCCATGGAAGCCAAAAAAGCCTCCCCTTTGAGAATCACTGTTTTAGACAGTTGGCTTTAAAAACAATAGCATGCACGATGTACGTTATGAGGTGTTGACAATAATATTAGATCTAATATGGGCAGATGCTTTGGATCAAGTTTGTAGTGTAACAATCATCTTTCCACGCCCCTCTCTCCCCTTCCCCAATTAGTATGGGATTGAAAAAAAAATAGGTAAGTACTATGATAGTTGAAGAACCACCAATAAGTAAGTGATTGATAGTCCAAGAACCACCAGTAAGTAAGTGATTGATAGTCGAAGAACCACCAGTAAGTGGGTACTATGATAGACGGAGAACCATCAATAGATAATATAATATTATGATAAGAAAGGACCACCAATCTAAGTGGGGAAGACATGTCTGCAATGACACTAAAGCAAATTTCCCAATATATACAAAATACAAAATACAAAAAAATAATAATACATTTCTATAAGGTATGAGGAGTGTTTGCAATGAGTTAATTATAGGTCTGACCAAGATTGAGGGTGCAACACGGATGGTTTTGAATGAGCCAGATATAATGGGGGTGGGGGGGTGGGGGGGGGGAGAGAATTTTTTATCTTTGTATCGCATTGAAGCTCTTTTTTTTTTTTTTAAGTGTAAATTCGCATCTATTATGTATTATTCATGTGTTTTGCAAGGAAGAAAAAAAAAAAACATTAAATGAAGTGAAACGACAGAAGGAAAATACGTAGAGAAATAGAGATAAGGTGTTGTTTGTATCTCCGTGTGTAGGAATGATCGTTGAACCAAGTGTAAACATACCATGGAATGAACTCAATTATTATTTTCCGGTTCACCCTGCGTGAGTGGCAACTGACAGGTGAAACTCGGGTAAAAAAAAATGTAAAACAAATCCAACAGACCCATGCACCCGAAAGAATTTAACCTGAAATTTGCTCTTTCATCTGGACACTACTTGATACTGATGTCTGACGAGATCAAGAGAGATCATGTTGAAATCATAGCAATCCTGCTTAGCAATATAATTTATCACTATGTTATTTTTGTGTCTAATCTGTGCAGCGCATGCTGTGTTGAAAGCGTGAGTTTATTTTATACGTTAAATGCAAGTTTCCGAATGACAGAAAGAAAAATCTTCCACCCTCTGATGTAACAGGCTAGGCCTAGTAGCACTCTGAATCAAGTCTGTTTTGTGTCGGTTTGGACTCAGACTTGAATTTCCTTTGAATCAACCGGCTAGACAAAAGTCACCGTTCCACTTCATCGTCCAGAAAAAAACAACGAGGTTTGCCACAGACTTAATCTAGTGCGCTACGTTTTCTTTAAAATTGCAAAATAAGAATACAGTGAGTAGATGAGAAGAAAAAGAAGAAGAATGTGAACAGAGAAAGAGAGAGAGAAAGAGAGAGAGAGAGAAAGAGAGAGAGAGAGAAAGAGAGAGAGAGAAAGAGAGAGAGAGAGAAAGAGAGAGAGAGAAAGAGAGAGAGAGAAAAAAAAAGAGAGAGAGAGAGAGAGTTTGGCTAAGGCATGTCGACTCGATAACGGTCACATTGTACTAGGAAATAGCAATACGATAGAATATAACAGAATGATCGGACAGAAGAGAGACAGAGAGGGGTGGGGGTGGGAGAAAATGAGGAAATCTGTGGTATGATTTTGCCCTTAGATTCACCCTGTGCCTGTTTCGAGGGATACGTAGAGGAGAACTGTCTGTGACCTGCCGTATGAACTTTGAACATACGCAAAGACAGATCTTACACAACCGACCGCATGTACCTGGGTCAAACACATGCATTTACGCAGAAACAGCAAGACGCAGCGGCGTGCGACACACAGATACACAGACAAACACAACGTCAACATTTTCATTTTGAGTAGACAAAGCAGTACAAACATTCCTATCTTAGAACAAAATGATGACACTAAACACCAGTTTTTGTCCTTAGCTGACATTTGTTTACATAATTATGCCATCAAAATTGTGACATAGATCGCTAGGCAGTGCTCTGCCGCTAGTTTGAGAATAAATTATCATACTATAATAATGCTAGAGGGTGAACGTGATTGTAAGCGCCTAAATCTCCGCGACTAGGTGGCCAAAAATTATCAGACTTTGTGTACTGACTCAAATTTTCAAGATACATTAAGTGGACCCATCCACTTTTGACTAAACTGAGCTGTTAATATTATTTATTTTTAGCAGCATTTTCTTCAAGTAGAATAGAAAAATGTGACCGGAAAATTCGTTCTTCGCCTCCCTCTATACGTTGCGGGTAGAAAATCAACATTACATGTAAACATCATACATGTGTACTCTCTTTTGTCAACGGGCCAACTAATACTTTTACAAACTGAAGAAACATAAGCCCTGCGATGTCAAGGGAAACCAGCACTCTGGTTTTGTTGTTTCGTTTACCTCACACACACATATGCACACACGCACACACACACACACACTCACACACACACTCACACACACACACACACACACACATACATAAATACATGCGCACAAGAAGAACAACGGAAGAGCGTCCAAATCTGGATAAATCAAATTTAGCATCAGTTATGGCTCCTTTCAAACAGCCATTAAAAAATTAGTGTAAGACGCTGCAATGTGTTCAGTTAACAGTTGCTATGTCCCGCCTGTATCACGGGGTAAAGCAGGGACAAAGCAAGTGTCATCTGAACACATATACAGCGTCTTACACTAATTTTGAATGACTATCTGAAAGGGGGCTTGGCTGATGCAAAATTTGATTTACCCAGTTTTGGAAAAGGGGGTGTCTATTCTGACCTCTAGGTAGGAGCCTGAATAGAGTAACGGTGGGGTGTTTTGTCTATTTGGGCCTCTTTGGAAAAACGCTCTTCAATTATGGTGAACATCACATTGAGATGCGTCGCCAATTTTGAGTACCAATGATGTAATAAAATACTTTATTTTAAAGCCTGTGGTGCACTGTATCAAGTCTGTCTTGCGTCTGTTTAACTCTGTGTGTGACAACTCCCTTCCCGCCAGCGGACTCAAGACAGTTTTGATGCGCCCAAACTTGTGAGACAGATTTGTTTCACTATCTCCAGTTCCCTGGGCCTCGTTTAACTTCATAGATCACACAGCACACTAAAACCAAGAGAAAAAAGACTTTTTAACCCAGTGCGCCATGCGCTTAACATAAGGCTTACATGTAATACTATATGAGCACAACCCGCCCAGACCACAGAGCTCTATAGACAGAACTCTGGGCCAGACAGATCTAGTTAATTTTGTGTCTGGAAAATTGTGCATATACAAAGATACAACTTATTTGCTACATACAACTTTTCCTTTTTGCCAAATTTTGACTTTTCATATAGCTTTGCTGCGACCCCACAGTTTTTCTGTGGTTTTCATAATATTTCGTCAACTTATTTCATGTATTCAAAAAGAAAACTAACAGAAACGATGCCCATTTACAACTGAAATTATGACAGCCGCAGTCACAAAGTTCATGACATAAACTTTAAAGCACAGCTTCACCTGGACCCATTCCAACACAGCCACACTTTAAAGGGAAGTTTTATTTGCCACGATGCTGCTTTTCAAACTAGGCAACTCAGATCTGAATAATGATATGTGATAAATTACAGAGGGTGGCCTTCCAACTGAAGAGAGCCTATTATTTAGGAAAAAGTCAACGTCGGAGCTTTGCTTTAAATCAGTGGTTCTCAGAGACCTAGGCCATATTCCTCAATTCTTGCCCTAATTTGAATTGCCAGCTAATATTTATTTTTTACCATTATACCGGTACTTTTACAGCGGTAATTATTGAAACAAAATAATATATTATAAAATATTACAATTTAAATATTAATTTTTTTTAACTATTCTTAAATTATATTCAAATTACCACATCTATATGTCCAGGCTAACTTCTGGTCTGGAACTCGCATGAGACAAGTGCCTACATTTATGTGAATTTTACAATTTCTTTCTTTATGTAATTTTCTGTTCATATTGTGTCATTTTTACGTCCTGGAGAGGCTTTTTTTTTTTTTTTTTACCTTTTCCTTTGTGTTGGTTTTTTTCCTTTGTGTGCGTGTTGTTTTTTAATCGTTTGAGTATTGTTTCTTGCTCGAGGCTTTGCAATATACAACCTTTCCTTTTTGCCATATTTTCACTTTAAAGACAAAATGTAGCTGCGAAGGCCTAAATAGGTATGTCATCTGAAAAAACATACACAGTGTAAAGAGTGCCTTTTTTCCCAGTTTGGAGTTCTTCTTCGGACTAAAATTTCTCACCAATATCTCCCCTGGCTAAAATCCTTCCATCTGAGATTTGAAATTTCTCCCCTGTGGGCCAAGGCCTAACGTTTGAGAATCACCGCGCTAAATTGATACTAAAAGCATCTGACTTTACAAGACTTACTTTCTTTCACACTGATGAGTGGCAAATCACGGTTAGCAAAATGGTAAGCTTTCAAATGATGATATTGTATTGGATTAATCTCCCTGAGTTTACACATAGATTCTGTAATTTGATGGTGGGAGAGACAGAATTTAACTCTTTCAAGGCTGTAACAGCATTGCTTTTAAATCTTTAATGTTCCACCAGTTTCTGGTTTTGCTTCTCCATTACTAACTTTTATATACCAATCAATAGCCTGATTTCGGTTTATATTTACCATTCAAAATAACTGAAATAAATGTATCTCGACATAAACTGGATTTAAGAAAACCTAGCTTTCACAGCGTCGGTAATAAATGGATTAATGAACTTCCGTGGGGAAAAAGATCGCATGCCTATGGTTTATGTTTTGGTGCATTAGATCATGTCTCTCAACAGGAAGAACTAATTGTACAGAGGGTGGAAGTCAGCCATCTCTATCGCATCTATCCTTTCGACCCCTCCCCCGCCTCCCCCATGCACGCAGACAAAGGACAGGGTATTTGGATGTCCAACAGCTCTTTTCTTCATTTTCTTCAGAGTATGAGAATTTTTTGTTGTCGGACAGAATGACATGGAAACTCCTGTTTGGCAATTTACGTGTTTTTTTTTAGCCCTCCATTCAGATGAGTAAAGGTCAGGCCGTTACACATATTTTCTAAACTGGTTACTTCCTGTGGAATGCATGGGTATATTTTTGTTTCTTTTTTGGCACTGAAGGGTCATGAAAGGAAGGATATATGATATATTTAACACCTATATATATGTAAAGGCGTTGTCAGCAAGTCGCATGCCGCATCATAATACGGTGAGTACAGTCATGTCCCCGTCAGTGGGAGAGTCCAAGTTTGCACATCAGTGTCTCATCTTGTGTCTTCTCTCATAAAATGGCTAGTAGCTCACCGTGTCAACTCTGTTTTGCGTCGGTTTTGAGTCAGACATGAACTTCCTTTGAATCAACTAGCGAGACAGAGGTCGCGTTTAACTCTTAACCTTACCGAGGCAAAACCTACTTCTCCCACTGCGCTGTCCGCGTTAGAAAGTGTATTCTTACAAGTGTATGTTTGTTTGACAGGGATTGTAAGTAGACCACACTTCGGAGGTGACTTTAAGTTATATAATTAAATTCAGTGGTTGAAAATGTGGCAATTTGATAGTTTTCTTTGCATGTGTTACGCTAGTGGCGCACTGCGTCAAGTTTGTTTTGCATCGGTTCTGACTCAAGACTTGAACTGCCTTTGAATCGATTAACGAGGCTGACTAGTTTCAGTATTACTAGTAGGCGAGATCCCGCTTAATTACACAGTCCACAAATCAGAGGCCAAACAGATTTGACTCAGTGGGTTATGGGCCTAAGAATACTTACTTTCTTTTATTTACCCCGCCGATCGGCGCTGCGCTATGGCGACGACGTGTCTGCTCCAAGTCTTACCTGGGCTGCAACGACATTAAGGCAAATTTCCCAAACGGGATTAAAAAGTATACAAAATACAAAATAAAAGTGTATGTCTGGTTTTCGGGGATTGTAAATAGACCCACGCGTCAGAAAAGTCGTCGAATTATTTAATCTCAGTGGTTGAAAATGTCGCAATTGGTTATTTTGTATGCTTGTGTCAAGAATATTAAGACATTTAAAAACGTTAAAAATTGTAACTGAGCAGTAGGACCATTCAAAGTTTAAAATAAAAAAAGGCCGTGTTTTGTAAAGCCCTATGTTAGTAACAACATTTTTTTTAAATGCCTCCCCCCTCCCGCCCACTCACACATACACACACACCAAAAAACATAACAGAACAACTATACAATAAATTGTCATGTGGCCGAATAATACATCATTTGCAAACGCTTCATAATTATTATGTTTGCCTCATTAAGCGATGCACAAAATATTCAAGCTGATCGCAGAAAGAACATACCAAAGTGCGCACCTTAGAAAAACACACCATTTGGCAGCGTTTCTTTCAAAATACTTTGCCTGCACCAGTGCCACACAGGTCAAAACACATGAAGAGCTTATCAAAACATATTTGACAGCCAAGAAGAAGACATAGAGTTGAAAATGAACATCGTAAACATCAGACTCCATTTACTGTGATAAAACCATTGGAGTATATAGACCTAGCAGTCTAGTGAAACTCGAATGAAGGAAACTAGAGTCTAGATCTAGAAGTGAAGTCTCTAATGCAAGCGAAAAACTGGAATCCATCTGGAAAAATCGGCTGTACAAAATATTTGAAACCTTGAGGAAACGTATTCATCGCTAGGAGAATGGATAAACAGAACACAAGTGGTCACACGTTGGAATTAATGAAAGTAAAGACTATAATAAAAAAAATTCCGGTCTCAACTCCTAGAAAGCAAGAGTACTGAGATATAGACCTGTACATTGGCATCCGTATGAAATATAACATCATATTATCAAACCAGGTAAGTTTCAACCAATTCCTTCATCACTTGGCAGTCTGCTTCAAATCTTTCTCTGATGTGTTTCCATAACTAGCTTACATATACCAGATATGGTAAGATGAGACAGCCAGCGCCTTTAGTGTGCACAGATTTAGCACCTCCACCTAGCGGCGAGTGCGGGGAAGTCATGAACAGTGCCGTATTTTACAGAGCCAATATAGAGAAAACATTGAATTTTGTTAACTGTTCAGCTATCGCTGTAGGCCTTGATTGGAGTCACTTGCTTTGTTATTATAACTTCAATCGCTGTAGGAAAGTACTGTTACAAATCCGCATCATTAATTTATCATTATATCAAGCATTCTATTCATGCAGTGCGCCAAAAGCCCCGCCCACGATCAGCGCCCAAACTGTACACGATTATTTTTTTTTTAGAGGCGTGAGGGAATGTCTCATCTTATTGTATCTAGTATCTTTGCTGTAACGGTTGTGCAAAATTTCCTTCTGTAACACTATCTGTTTATGTTTTGCAGCATTAAAGATGGTGCACAGAAAGTATAGCTTTAACAAAACAGACCAGAAAAGGCTTTTAAGCCCGGACGTCATTGATAACTCAGTTTCCTACCAGGAATCTCTCACCGGCCGAATGGAGCCCAGGGCAAGTTTTCTGTTACTGCACACGAAGGATAACAGATCAACCCTCGTCAAGCGGGACCTTTCAGGTCGTGAGTTGGGTCGCAAAAGAGAGTGAGTTCGTACTCCAGTTACGATGTTGTTATGTACCGTACGTCCCCCAAGTTTTTGTTGATGTTGTTGTTTTGCACTCGGGGTACGTATTTGTTAGGATGTTGTTGTTTTGCACTAGGGGTACGTATTTGTTAGGATGTTGTTGTTTTGCACTAGGGGTACGTATTTGTTAGGATGTTGTTGTTTTGCACTAGGGGTACGTATTTGTTAGGATGTTGTTACGTATGTCCCACCCAGTTTTATTGTTGATGTTGTTGTTTTGCACTAGGGGTACGTATTTGAAAGGCTTTTGTGACACCAGAGCTAGAGAGCTCCTCTCGAAATGCTCAGTAACAACAGCCTTAATTAATTATGATTAATTATTCTTTCAGATTTTCTTTTGTTTTCCTCGTATTTTTTGGTTGAAAGGGTAGGGGTCAGGGCTAGGGATTCGATATGATTTAGGGTTGAGAATAAGGACGGATTTGGGGATAATACGTATACGTACGCGCCCCTAGCGCAAAACGCTTTGGGGTACGTAGGTACTTATAATGACAGCCTTCCAGTTAATAGTAATTTGGAACAAAAAGATGTGGGCAACAATATAACAATATTGCTTTTAAACTGCAAGTGCGAGAACTTATAAAAATAGACACATCCAATAGGTTTCTGTATAATAGAATATACACTGATTTCAGGAAGACTGCATGTAAAATAATGGAGACCTATAGCTCCTGGTGTCATTAGCACTTTGTGTTTGCCTTTAATTCTCTTCTTCCCTGACTTGTAGGAGGAGATCTGCGTAAATCACTTTTGTTAGGAATTTCTGGGGGTCGATTCCAGTCTTTTCACGAAATATAGTCTCGCTAAATAGCTCTCGGCGCTGAAAAAAAAAATCTTAATAAGTCAACGTCACTCAGCTAAAAACATGTAACTGCTCTCGAAATAACGGTTTGGGCCAGAGTCTTGTTCACAAAGTGAAAGTTTTTGGAAAGTTTCAGGCTATTGGTACGGATTAGATTCGGTTCGTGGACCCCTTATAACTTTCTGGCGAAATAGTCAAAATTTACGTTGAATTTGGAAATTGAAAATGGTCACATTAGCAATTAATTTGAAGCTGGAAAAAAAATTATTATGCGTATTTGTTTACATGGCTCATGATGATTTTTTAGTCTGTTCATATCATATGTATCGTCTCCTTAGGGGCAAATGGGTTGGGCTTTCTTGGGCTTTTTATTTCTTTTTCTGTAGTCTTTCTTTTTCTCGGCATTTAAATGATGATATCTTCAAATTATTATCTTTTCAGATCTTTACCAGGCAGCACAGACAATTTTGAAGCACGGTTAAGTTCCACTAGTATTTTGTTTATTTACTTATAGTTCATTTTGTTTTCTTTCTTCCTCTCGTTTTCTTTCTTTCTTTTTTTTTTCTTTCTTTCTTTACTTATTTATTTGTTGAATTTTTGTTCCCTCTATTTAGAGTTTTATTTCTAGTTTCCCGTTATGTTTATTTCTGGTCAGCAAGAATTCTTTAATTTAAAAAATGAGTAGAGCGGCAACTAAAAAATGCCAGACGAACGTTTTCTCTGTCCTCTGACTTCATTGTCCCAATTTTGGAACAACAGAGGAAAAATACCTGAGCACATTACATGTGGTGTATTGCGGAAGTAAAGAAGGGATTTATTTCATCTTATTCTTATTTCATAATTTCAACTAACCTTCAACTCGGTTTCCGTTTCTTAATTAATTCCGTTGACCCAAGTAATAGCGTCTTCAATGGGGCTATGACTGTGAAATAGACGTGTCTTAGACGAAAGGAGGCCGCCCTTTGAACCCCTTCTAAAAATAGACTCGGGTTTTCCAGGTCAGGGCTTAATCGCATAACATGAACTATGGGAAAAATGTAAGGGGTCATCCAAAAAGTACGTTACGCTTGTCGGAATGGGGGGGGGGGGGGGGGATTGCAATGTTAAAAGACGGCAAAAATGTACATGCGTACTTTCGTGGATGGCCTGTAAGCCATGAGACATGAATGTACGTGGAAAATATGTGTTATAATAAAGGGTTAACAGACAATGGTTTGGGGAGTCTAGATTTGCAGCAGTGCTCAGCATTACTGTCACGAGTGGAGTGAGTGCAATTAAGGGGATTGCTACAGAGCGGGTGTAGAATAAGAAGAGCTCACGACAGACGGATAGGAAAAGACGTGAAAGGGGAAGAGTAAAAATAACTCATGCAGACAAGTGGGAAAAGCGTGCGTGTATGAGTGGTGTGGAAGTCTGAAGGAGGCGAAAGCGCGGTATTACTATCACTGCAAGTTAGAAGGTCCTAGGGATCGGACCTGTGAATAAAAGCCCATCGGGCGGACATAAAGGGAAGCAGTCGAGAAGACTAGTGAGAGTCTTTCCAGTAATGACTGGTGTCGGGGACGGGCCGCAGAGCCACCTCGATGAGCACAGGGGATAGGCCAGCATAGGGCCGGAGGCCACACATAGGCCAGAAGTGAGGCTGTCAGTGCAGGACAGTAGAGGCACATAAAGTCGTGGCAGTCAGGCCACGGACAGGGACGTAGATATGAGAGTGAATGAGATACTATATTGTTGCCATGTTGATAGGCTAGTGAACTGATATTATGTTGTTGCCATGTTGATGGCTATGGAAATAATAATGTGTTATTGCCCTGCGGAGGTGCTAGGGGAGTGCTAAGGTGTATGACAATAGGGAGGGGATATTGAGAGACTGCGGTGCCAGTAAATTATTAATGTGCTATTAAGACCCTGAGGGGAGAGGCTGAGGCCGAAGTGCCTTTAGGAGTGACTACCGGATTGTGGATCCGCGGGAGAGTGTGTGTGAGAATAAGGCCGTTGTACGGTAGTCATTTCAATAATATAATATATGTACTTGCGCTATTATATGTATAATTATGTTTAATAAATGTGTGAGTCTGATGGGTTGTTTTGTTAAGTGTTAAACTTGTTTGTTCGTGATTGTCGTCCTGTCATAAACTATTACATTTCCCAGTCTGGGATTTGTGACAATTACAAATAGCCTGATTTAATCCAAAAAAATATGCCCACCTCTAGAATAATACTGATCATGTTGCAAAATAGAACAATGCAAAGTCTAACCCACGGCCTGCAGCCAGAGAGCTCCCTCAGAAGCCTAAAGCTGGGTTTTCATATGTCCGGAAACGAAACGTGAAAAACCCTTCAAGTCGTGAAATAGAAAGATTAATTTCATTTGTACAGGATTGCCGTTTCCTTACACAATACATTGAGACACTCTTTCTTTTTACCACCTGATGGATTTTTGACGTTCTCGTTCCCGTTGCCGTAGCCGTACATATGAAAACTCAGCTTCAGATTAATTATTTCGCTCCTTGAACAGAAAATCCATGATGGAAGCACGGGATTCCTTGGTCCCTACGGAAGGAAAGTCACCCAAACTATGGCAAACGTCTTCAGGGGTTGATCCAGCTAAAGAAAGGCGTCCACGTATCTCGCAATCTGTTTACACCCGCCCCCGCAAATCTCCATTGCGGTTCTGTAAACTCATCGTCAATTACCCGAAGCTGGCTTTCTGTAAGTGATGACCACCTCAGAATAAATAAATAAATAAATAAATAAATAAATAAATAAATAAATACATAAATAAATAAATAACTAAATACATAAATACATAAATAAATAAATAAATAAATAAATAAATAAATAAATAAATAAATAAATAAATAAATAAATAAATAAATAAATAAATAAATAAATAAATAAATAAATGTGAGTGGATTGACTAAATCAGGCTAAAGGTGAAAGACCAAATTCCTGACAAAACCCATCCAAAGGGGGAAAAGGATTCTTTCTCTTCCACTGCCAAAACTCATAAATCTGGATTCTCATGTGTACGGAAATGGAAACGGCAAAAAATCCATCATATAGTGAAAAGAAAGAGTGTTTCCATGTGTACGGAAACGGCGTGCGGAAACATTCTTTCTATTTCACTACTTGAAGGGTTTTTGACGTTTCCTTTACCGTTTCCGTTTCCGTTTCCGAATACATGAGAACCCAGATTAACTTCGCTTAGAATTGAGATATTAAGCTTTAATAAAAACAAGAAATGCTCAGAAAATACCAGTCTTTCACAGTGTGCAAAAAAAAAGAAAAAAATGAAAAGATAGAAATTTAACCTTTAACCCCGTTTTGTCAGATCCAATCACAAATAAATAGATGAATAAAATGAACAAATAAATAGAGAACATTTTGCTATTTTATTTCATTTCTTCAGGTAGCCTTTAGTCTATAGTTGGAACGGATAAATGGTTTACCTGAACAAAACGCGAACTCAGTCCTTGTTGTTCGAATTCCACTTTTTGCACAATGGAAATTCAACGTTAAACGTTTGCTACTATAGTAAGCCGTTAGAATAAATCGGAAATGTGAACAGCTTGATGAGTGCCACAAAGCATTAATTTAAACAAGTGTCAAAGTGTGCATATGTTATACTTCTTTTGCAAACTAAAAGATCTCCAGTTTTTCAGTAAATGGAGATGGAACAAACAAGAGGTAAGATCGCCGAAAATGCAAGTCATGTTATTAGGCGTTCATCAGGAGAAACCAGAATTGAACTAATTAGTACATGTTTTGGTCTTTTCTTTCCCAGTTCTAACTTTCAGCGTCCATGTATTCTTTGTGACAGCCACTTTGGCATTGGTGTTCACCGACTATGATATTTTCCCAACCTATTTTAAGGAGGTAAGGATGGGGATTGCTGTGAGGATTTTGCGCACTGTGTCTACCAAACTAAATAAGACATTAAATGCAGAGAGAGAGAGAGAGAGAGAAAGAAAGAGAGAGAGAGAGAGAGAGAGAGAGAGAGAGAGAGAGAGAGAGAGAGGGGGGGGGGGAAGAGAGATGGGACTGAGAGAGAGATAGCAAAAAGACAGACAGTCAGACATTCACAATCACACGGAGCCTTCTTAACGCATGGGTACATCGGGCAGTTGCCTCTATCTTTAGGGGACCCATGCATGCAAATTTACACTGGTTTTTGAAACGGGCGGGGGGGGGGGGGGGAGGGTGTCGCAGCCCATTGCTTTGCCTAGGGGCCCATAATGCTGTTAAGACGGCCCTGTAATCGTAATTGTTATTTTATTTGATTCTCAGTAATTTCGTTCTACATCACATTATTTACTCCGAGCGGCAGGTCTCTACGGCCGTTATTTGCTTCTCAAACCCTTTAAGTGACGGAAGGCCGGATTCCACATAATAGATACTATATTTATCCACGTATGAAATGCAGTTACATTTATTAGTGTGGAGAAGTTCGATTTCATATCAATACCGTATACCACAAAATACTAAAAAAGGTGACGCTGTCGCGATGTGGGTTAGATGGGGAGAATTCGACTGACACTCTTTCGAGGTCCGCTCCCACAATCGACGAACACACAAAAAAAATACTTGCACTCTAAAAACTAAATAAATCAATTGCTTTGATTTTTAGCAGAACTGTAGGGCAGTTTAATTACAGGAATTAATGTAACAAATATAATTATAAATATAAATATCAATTCAAAGGCAACTGAATCTAACTAATGAAACTACAGCTTTCTATAAAGACTAACTTATTCACTCTAACTACTTGCAGGTCATATGAGTTAGATGCCAAATAGAATCCGCGCACGTGGCGACGGATATAACAGTTTAAATTCTATTAATTCAATGAGACATGTTATGATATGGACATTTCCTCTAGACACGCCATTGAGAATGCTTGTACAACCATGCGTTGTCTGGCGGTAGCTCTGAAACTGTCTTCAAAAGTAAGTAGAACGGTTCACTTTCATCATTACAAATTAGTATGAACTCTCACCATTAGGCCCTCACTGGGAGTGAGAGCGCTGGATGTAAACGCTGTGGGTTCATATCAAACCAAGTAGCTTAGGCTCTGGAGCTTTAAAACATCACGCTCCTCACAATATGGACTGCTCAACTGCGTCTCTATGTCTCTCATCTGGCTGAGGACTATCGCCGTCCACCTCGTAAATGGATTGTCTACATGTGGCCTCTATCTAAGCTCTGCACGGGTTTAAATACTAAAGCTATGTCTCGACCTTCCGTCCAGATTCATACATTTGATTGGTGCAGTCGCTTCAGCTCAGCCTGCAATATTAATTTATGCTTGTCATGGCCTTGCGCCAAAATCAAGGTCAATTTTACGGTCTAGACAAAATTTAAAATGCGAAACATTAACTACTAAAATCTTCAAACCCCGTGCTTTCTACTCCTATGCACGAATTTCCGAACGCCAACTAAGCGTCTAAATAAACTACCTTTACTCGCCCCTTATCTATGTTAATCAAAATCACGGGGTCGAGAACTGCTCTGTCATTCCTAGCTATACATTTATTCTGTCTCGCCCCTCCTTCTCTCCATCCATCAGAAAAAAGGTGTTTCAAAACAAACTGTTCACGAGAACAGCTCAAGGACAAATTACGCTGGTTATAATCAACACGATCGTAAAAATTAACTCACTGACGTCGTGACCTAGCACGGCATTTATGATCCTAATGTGATCATGACAGACGCACTGAAGCTGAAATTGCTTGGCTCTGTTACAAAATTTTAATCCCGATTGATACGTTCTTTCACAACATTACCTCTTTATTATGTAATGATTCAAGGAAGGATTTCTTTATTTGTCTTGTTTTGTTTTCTTTTTCTAGTTCAGTATTAGATTCATATTACCTTTGGTTCCGTTTGGCCCAGACCACTTTCTCGTCTACACTATTACTTCTTCAAACTCTCCAAATCAGGATGTTAGTTGAGTCCTTCAGTTATTTATCTCGCCTTTATATCAGTATTGTAGCTCTCATCCCATGTTCCATCAGTGTGATATTTATTGTCTTATATCTCCGCAAGATGCCCTTGGATGTCCGCGATGATGATACATACAAGAGAGTTCATGCCTGGTATGACAGGAAAACAGCTTTGTAAGTGTACTGTACACCTTGCAATATGTGTTTAGGTCTTTATTTTAGGAGGTTTACTGCTCTTAGCATTTACATCTCACTTTTCTTATTTTAATTTTCCTCGTTCCTGTTTCTGTGTGCTTTTGTGGTAAGGATTAGTCTTTTAGAATTTTGCCCCGGCATCAACCTTGTTCGGCCTGCTCTTCTCGACTTTCAACTGCCAAGGTATTTTTAACGTGCTCAATGTGCGCAGGGGCCCCCTGAGATTCTCGTCCTTATTCGAGAAGACTAAGTGCTCGATCCTACCTACCATAGGATCAGGGACAGTACTTTTTTCCCCAAAAAACTTCCAATACGCCCGCAGCGATGGAGAATCGAACCCGGTATCTTCGGCATGAGAGGCGAGCACCTTGCCTCCAGACCAACGTGCGCCTTGCGATATGACTTGTATGTTGTCATAAGGAGGCTGACTATTGAGAATCATGACCTATACTACTATACGCCAACACTCGTTTGAGTACCTTGCAGTCTTTGAACCAACGAATCGATCATTTTGAAAATTCAGTGTTAATTGAATGCTTTGTTTTAAAAAAATCCAATACTATATTCGTAAATTATTTGAATGCGGTATTCATAAATCACTTGAATGCTATGTTAACAAATCACTTGAACGATATACTCACACATTACTTGAATCCTGTTTTTACAAATCACTTGCATGCAGTATTCATCAATCCCTTGAAAGCTATGTTAACACATTACTTGAAAGTTGTATTCACAAATTACGTGAGTACTCTGTTCACAAATTACTTGAATGCTATAATCATTTATTATTTGAATGCATGCTGTATTCACAAATCATTTAAATGCTGTAATCACAAACTATTCTTTATTTCTTGTTGCTGATCTCAGAAATGGACCCAAATTCGTATGGCCTTCCACTCCATCGTCAGCAGGCGGTGTAACACAGCTAGTAATCTTCTTTAAAGGGGACAATGTACTGACTAAAAAAAACCTTAAAGAGATTCTTAAGGTAGAAAACTACATTCAGGGTATACTGGAGAGAGACCATGCCTGCATGCGAGATTATAGCCAATCTGGCTTCAAATGTAAACAGGTCGAGTCCCCTTCCAGGTATGTGAACATATTTTTCATCGTTATATGATTAGAGTAGATAAAATGAATGCTGAAAACTGATGTGACAAGCAATTTTAATTCTGGGCTAGGGATGAGGTGTTTTTGGGAGGTGGGGTGGTTTGTGGAGGAGGGGTGGTTTGGGGAGGTGGGATGATTTAGGGGGAGGTGGGGTGGTTTGCGGAGGCTGGATGGTCTAGGGAGGTGGGATGGTTTAGGAAGATGGGATGGTTTAGGGAGGTGGGATAGTTTGGGGAGGTGGGATGATTTAGGGAGGTGGGATGGTTTAGGGAGGTGGGATGATTTAGGGAGGTGGGATGATTTAGGGAGGTGGGATGATTTAGGGAGGTGGGATAGTTTGGGGAGGTGGGATGATTTAGGGAGGTGGGATGGTTTAGGGAGGTGGGATAGTTTCGGGAGGTGGGATGATTTAGGGAGGTGGGATGGTTTAGGGAGGTGGGATGATTTAGGGAGGTGGGATGGTTTAGGGAGGTGGGATGATTTAGGGAGGTGGGATAGTTTGGGGAGGTGGGGTGGTTTAGGGAGGTGGGATGGTTTGGGGAGGTGGATGGTTTAGGGAGGTGGGATGGTTCGGGGAGGTGGAGCAGGGGGAATGGAAGAGTGTTTGTTACTTGAGAGAAAGGGCCAGTAAAGATTACTGATGTTGTTGTTGTTGTTGGGGGGGGGGGGGGGCATTGATGAAGTTTGTTGCTTTTTTTCATGTTCGAGTCACAGAGTGGCAATTACTGTCCTGGCAGCTTTGCTGAAAGCAGATAATAAACAGACAGACAGACGAACGGACGGACGAATAGACAGATAGATAGATAGACAGACAGACAGACAGATAGACAAACGGACGGACGAGCAGACAGACAGACAGACAGAAAGACAGACAGACAGACAGATAGATAGATAGATAGATAGATAGATAGATAGATAGATAGATAGATAGATAGATAGATAGATAGATGGATGGATGGATGGATGGATGGATGGATGGATGGATGGATGGATGGATGGATGGATGGATGGATGGATGGATGGATGGATGGATGGATGGATGGATGGATGGATGGATGGATGGATGGATGGATGGCTTAAATGAGCTAGAACAGGGGAATGACAAGATAAAGAAACATTCTGGAGTAAATGTGTGTGTGCCTGGACAAAGGTCCCAGTTGTCGCAAATTTTGGATTTTGAGATAAGGGCATATTCTTCTAGAAAATTCAATGCTGAACACGCTGCTTTAAAAATTTTTCCAATATCTTAAGTAGTTTTGAAGATATGACACATTTTGTAAGACGGGGACAAAAACAAACTTTTGAGAAAAACAGTTTTAACCCTATTAGTGGCAGGTAATTTTCTCTCTCCCATGACAGACTTTTTGGATATTGTTGGGGGAGCGTAGTTTTATTACAAAGGCAAATAGGGAAACTACTGAGTTGTGTTCACTGCTCAGTTCTAGCTTTCTATGTAAAATACTGCGCTCTCCTAACAAGATCCAAAAAACTTCCGACGGCTGTTTTTAGGGGAACGTGGCATGTTACACGGTAAACTATAGAGGAGCAGTGAACACTACTCAGTATTATCTCTATAACGGCTTTGTACCTAGTCCACGGTCCCCTAGCAACAATCACACCAATATTATTACTTCGTGGAGAGTCACATGTTGTACAAATAATTAATAAGATAATATTCAAACATAAAATAAATTATTCCAAAATCCTTTCCATATGCTATTTAGAAATGGTTAAACTTGTGTTTTCTGCTAAGAGTACATTTCCGACTAGGCACGACTTTTTCGACCTTTTCACCACCTAGCTCAAAAATAGCTGTACCTACAACTGGGACCTTTCTTCAGGCGCACACACAGATATTTACCATTTTCACCACCACCATCACCGTGATCATCATCAGCAACATCTTCAATACCAATGCATCACTCAACTGATGACTGGATAATAGTTTTGTTTGATTGTTTTCAGAATTTTCAAATTGTTAGATAGCAACCATTCCAACATCCCTCTGACATTGTACACAGTGATGAAGATGGACAAGAAAAAAATACAGTGGTTCCTTGCCACAGATGCCGTCATTACTCCAACAGGTAGTACTGGGTCAGCCCAGCAATGATCTACCACCGGGCCGACCCAGCCTAAATCTTGCAATGGGCCGATCAAGCCTAGATCTAGCACTCGGTCTGTACTGGGCGATTTAGCGCTAATATATTACCGGGGCGGGCCAGTCCTGATCTATTAGTCGGCCAGACCAGCCCAGATCTACCACTGGGCCGAACCAACCTAGATCTTGCAATGGGCCTATCAAGCCTAGATCTAGCACTGAGCTCGACCAGCCTAGACCTTATACTATGCGATTTAATTCTGATCTATTGCTGGGGAGGTGCAGACGTAAGCTATTAAGTGGGCCAATCCAGCCCAGATCTACTACTGGGGAGGTGTAGTCCTAATGTAATTATTGGGGTAATCCAGCCCAAATCTGTTACCGGGGAGATCCAGTCCTAATGTATTTATTGGGCCAATCCAGCCCAGATCTATTACTGGGAGGGCCAGTCTTGATATACTAATGCGTCGATCCCCCTTAGAGCCTGCACTGAGCCGTCGAGCCTTGATCTAGTACTTGGCCAACCCAGCCTTGATCCAGTGATGAGCCGATCCAGCCTTGATCTAGTACTAAGCCCATCCAGCCTTGATCTAGTATTGAGCCCATCCAGCCTTGATCTAGTATTGAGCCCATCCAGTCTTGATCTAGTATTGAGCCCATCCAGCCTTGATCTAGTATTGAGCCCATCCAGTATTGATCTAGTATTGAGCCCATCCAGTCTTGATCTAGTATTGAGCCCATCCAGTATTGATCCAGTATTGAGCCCATCCAGCCTTGATCTAGTATTGAGCCCATCCAGTCTTGATCTAGTATTGAGTCCATCCAGCCTTGATCTAGTATTGAGCCCATCCAGTATTGATCTAGTATTGAGCCCATCCAGTCTTGATCTAGTATTGAGCCCATCCAGTATTGATCCAGTATTGAGCCCATCCAGCCTTGATCTAGTATTGAGCCCATCCAGTATTGATCTAGTATTGAGCCCATCCAGCCTTGATCTAGTATTGAGCCCATCCAGTCTTGTACTGAGCCCACCCAGCCTTGATCTAGTATTGAGCCCATCCAGTCTTGTACTGAGCCCATCCAGCCTTGATCTAGTATTGAGCCCATCCAGCCTTGATCTAGTACTGGGCCGATCCAGCCTTGATCTAGCATTGAGCCCATCCAGCCTTGATCTAGAACTGGGCCGATCTAGCCTTGATCTAGAACTGGGCCGATCAAGCCTTGAACGAGGCCGATTTAGCCTTGATCTACAACTGGGCCGATAGAAAGAGAGAGAGAGAGAGAGAGAGAGAGAGAGAGAGAGAGAGAGAGAGAGAGAGAGAGAGAGAGAGAGAGAGAGAGAGAGAGAGAGAGAGAGAGAAGAAGGAGAAAAAAATGAAGAAAATTATAATTTAAATGATTACTAATGATGTTTAATCCCCATTCCGCAGGGGAAAGGGGGGGGGGCACATAAAGAAGTAACAAAAAAACAAAAAAAGCAGGGAAACATTTAAAATTTAATACTCTTTTTCCCCTCTATAGTTGCCAAATCTTCTGCCACAAGAATCTTGTTCCAGTTACGGGACTTTAATGACAAGCTTCGCTTGACAGCAGAAACGTATTTGGTATGTACATCTCATTAATGCATTTAAGTGTGTACAGTAGCTGGACTCGACAGTCAAGCAATCTGAGTGCACACACAGACAGACCGACGGACGGACAGATAGATAGATAGATAGATAGATAGATAGATAGATAGATAGATAGATAGATAGATAGATAGATAGATAGATAGATAGATAGATAGATAGATAGATAGATAGCATGGATAGAGATAGATAGATAGATAGATAGATAGATAGATAGATAGATAGATAGATAGATAGATAGATAGATAGATAGATAGATAAGTAGATAGATAGATAGATAGATAGATAGATAGATAGATAGATAGATAGATAGATAGATAGATAGATAGATAAGTAGATAGATAGATAGATAGATAGATAGATAGATAGATAGATAGATAGATAGATAGATAGATAAGTAGATAGATAGATAGATAGATAGATAGATAGATAGATAGATAGATAGATAGATAGATAGATAGATAGATAGATAGATAGATAGATAGATAGATAGATAGATAGATAGATAGAGAGGGGAGGAGAAGGAGCGGGGACTCACAATAATTATTATCATGTTTTTGTCGCCGCCGAGACACTGACGTGCCATCCTTATGAATTCTTCCGAGTGTAGCAAGAAAGCACTTTATTTAAGGGAAAATATCCATTTCGTGTACGGACAAGCAAATCATCCCGGCTGAAAGCTTTTGCTCGGGTTAAACCAGGGAGTACGTATGTACCGAGAGACATCATTTTTTGGTCGCTTTGCACTGCGAGTCACGGGAGGCTCATTCCACTGATGACATGAAGCGCAAAGTAGGCTACGGCGGTAAACAATGCCCGTTTGCAATTTTCCACGTGGGAGTAAACGCTTACATACGGCTCTAAACAGTTTTAACCAATTCCAAAACATGAATAAAACACAGCAAATGTGAGTGTGCATGAGAAAACCCACAATATGTCGCAAACATGACATTTTGAGTTCTGTACACATAATCAAAGATAAGACATTTCTGATAAATTGAAGTCAGTGACCCCCCTAAAACAAGATTTTGATAAAACGGCATTTAATCCTAAAAGTGGCAATAGCTAATTGACCCATTAATATTGGAATGATTGCTGTTAGGAGACCGTAGTCTAATAACTAAGCCGTTATAGAGATCATAGTGAGTAGTGTTCACTGCTCATTTACAGTTTACCCTGTAACATGCCACGGTCCCCTAAACAACAGTCAAGTCGGAAGTTTTTTGATCTTGTTAGGAGACCGTGGTCTAATTACTAAGCCTTTATAGAGATCATAGTGAGTAGTGTTCACTGCTCGTCTACAGTTTACCCTGTAACATGCCACGGTCCCCTAAGCAACAGCCAAGTTGGAAGTTTGTGTCGGACCCATATTTTCACTTAAAAGCCGTTTTTCTCAAAATCAGCTCTTTCGACATATTGTGGGTTTTCTCATGCACACTCACAAATAGGTACGCACATTGTCCTTTGCGAAGACAGCCCCTTCCAATTCTTGTTACCGCCATGACCTAGTTTCGCGATTTGACGGAAGTGATGTCTGTCTATAAATAATACTCTTTGGTTAAGGAGTGAACCAGACCAAAGCTGGCGCGGGCGCCAAACTGGTGGCCTAACCATTATGCATCACGCTAAACATCACTGCCAATACCGCCGCGGTGACCCAATAAGCAGACATTTGAAATTCGATGAGTTTTGATTTGGGGGCCTATGGACATGACCCTGCCTCCAGGCAAACTTTTAAGACATAAACTCAGAAATAAAGGAGATATTCCTGACAAACAAGAGTAACACATTATTGCATGATCAAACCGTTCAACAAAATAACTTTAGGCCTATTGGCTTCACTTTTATTATTTTTTTCTCAGATCACCGTCTTGAGGGATAACCTTTACGATCTGGCCGAAAAGGGAGCCGGTGATATGTCGATCTACTTTTACTCTTTGCAGGTAATTTAGAAGTTCAGCCTACAGCTGTGTTTTCATGAGTATGGAAACGGAAACCGCGACGGAAACGTCAAAAATCTGTAAGAAAAAGAAAGTGTTTCCAGGAGTACGAAAAAGCAATTTCTGTACACACGAAAACATTCTTTCTGTTTCACTTCTTGAATTTTTTTGACGTTTCCGCTGCCGTTTCCTTTTCCGTAGAATTGAAAACCCAGTGTAGAATCAGCAGTATTGACTTTAACAACAGGCCAAAGCTTTTCAGGCTGAAAGCGGTAATGATAATTTATAGTGAGCATAGATTTTGATGTGCCCATGAACAGAAGTGCGATTTAACTCCATTCTAATTGTTTTGTAAGAAAGTTGGGTTCGAAGTAATTTGTTTTCTTTCATTTAAATCAGTGGTTCTCAAATTGGGCGATATCGCTCCCCCTAACCCCGGAGGGGGGGGGGGAGTGGGGGGCGATTTTGATTTACAGAGTGGGGGGGGGGGTCGAAAACGCAGAAAAGGGCTTTAATGGGGATGAAAACGATAAATGGGTGAGGGGAGCGATTGGGGGGGGGGGGGGGAAGAAGGTCTTCATTGAAAGAGATCGCAAACGTATTGAATAGGAAAATGAAAAACAAGAAAATACGCCAAGCCTTCGGTCATGAAAGGCCTTCTTCAGGCAAAAGAACAACGAAAATCATTGAAAAAAAGTAGTAAAAAAAACATGAATGGCTCTGATGAAATCGGACTTAAAGTGATATTTTTATATCTCTTGAAGAAATCAAAATAAAATATTCCTAAGCCGATTTCAAGCAAAATATTTTCACGGCATACAGAAAAATGGCTAATCTTTCATTTTTACATGCAAATCTCAGTTTCCATTAAAAAAAAAATGTCCCCTTTGGAGGGGTTTTGTCACGTATTTGACCGGTCACCTTAAGCCCGGATTCCGCCAGATCCACTCACAAATTCGCCCAGAAAGAACGGCAATTTAGCTGATGCGACTTCGTCCACACAAAAAAAACAAAGTAGCCCTTCGTGGCGGTGCACTTTATTGGCGCTCTGCAACAACCATTTCGTTGTTGTTTTTGTTTGTTTCACATTTTAATCTTTTAGTCACAGACACAATTATTCATCTGTTCGATGTAGCAAAAATTATTCAAAGGGAATTAATAACTGTCTCCAGAGCTATTATTCCTCAGTTATCTCCTTCATTTTACCCATCTCCGTATTCTGCCACGTTAAGGAAGAAGTCCGCATTTTGCAGGAGACGCAAATCGAAAACAGAAACACGCCCTGCCTCGGTATATTATGCTTTATTGAGTTTCCATTTTGTGATGACCTATATCATGCAAAATTTTAATCCACGTAGAAAGACAGAGTATACAAATGTGGATTTATTTCATTTTATAAAACAATGTAGCTGACCGCGATACGGTACCTGGAGGAAAAAAAACTAAACAGGCTACCGCCAAGCTCGAAATTACCATACAAGCCAGAGCATCGGAATGTAGGATGCGGCGAAAGAGCCACATACCTAATCCAGATCAGACATTCCCCTGCAGCAACTGTGGCAGAGTGTGCCTATCCCGAATAGGACTCACCAGTCACCAACGTGCCTGCACCAGACGTGTCTCAACAAACTTTCCTTAAATCTTCGAGCGCGAAGTCAAGCCAACAAACAATAAAACAATGTTGAAAAAAGTGAATTTGACCTGGTCTTTTTCCGGACCAGTATTAAGCCGTGAGTTCATGTGTAGGGGAACGGAAACGGCAAACGGAAACGCCAAAAACCCTTCAAGTAGTGATAGTGCAATAGAATGAATATTTTCATGTGTACGGAAGCGCCGTTTCTCAATACATGGAAACACTCCTTCTTTTTTACTACCTGACGGATTTTTGACGTTTCCGTTGCCAGTTTCCGTTTCCGTACATATGCAAACACAGTTGTATTGACTCTTCCTGCACAAACTCAACCGCTATTATCGTTGATCTCCACAGCTTTTCCTGCACGATATCTATCACCAGGTGATATCTGATTTGATGTGGGCGATCGGCTCCTTCCTCTTCATATTTCTCTTCATGCTTGTGCAAACTGGATCTCTGTTTCTCACAAGCTTATCCATAGCCAGTATTTTATCCAGTTTTCTGGGCGCAAATCTTATTTACAGAATAGTACTGGATTATAGGTACGTACGGCGGTAACATAACCTCTGATCTACCTTTGTTATCTTTCTTTCACCGACAAAAGGTGAATAACGAATGATGCCGTTTGTTTTTTTAATCTAAATTTAATGCGATGCAGAGAAAGATTCTCTCTCTCTCTCTCTCTCTCTCTCTCTCTCTCTCTCTCTCTCTCTCTCTCTCTCTCTCTCTTCTCTTCTCTCTTCTCTCTCTCTTCGAGATTATTTCTCTCTCTCTCTTTGTCTCTCTGTGTCTCTCTCACTGTCTCAAGAAATTATTTCTCCTCTCTCTCTCTTTCCCTCTCTCTCCATCTATCATTCCATCTGTGTGTATATCTATCTACCCTTCTGTGATCTCTATCATTCCGTGTCGGTCTATTTTCACACATTCATAAGACACTTTCCACTTTTTTATATCTGAGTCTAAGAGGAAGTAAATGATCCAATTATTTTTCTGTCACATTGCCCTCTTGGTGGCCTGTCTGCATCTCTGGACAATGGTTCTTGGACGGTGTTCCTGGCAGCGTTTCCTTCTGCCCCATCATTCTGTTATATTCTGTCTATCGATGAGAAATGATGTAATATGCTGAATCATTTTTTTGAGAAATCAGACCAGCCTCGTTAATTTTTGATCACAGTAATATCAAGACTTTAATATATTCTGTCTTTCGACCACTGGATCATTGGAAATTGCAAATCGACTTTCTACTGATCCAGTACACATAGGTAAAATGGAGCGGGTGGAAATTACCTAATCATCATCATCATCATCATCATACTGTGATGAAGTTAGAGGGTGAACATGTAAGCAACTAACTAAAATGTCGTGACTACGTGACCAAAACTTGGGAAACTTGTTGTACTGCCTTTGTGTACTGGACTTTTCATGACCGATTCCATGGACACATCCTTTTGTGACAAAAGTCTATCTTAAATGTTATTGATTTACGTTTGTTTTTTTTTTGGTGTTTTTGGGTTGTTGTTTTGTTTTTTTGTTTTTTGTTTTCTTTTCGGCAAAATGAAGAAAAAAAAAAAGAACAACATTTTTGTTGGATAGAATTGAACAGAATAATCGGAAATTTCGTCCTTCGCATCTTTTTATTTATTAATATATATATATAGATTTGTGAGCATTACTCACGACCACATTTAATATTCTGCTGTTCAGTGTTTTGATACTGTAAAAGTGAAAAACAAAGGGTGGGGCATAATAATAATAATAACAATAATAACAACAACAATAAGGATGTTTTTAGGGGCGTGTCGTATTTTAAATTATAAGCCATTGTTGAACAGTGAACATAACTCAGTATTTTCTCTATTAATGGCTTTGTAATAGACTTCACCACCTGTACCAAAAATTCCCAAATTCTGTGACCTTAACCTTGCTCTTAAGTGAGACAAACATTGCATTTCATATCAGTCAGTTGATTTGAGTAGTCTGAGCTTTACTCATGGCCAGTTGTTTGCCTCACCTTCTCCACTCACCACTCTATTTGATTCTACATTCAACCAGCTGGGTTTTCCCCAAAATCTTGGTTTCTACTATTAGTCCACGTACTCTTATCAACATTCTAATAATAATAATAATAATAATAATAAAGAATTGAAATCTCTGGAAATTTTGTAAATGTGAATAATTTTGTGTCCCAGGTATTTTGGACTTTTCCATGTCCTGTCTGTATTTATTATACTGGGAATTGGCGCGGACGATGTCTTCGTCTTCCACGACACTTGGCGGGCCACAGCTTATGAGCAACACGGCAACATTGCAGAACGGCTGAGGTATTCAGTATGTTTGTAGTTTGTATTTCGTGTATTTCTTTAATCCCATTTGGGAAATTTGCCTTAGTGACATTGCAGCCCAGTCATAACTGGAGCAGTCACTTCTCTGCCATAGTGCAGCGCCGGTCAGCGGTGTTTTTTTTGGTGGGGGGGGGGGGGTAGTGGTAGAAATTAATTGTTCCTTTTCTTTTCCTTAATTTTGCCTGAGCAGCGGCCTGTTTGACCTGCTCTTTTCGATTTCCAACTGCCAAGGTATCTTTAACGTGCACACGGACCCTCCGAGTTTTCCTTCTTATCCGAGGAGACTAGGTGCTCGATCTTACCAACCTAGGATCAGGGACAGGAAAATATGAGAAAAATCCCAAAAATTCCAACATGCCTGCACCGACCGGGAATCGAACCCGGTACCTTCGGCATGAGAGGCGAGCACCTTGCCTCTAGACCACCGTGTCCCCGTATGATAATGTTATGTTCTTTCAATGTTGCAGTTGTTCTTTTTCATTCTCCTTGGCCCTGTTCCCGCGGGTGCTTGCTGGGCACTTCTAGTTGGGGGGGGGGGGGTGTCTCCTTCTATCCTATCATTCTGCTATATTCTGTCTATCCCCTTGCTTCTTTCTAGCACAATACGGCTGTTATCGTATCGACATGCTGTCTCCGAACTCAAATTTCTAATTCCTCGAGAGTTGGGAACTGAAATGATAACACCGGACACTCAGCGTTTACTAATGAAAAATTGTGTTTTTTTGATTCGTTTATTTGTTTGAGAATAGCATAGACAAGTGTATCTTTGAGGTTCTAAAACAGGGATGGCCAAACTTGCTTAATATAAGAGCCACAAACGATAAACTTCTGATGTTCCAGAGCCACAAGATTATGAACAAAATTTACACACACGTTTTTATTGTTACATACATATGTTGTTACAAAAAAAGTTTAAAGAAATATTAAGAAATACATGTATGTATGCAGCAAGATATACTCAAGTGGACAGTTTTTTGTATTAGTTTCAGTAATCACAAAGGGTACATATATTCCAAATATTTTCAAAATCTTGACTGATATATTAACTGATGAAAAAAAGAGCTCAGCCAATACATTTCCACGAGCCGCACATTGAAGGTCAAAGAGCCGCGTGTGGCTGCCGAGCCGCGGTTTGGTCACCCCTGGTCTATATTTGTATTTGTATTTTTGTATTTGTATTTTGTATACTACTTTAATCCCATTTGGGACATTTGCCTTTGTGCCATTGCAGCCCAGTTACAACTGGAGCAGGCATGTCGTCGCCACAGTGCAGCGCCGATCAGCGGGGTTTTTTTGGCGGGAGGGGGGATGAGGGGGGAGGGGGGAATCTAGGGACGAATTTTATTTTATTTAATTTTGCCCGGGCAGCGGCCTGTCCGGCCTGCTCTTTTTGATTTCCAACTGCCAAGGTATCTTTAGCGTGCGCAGCGTGCACACGGGCCCTCCGAATTTTTTCGTCCTTATCCGAGAAGACTAGGTACTCGATCCTACCCCCGAATAGGATCAGGGACACGAAAAAATGAGAAAAATCCCAAACTTCCAACATGCCTGCACCGGTCGGGTTTTGAACCAGGGACCCTTGGCATGAGAGGCGAGTACCTTGCCTCTAGACCATCTTGCCCCCACATGATTATATGATTCTTACTTGATTATAGGAAGTTTGAGTTTGAGTTTGAGTTTTACGGCGCACCGGCGCGATAACGGCCACTTTGCGCTCCTAACGGTCTATTTGGGTACATTTTTCTTTATTTATATGTTCCGTATACAGAGCTGTCAAGTTTGACATAGAAATAAATACATTCATATAATTTTAACACACTGGTAAAATTCTAAAAAGTTGTTTTGTAGAAATCTGGAAAATGATTTTGCAAACGAGTATAAAAGGTAGTAAACCATGTTGTAGGTCTTAGCGTTATTTTTTATCTGTATATTTATTTATTTATTTATTTATTTATTTATTATATTATATTATCTATATTAATAAAAGTGAAACCTTACGACAATGGCAGCGCGCCTTTCGCTACCCCTCCGTTAATGCTGATTCGGTGGCCCTCAGATTTTATACAGCGCTTAGTATAGACTATCGTCGTGTCCCCGGCAAAAAAAATACCAAAAAAATTAATAACCCGCAGGACGTTTGTATTAGTTTCTAGGTTGCGACACATTGGCGGTCGGTCTATATTTTGGGCAAATGTACGTAATTGAGATTGGTTCCGATGTCTGTATCACACTCACTACACAACTTCCGGTTTGGACTGGTTTGAATGATGAGATTGAGTTCTAAGACTATCAAGTATGAAACTTTGTGTGTTCTCAATGTGCTTCGACTAGGAAACAGAATGGGTCTGGAATTGGGAGATTGACGCTGCAGGGCCAAAAGTACAGGTTTGTGTTTTCAATATGCCTAGGAAAAAATTATAATATTTCTTTTCCATTAACACATGACGTTATCACTTCCTGCGATATGCAAACAAACTAACCGTGCGCAAATCATAGCCATTTGAGTGACGGGTGCTGGCGGGACGCGCAGGACGTCAACGCGCAAAGAGAGAGCAGTAAAACGTATCTAAAAACAAACAAACAAAAATAAAATAAAGCTAAAGGAACAGGCAAAATGAAGCAGGTCCATAATAATCACCCAGAACTGAAACTAATAAATCGATTTATCCCGGGCAGGGCCGGGAACTCAGCTAGTATTTGATATATTTATTCTCTTAATTATCTTATTTGATTTGTATACTTATTTTATATCTGTTTATTTATTTAAATATTAATTTTATACATTTATTAATTCGATATCTGTTTATCAGTTATTCAAATATTAATTTAATGAATTAATTTGTTGATTTGCTTATTTATTATTTATTATTTGTTTGTTTGTTTATTTATTTGTCCCGCTCTTATAATGAGGTAAAGTTTGAGACGGTTTTTGCCCACGACTATCAACCATTCATTTTTTTTTATATCTGCCGAGCATTTCTCCAGAAAAAAAGAGATATGCATTTCACATTATTTCATTCTTTCCAGTTCCTGCTATCGTCGAGCTACTTTGTCGATGCTGATCACATCGTTCACTACCATGATGGCTTTCGTGTCCAATTCATTATCCCCGCTGTTGCCCATCAGTTCCTTCGGTGTTTTCTCAGCTGTGTTGGTGATGGTCAACTACCTGTCCGTGATTACCTTCTTCCCAGCCTGTATCATTATTTACCACAGGGTAAGAACTTTTCAGGCACTCTAAAGCTGTGTTTTCATGTGTACGGCAGCGGCAAACGGAAACGTTAACAATCCACCAAGTAGTAAAAAGAAAGAGTGTCCCATGTGTGCGGATACGGCGTTTCCGTTTATAAGAAAATATTCTTTCTATTTCACTACTTGAAAGGTTTTGGGCGTTTCCGCTGCCGTTTCCGTTTCCGTGTACATGAAAAGACAGCTTAAGACAGGTGTAATGATACTATACTGGGGGCTAGAGGGTGAACATGAAAGTATCTGAAAACTTGGTGACAGAGTGAACGAAAAATGAAATTTTCCCAGTCAGCATCACCTCGTCAATCTGACGCAGATTTCAGAGGAATTGGTAAGATTACTCTATACTACGGTTGCTGTGTTCAAGCGCCTGACAGGCAGCTGAAACAGCATTTTGTTGTTTTTTTCTCTGGATTTATTCAGTGGATCACTACAAATTTAACATCTCAATTTAGCCCTTGATTTGCTCTTTGCAGTGATGTATAAATGCATTTTATTAAAGTAAGATCTGGATTATTATCAGTTCACGGAACTTGTAATTTTAGCCTTGGCCCTATTCAATCACTCTGGCCATGTTTTACTAACTAGTGAGCTGTAACTGTCAGCCAATCCTGGACACAGGTGAATAACAACAAGTCTAGTCAGTGTGTTAGACTCAAGTGCACTGGACCGTACACATGAACCATCTAGATGTGTTATATTATAAGATACACAAAAAAACAGCTGCTGAATGTATACAATCCAAGCCTGAGTGTACAATCCATTTTGTTGACACATTTGTCTCAGCGGGGAGTTAGATCTAGAAACAGCTGTGACTGCCAGTGTAAGGTAGTGAGGAGAAAGAAGAGAGGTACAAGAGGAGGGACACGGAAACAGAGGAAAATCACGGTGTGTCAGGGGTTTATCCATGACACTGTTTCCCACAATAGATCAGTAAACAGGACCAACTTGATACAGATAGACACTCGCAATGTGTTTCAGTGCAAGAGCCTTAATTTTAGAGTTGGGTGCATCAATACCCGGTCATGCTGCAACAAGTCTAACATCATAAAAGATAATGTTGAAGAACTGAACATTGACCTATTGTGTATCACTGAATCTTGGTGTTGGATGAACTACGAGTGGCTAATGTGGTTACTGCGTGGGTTCAATAGTAACTCCCTTAAGGATACACAGGATTAACAAACACAGGGTTCTGCTGGCAATCTTATTTATTCAAAAAGCCTAACAACGGTATCACTACCAAACAAAAAAAGCCCAACCAGCCATAAGCCAAAGTTTCTCCGGGTCCTGTGCTACCGCTACATGCCTTATGGGGCGGGGTGGCGATGGCAAGCGTCGGCAAGCCTCTGAGCTGCTACGGGCCCGGGTTGCTGGGCTGGGTTCACTGTGCTGTCGGCTCTTGTCTCTGCGTCTATGATGGAGTGTGTTGACCAGATGAGTTCTTTTGTTTCTCGGGGGCCTCAGCATAGTGCTGTTGGCCCCCATGAGTGTGTTGACCACTCGAACCGCATCTTATTTATGAGCCCGCGCGGACGTCCGAGAGAGCTATTACGTAGCCCGTGTTGCACAAGTGAAAGGCTCGGACATGGAGTCCAGCCCGACAACATAACCGGTTAGGGTCCTAACACAATCGAATTTACAGTACGGTTAAAAGGGTGCACACAAAAGTCAATTAGGTATCCCAGTAAACTGCAGAAATTACTCTAACGACCCCTCCAGCAATAATTGAATAAATTTGACCCAGGTTGGATTTATCGGGGATAACATGCGTCTAACTCATAGTTTGCCTTAAATCCGAGACCCTCTTATTAATTATTTCAATAGGATATGTGCATCAAAGTACAACAAAATTGGTACCATTATAAATTGGAAACTTGCTGCTAAAATTCTAACTGACTACTTTTACCAGAAACCCGGTAATAGTTTTAATATAAATTTTCAAAGTGTCAGGACTAACAACATTCGACAATTTTGTGCGGGATACTTTCGTCCATTAATACGACGTATCTCCATTGATAACAAACGTTATCATGAGTACCTATTTTGTACCGATAGGGTATTGTCTACTCTCAAAAATGAATTCGGGTTCCCGTCTTTCTGTCGGTGGATAACAACGAAGGAGCGAGTTGTAAGAAACTTAAAGCCATGATATAAGAGTTGGAAGCCCGGTGGTCAACATTTCCAACTGACCAATCAAAATGCGCGCTTTTCACCGTGATGTGAATAACGGGTCCCGCGCTAGTATTACAAGGGAAATAATCCAATTAATGGTACTCGGCCAAGTGTCCCTAAACTACTATGAGTGGCCGTCCCTCACTCACGCACTAGAGCTACCATGTAAAAATAAAAAGTCGTTCATCCTCTCACATTCTCCCCTGCTAAGTCACGTAGTCCCTTACGTGACACATACATCAATTCAAAGGTTTACAAAAGACCACTGAAGGTATAATCAAACTCTAAGGGGCTATGATACCATCACTTAGGGTAGAACAATTGCAAATTACACACAGTGAACCGAAGTACAACAATGGTCCATCCTCTTTATAACTACTAACAGGTGGCGTGAACCGGCTAAGTTACTACTGGCATCCTGAAGATGTACACAACAGTCTCAGCTCTGGCTGTAGCAAGTTACATCATATGGACAAAACAACAGGTCCCAGACCTGCAACGGTGGTCCCAGACCACTATCAGGGTTAACGTAGGATCGAACAGTACAAAAAAAGACAATATGCTATAAGGGCACTAGTGCAATGAAAAAGGTAAGGTCAACATAGGCACTAAAAGTCATTGTAACTAAGCTGTGGAGAAAGCCAACATGGGCATACTCTCTAACTTAAAATCTTGAGGCGGAGCTCCCTTGGATTCGGTGGTCTATCATCTGGCCTGATGGAAACTCGGGGGGGGGGGTCTTGATGGGTGCGCTCCCCTGCTCTTTCTGCACTCACAGTCAATGTCTAATGTTAATCACTAATAAGAGTCAGAGGTCCAATCTCTGGGGTTGTCTGTGTGGGCGGCTGGACCTTCGCACAGGAGGTAGGCGCTGGGAAGTTGTCATCCCAGGTTGAGGGTCCGGTCGGGCTGCAGGTGGCTGGCAAGGGTGGTGAGCCGGGAAGTACCAGACATCGGTCGACGCAGGCTGTGGGGGCGGATGTTGCGGATACGTGTAGATTGCGGGATGAAATACCCGCAACGGGTCCCTGTTGACTGCAGTGGGATGGGTGGTGTACACAGGACTGGGATACAAGTCCTGAATCTTGAGTTGATGTTGGAGGGCGTTGGTCTTCATGGCTCCCTGGTTCCTATGGGGTGGGGCAGGGGTTGGCTGGCCGGCTGGGCTTCAAACTAAAAATTTCCATGGCTGGGCTTTCTACACTACAAACTAACCCTTCTGTGTATCCCACTTCTTGACACCAGAAAATGTTGGATGAACTACGAGTGGCTAATGTGGTTACTGCGTGGGTTCAATAGTAACTCCCTTAAGGATACACAGGATTAACAAACACAGGGTTCTGCTGGCAATCTTATTTATTCAAAAAGCCTAACAACGGTACCACTACCAAACAAAAAAAGCCCAACCAGCCATAAGCCAAAGTTTCTCCGGGTCCTGTGCTACCGCTACATGCCTTATGGGGCGGGGTGGCGATGGCAAGCGTCGGCAAGCCTCTGAGCTGCTACGGGCCCGGGTTGCTGGGCTGGGTTCACTGTGCTGTCGGCTCTTGTCTCTGCGTCTATGATGGAGTGTGTTGACCACTCGAACCGCATCTTATTTATGAGCCCGCGCGGACGTCCGAGAGAGCTATTACGTAGCCCGTGTTGCACAAGTGAAAGGCTCGGACATGGAGTCCAGCCCGACAACATAACCGGTTAGGGTCCTAACACAATCGAATTTACAGTACGGTTAAAAGGGTGCACACAAAAGTCAATTAGGTATCCCAGTAAACTGCAGAAATTACTCTAACGACCCCTCCAGCAATAATTGAATAAATTTGACCCAGGTTGGATTTATCGGGGATAACATGCGTCTAACTCATAGTTTGCCTTAAATCCGAGACCCTCTTATTAATTATTTCAATAGGATATGTGCATCAAAGTACAACAAAATTGGTACCATTATAAATTGGAAACTTGCTGCTAAAATTCTAACTGACTACTTTTACCAGAAACCCGGTAATAGTTTTAATATAAATTTTCAAAGTGTCAGGACTAACAACATTCGACAATTTTGTGCGGGATACTTTCGTCCATTAATACGACGTATCTCCATTGATAACAAACGTTATCATGAGTACCTATTTTGTACCGATAGGGTATTGTCTACTCTCAAAAATGAATTCGGGTTCCCGTCTTTCTGTCGGTGGATAACAACGAAGGAGCGAGTTGTAAGAAACTTAAAGCCATGATATAAGAGTTGGAAGCCCGGTGGTCAACATTTCCAACTGACCAATCAAAATGCGCGCTTTTCACCGTGATGTGAATAACGGGTCCCGCGCTAGTATTACAAGGGAAATAATCCAATTAATGGTACTCGGCCAAGTGTCCCTAAACTACTATGAGTGGCCGTCCCTCACTCACGCACTAGAGCTACCATGTAAAAATAAAAAGTCGTTCATCCTCTCACATTGGTTAAGCACAGAAGGTGATGAATCTACCATAGCAGACATTAGACCACCAGGTTATGAATTCAAATCTTTTCCGCGCAGCACGCGCGGTGGCGGAATTGCATTCATGTATCGACAAGGCCAGCATATAAAATTTGTCAACGATGGTGTTTCGTACCGTACATTTGAAGTGGTCACTGCGATTGTTAGATCAGAACAACTCATCTGTCGTGTGGTTTGTGTTTATAGGCCACCATCCAACAAGAAAAACATGTTCACGAGCAGCGAATTCTTCTCCGAGTTTCAAGATCTACTTTTTCATCTGGAGCAGGCGACATCTCCTTTTTACATCGTTGGTGATTTTAACTTTCACTTTGATGATACCTCTGCTCCTGACACTAAACTTCTTGTGTCAGTTTTCCACGACCATGATCTAGTACAGCTAATCAATGAACCAACGCATCAGTGTGGTCACATTTTAGATCTGCTGATTGCCAGCACAGCTGACCCACACATTTTAAACCATCAAGTACTAGACAAGGCCATCTCTGACCACTTCCTTCTGATGGCAGACATGAACCTCTCCAAACCAAGGCAGAAGAAAAGAAGTATATTATCCAGAAATACTAGAAAAATAGACACATCTTCATTTCGAGGAGATGTAAGCCAATCACTGGCAGATCTACCATCTCTCAATGCAGACACCTCCAATGACACCCTGAAGGCTGCAATCGACCGACATGCCCCACTCACAAGAAGAAACATCTCCATCAGACCATACTCGCCATGGTTTTCACTTGAAATCAAAGAAGCCAAGCAACACCGACGACAAGCTGAACGAAGGTGGAGGAAAACCAAACTACAAGTTCATAGAGACACGTACATTAAACAACGAGATAAAGTCAACAAAGTCATCGAGGAAAACAAAAAGAGACATTACATCAATGAACTTAATGACGTAAAGTCATGCAAAGAACTTTTTCGTACAACCAACACCATTCTAGGAAAGGATACAAGATCTCCCCTCCCCTGCATAGGGTCAGACGACGAGTTGTGTGATCAATTTATAACATTTTTCAGTAACAAGATTGAAAACATCCGTTCTTCACTCGATCTAGAACCAAGCGAGAATTTAGATTTCCCTGAGTTTACTGGACAAGTTTTAGATTCATTTTGTCCAGTCTCAGAAAGAGATGTTTTACTCTGTATCAATAATTCCACTATAAAAACGTGTGACCTTGATCCCATGCCTGCTCATGTACTCAAAACCTGTATTGATCTTGTCGTACCTCACATTACTCAAATAGTAAATATGTCACTTGTCACAGGCACAGTGCCCAGTTCCTTTAAACAAGCCATTGTAAAACCATTATTGAAAAAACCTGGGCTTGATGAAAATGACTTCAAAAATTATCGACCAGTATCCAATTTGCAATTTGTCTCAAAAATTCTGGAAAAGATTGTCTTAGGTCAAATTTTGGCACACTTTGAAATAAATGGATTGCAAGAAAAATTTCAGTCTGCATATAAAGCTCAACATAGTACCGAAACTGCACTCATAAAAGTAACCTCTGATTTCTTAGATTATATTGACAGTAAGAAGCTGTGTCTTTTGACCCTTTTAGACCTATCTGCAGCTTTTGATACAATCGATCATTCTATCTTACTTACAAGACTTGAGCGCTCTTTTGGTATGTCGGGTACTGCCCTGTTATGGTTCAAGTCGTATTTACAGAACAGAGTTCAGTCAGTGCAAATTAAGAACAGTTTTTCCAAACAAGTTGCATTAGACTATGGAGTTCCACAAGGGTCTGTCCTTGGTCCTGTGCTTTTTACACTCTATACGCAGCCCCTTGCAAGTATTTTACAAACTCATGGACTACAATATCACTTTTATTCGGATGATGTTCAGATATATATTGATGGCACCATTCAAGATCTGTCAAATATGACTCTCGCCACTAAACAATGTGTTCAGGAAATTAAAATGTGGATGACAACAAACAAATTGAAATTAAATGAAGACAAATCAGACATAGTTCTATTCCACAACCCACGATTAACAAAAGATCTTGAAAATGTCACCATTGATTTCAATGGCCATGAATTATCATGCAAAGAAGTTGTAAAGAATTTGGGTGTGTTTATTGATCACCATTTGTCAATGGGTTCAGGTGTAGGATCTCTGTCTAAATCCTTAAATTTTCAGTTGAGAAGAATAAGCCTTGTCCGAAAATATCTAAATGAAGAGACCACAAAAACATTAGTTACATCCCTTATCTTGTCTAGACTGGACTACTGCAATTCACTTTTAGCGGGTATTCATACAAAATTTTTGAATCGTCTACAGGTAATCCAAAATAATGCTGCCAGGGTGATAACCAAATCCAAAAAACGAGATCATATCACACCACTCCTGAAAGAATTGCACTGGCTCCCCGTGAAGCAAAGGATAATTTTTAAAATCTGCATCCTGTGTTTCAAATGTCTGAATGACTCGGCTCCTTCTTATTTACAAGATTTGATAAAACTGTATACACCAGGGAGAAGTTTAAGATCCTCCACTGATTCCACCATGCTAGTGACACCTGTGAAATCATACAGATGTTATGGTGAACGATCATTCACATATATTGGCCCCTTAATGTGGAACAAGTTACCTATGGAACTGAGACAAACAAAATCATTAGTAAGTTTCAAAAGGCAGCTAAAGCATTTTTTGTTCCAGCAGGCTTATTTTTCTTGACTTACCTGAGGGGAGAGAGCATGTGATAGAAGGAGTGAGAATGTGATGGGAAGAGAGAGAGAGGGGGGTGGGGAGAGGGAGTGTGGGAGAGAGAGGAATGAGTTTTTATTACTTGTAAAGCGCATTGAGCATTTATTGGAAATGCGCTATATAAATGTAATTTATTATTATTATTATTATTATTTAACCAGCGGGTCTGTGTAGGAACTATGTCATTCCTATGTGCAAACGTAACGTCAATTTTACCCGTCGGATTTCCTTAGGGTTTGTTGGCTGGGTTGTGTACTGCGCCATTATTAATAATCATAATAATAATAATGATGAAGATCATTTATGTAGCGTCCAATCCAAACAATTTGCTCTAGGCGCTTTACAGAAAGTCTTGTTCTCTCCGTTTGCAGGTCACCACTCTCTCTCTCTCTCTCTCTCTCTCAGTCTCTCTGTCTCTCTGTCTCTCTGTCTCTGTCTCTGTCTCTCTCTCTCTCTCTCTCTCTCTCTCTCTCTCTCTCTCTCTCTCTCTCTCTCTCTCTCTCTCTCTCTCTCTCTTTGCTAGACATACATTGTATACGAAGACACACACATAACATACTATAAGGCAGAAATTAAACAATAAAACAGCAAAAATAAAGTGAATTAAGAAAGTAAATGGATTGGGAACGAGACCTCACAACTGAAAGTGTTTTCTAAAAAGGTGGGTTTTTAAACCAGTTTTGAATTTTGACTCGGTAGATGTTTCTCGCAATGATTTTGGCAGCGGGTTCCAGATGTGCGGGGCACAGTGTACAAATGCTCTGCCTACTAGTTTCTTTGACTTGCAATTAAAAATCTTAAGAAGGCCCTGATCGCTTGATCTTAAAGAACGAGGTGGTGAGTAGGGTGTCACAAATCCCAGACTGGGAGATGTAATAATTATAACAGGACAACAATCACGAACGAACACGTATAACACTTAACAGAACAACCCATCAGACTCACACATTTATTAAACATAAGATAAAAATAGAAATGCAATGACATACATTATATTACTTAATTAAACTGCCGTCCACAGCCTTCTTCCCGTAAGCATACTTCCTCGGGTCCACAACCCGGTAATTACTTCTAAAGACACTTCGGCCTCAGCCTCTCCACTCAGGGTCTTAATGACACACTAGTATTCTTTCGCACCACAGTCTCTCAATAGCGCCTCCCTATGGCAATAACACCTTAGCCTCCTATAGTACCTCACGTGGCCATAGCACGTTAATAATTCAATTCACATGAGTATCTCACTCGCACAGTAATACATCCATGTCACAGTAGTACATCTTAATAGCACATTACAATCATATATACATCCCTGTCTGTGGCCAGACTGCCACGACTCATGTGCTGCGACTGTCCTACACGACAGCGTCCCTCCTGGCCTATGTGTAGCATTCGGCCCTATGCTGGCCTCTCCCCTGTGCTCACCGTAGGCGGCGCTTCGGCCCGACCCCGGCACCTACAAGAATAACATTACATTGGTATAATACCATACCATTTCTATTCACTTCACCCCTCATTACAACTCATGAAGCGTACACACAATAGTCCACCTTCCACTCGCCACACATCCTACGGTAACACACCTCCACCGTAGTACACAATACTCACTCTCGCTACAAATCCATGAACTTAACTTACATCATGGTCATAGACGAATATAATACATCAATCATAATAATTATCAATCATCGTTCCACCTACCAGTCATCACTGGAAAACACATCCCAACATATCACTCTCAGTCACGTCTGTCCCCTGGGACCTTCTAACTTGCAGTGATAGTAGTACAGCGCTCTCGCCGCATGCAGACCCCCCCACTCACAACATGCACGCTTTTCATTACCCGTGGGCCGTGGGTTAACTTTACTCTCCCCCCTTCCCCCGTAACTATTGATCCCCGCTCACTCGCTCGTGACCAAAGATCTAGATTCCCTAGTGACGTCACGTCACCGTACCTCAACGCTTTCGGCCATTGAGGTCAGAAACAACTCTTCCGGTTAGCCTGGTTTACTTTTTCTGTAAAGGGAAGGAGAAGCACTGTGAAAGCGAAACCAAAACATCTGATCACATCGTCAGCATTGTTTACGTTTGTGTCGTCCCCGGTTGTACACATCGTAGAAGCAAGGAAACGGACCGATCTTTTCACAGGTGAGAACATTTTAAGAAGTTAACGAGCCCCCCTTCCTCCAGCCTCATTCATTCCATGATGGTCTCAATGGCAGTAATGCATTCTAACTCAGTCAGCTGATTTAGCATTCAGATTGAGTTCTAAAGAGAACCTAGATCTAGAGCTAGATCTAGTTTATGTAGTAGTTTGTGTAGATCTAGTCAAGTTGAAGTGACGTGTCGTAGACTAGACTAGTTAGGGGCCTATAGTAGTGTCGGTGTAGTGTAGTAGTAAGGTGTGTTGTATAGATCTCTATTCCAACAGTCTACAGTCTAGTCTCGATAATCCGAACACCTCCATCCCCAGCTACAACTTTCAGATTATCGAATTTTCGAACTGGACGATGACCCAATCATACACTTACAATGCAGGAGGGTAGACCTAGAATTTAGCGCCTATCCATACAATGTAGGCCTACTTGGCCAAAAAAAAACACACACACACACAGATTTACTTTTATAAGACAAAAAAAAAAGAAAAAGATGGTTAAGTCTAATCTGGAGCGGGTAATTCTGGGACTGAACCCGGAAATTTATTCTCCCTCTCCTCTACATGTCTGTCTCCCCTATCTTCTCTCTCTCTCTCTCTCTCTCTCTCCCTCTCTCTCTCTCTCTCTCTCTCTGTCTTTTGGGGGGGGGGGGGGAGGGGGGTGTCTGTCACAGGTAGTTGGAGGCTGCTGTTGACGTAGCAAATTATGATTTTATGTAGCCATTATCATGCTTGCGCCTTATCCCCCCCCCCCTCACACTCTCACATGCTACTAGTGAGTGTCTGCCCATGCACTTGAGCTTCTGCTGGATCTTGATATCCGTCTGTTTATTTTATTAGAGGGGGGGGGGGTGAGGTTGTCGATTACTTTCATTTTTTCTGATTTTGTAGCTGTTATGGTGGTACGTCTTATAATACCCCTCTCTCCCTCTCTCTCTCTCTCTGTCTCTCTCTCTCTCTCTCTCTAACACACACGTTGAAGTAAGAATTTGCGAGTCTGTCGGTCCAAGCTTCTGAGTTTCTTCTTCTAGACCTCCTTATACATGTATTAAAAACAATTGTAGGCCTACAATGTTGTCTTATTCTAGAATCTCTGACATTTTCCTGATTGTGGTAGCACTCAAGATCTACTTTTCTCGACAACGTAAAACAACAAGCTAGGCTTACTATGTACTACATCGTGGGCCTACTATCAAATTCGAGGCAAACGGTTTGTGTTTCCTATGGTAAACAGTGGCGTTGCTAGGCCGCCGCTTGGACAACTTGACCTCAAGCCGCCATTGTTTTCGCTCTCCACGCCCGGGACGCCGCGAGCTGGTTCTCGCAGCGCGACTAGGGAATCTAGGTTAATACTATTTTAAGATCTTTGCTCGTGACATAGGGCTCTGCAAGGCTGGAAAGGTAAAGTGGTGCAGTTTTGTCTATGTATTACTAGCATAGAATTGCTATTTTGTACTGGATTTGCAACTTACCTGACAACCAGTCCACTTTAATAATGATGTGACGATAAATTACGTGGACATATGTCCATTTAGGTCAAAATCCAGTATTTCAAATTGTTTACTTATCTCATTCCTTCCGATAACTGTTGTGGGTGTGGACGGGAACTCTAACGCTATCCAGTTCGAAATTTAAGGGTGGTTCAAGGATGTTTTTTCTTTCACTCAGAATGAACACAAGACGTAATAATATATCGTGCATAAAGGAAAATCAATGAACCGGGATAGGATTTGACGTTTCAAAAAAATATTAGTGTTGGAAATCAGGGTCCACTGGAGCCGAATATTCGGCTTTCCCTGGAGAACGATTTAAGATGTAATAAAATGACAAAAGGCCGCTCGGGTGTGTCATTTCAGACACTGGAGTCGTGGAAGTGGCCGTGTTTCAGATGGTGTGCCGGAATGACACGGTTCTGGAACGACACAAGTTCAATTGATGTTCAAGAAAAGACTGGCCATGATCCCAATAAGGTTGTGCGGTTTTTCAGAGGTCCATACCATCGAGCAGTAACACATAGATGGTGGAAGTGGGTCTTTATTGCTGTGGCACTAGCCGCCATGGCACCTTTCGCCAGCAGCATCTTTGATATTGAAATTTCCAAAAGCCAGGTAAGACATGAGACATGGCGATGTTTAATGTTAGTAGTATGCGTGGCGTATCGTCACTGCTCTACGCTAAGGGCATATTTAAGATATTGAGAAAAAAACTTTCTTTTCCTGTCAGTAGGTGACTTATACTATCATGATTCTATTGGATTATTACTTTTTTCTATTGGCGTATGTCTTTTGTTATGATATGATCTGCTAGCCCTCATCCTCAGGTATGCCCTGAAGTGTCATTAAGCCTCTTGGCATAAGTCTGACAAATGCCATCATCGTACGCAGTGACGATATACTAAGATAAACGTAACTACCTTTCCTATTAAGTGTTCCCCCTTCCCCACTCCTACCCCCTTTCCAATATTTCAGATAGAAACTTAGAAATGGTAGTATGTGCAGGCATCTACTGAAAGGGAAGTCCTTTCTGCATAATTTAAATAGGCCTACATACGAGTTCGTGTGGTGATAAATACTCTTAAGCAAGGATGTAGTTGTCGTTGAGGGGTGTGGTATAACTATCTAGATATATCATCAAATTTGTTTGATAGGATGCCTGGTCAGTTCTACCCACTGTTACAATTGCCTTGAGTAATTGGTAATAAAATACAGGTATCTGAATAAGTTACCGAATGATAGGATTTATCGAGTGAGGTCATGCGAAGGTCAGATTCTCTAAAGTCCTAAAGGTATGCAGCCACACTGCCAACTTTACTGCTATTGTTGTGCTGTTCTCCACATAAAGCTGGGTTTTCATGTGTACGGAAACGGAAGCAGCAATGGAAACGTCAAAAACCCTTCAAGTAGTGAAATAAAAAGAATCTTTTAATGTGTGCGGAAACGCCGTTCCTGCATACATAGAAACTCTTTCTTTTTACTACACATGAAAACACAGTGTAACAGCTGAGGTTGTTCTAGCACGTTATAGTAGGGGGGAGTTAGTTGATCTAACTACAACCCTTTAGAAAACGAAACTATTACAGCTGTAAAATAAATAAACACGAGATCCGACGATAGATTAAATAATACTAAAGTTTAATAACTGTATAGTGAACAATAAATTAGTAGGAAGACACCAGCGAAACTAAATATCTACGCCACACAAAAGGAAACTCACTTACTCACCCCCCCCAACCACTCACACAGGTCTATATATATAAACATTCCTACAGAAAGTTCCCGAAATAAACGTTACCTTTGCCCTCGCACAAACTAACCAATCACGCATCAATACGTCATCAGGTTACATCACCCAAGGCCAAATCTGGCGTAAACATCCTTATCCACAGTGTTATCGAATGTTCGGGAACATACTAATATTTACTGAACGAGTCAAAACACTTGACAACAAGCGGGCGAGGAAAAAACTACTCACTAGGAGAAGAAGGTCAGGTCACGGAGTACAGTACACTCTAGCGGTCGTCAACAATAAAATGAAAACAGAAATGAACACATGCTCACCAGTGTAACAAGAAAACGGGGGAGGGCATGGGATAGCTTGCAGATGCTACACAACTCCCCAATTTAAGTTGAATATTTTTCAACTCCGAAACATTATTCAGCGTCTGCAATATCTTGAAATAACAATCTTACAGTACTCCCAATCTCACAAAGGTAGTTGCTAATTCTATTACAATTATTAACAATTTCAGTGCCTTCCCAAATTTCATCGCAAATACAATACAATGCAATATCCTTTGCATCACTAATACCATAACTAATACAATACCGTCATTGCTTCCCAATAGTAGACAGTAGGCCTACTAGTCAAAATAACACAACGCCACCACTGTGGTGAAACAATGGTCAATGATATTATTACAAATCATATAAGGTGAAACGATGGCCCATCGTTTACACAATGCTTCGTGCACGAATCATAGCATATAACTTGTTGTACATAACATGGTTATCTCCAAAATGTATAACTCATACGTACAATGACAAAAATACCAATATATACCGACCACTGATCAGGGTCTTTCTTCATCATATTAGGTCAAAACAAGTTACAACAATGCAATATAACACAAACACTGCTTGCTCGCAGTCCCCATTTGGGTTACATTTTCCAAAAATTACACCAAGTTCCATTGGTAACTAATATGACATAGCATAAAATCAAAATGTGACTAACACATCATGACTCTCTATCAGCCATCAATTCAATATTCAGTTACAGATGAACTATGTCCCCAATTACAGTACAATACTGCCGTCCTAGAAATTCACCTAGTAGGCAAAAGTATGGGTTACAATGCATTTCACTGATAGTGTACTACTTTAAAATACCCTGCTCAGGAAATCGGCACAGACATTTTCTCTGCCTTTTACGTAGTGAATCCTGAATCGATAAGACTGTAAAAATAAACTCCATCGTAATAACTTTGGACTGTCAAACTTGGCAGAGTTCAAAAACTCTAATGACCGATGGTCAGTTTGGAGCACAAACTCCTTTCCGTACAAATACAAAGTAAACTTTTTTACAGCCCAAACAATAGCTAAACATTCGCGCTCTGAGACCGAATATTTTGTCTCACGAGGCAATAGCTTACGACTAGCATATGCCACAGGGTACAACTTTCCCTCGTGTTCCTGCATAAGACTAGCGCCTAATCCGCGATCTGATGCATCAGTTGCTAAGACAAACTCTTTGGAAAAATCTGGCAAACATAACACGGGTTTGGAGATAATGACATTCTTCAAAGAGGTGTACGCTTTCTCCTGCGTTTCATCCCACTGAACTATATTGGGCTGACCCTTTCTAAGTAAATCAGACAATGGTGATGCAATCGCTGAAAAGTTAGGAATAAATTCATGGTAATATCCCACTAATCCTAAGAATGCTTTCACTTCCTTCTTAGTGGTGGGTCTGGGTGCGTCTCGTACCTTACATACATTCTCTTCTAACAGGCCAATCATACCTTCTCCCACTAAGTGTCCAACAAAGTCTACTTCAGACGTTCCAATCAGACACTTCGATGGTCTTGCAGTTAATCCAGCTTGGTCCATCCTCTGCAGTAAGTCCTTGAGAGTCTTCACATGCTCGTCGAATGTCTCTGTATGAATCAGCAGGTCGTCCACATATGCTGTCACATTGTTCATTCCACGGATCAATGGCTTTACGATCCTGTTCAGCGTGGCTCCTGAGTTCATCATCCCAAAAGGCATCCGAATGAATTCATAGTGTTCGCCCATGGTGACGAACGCCGTCTTGGGAATGTCTTGCTCTCGAACTTTCACTTGCCAGTATCCCTTGCTCAGGTCAATCCGAGAGAATAATTTTCCTCTCGAGAGACTCTGAAACACTTCTAATGGCGCTGCTGTCGGATGAGGGTCGAATACTGTGATCTTGTTTAACCTCCTGTAGTCGATGCAGACTCGGTTGGATCCGTCCTTCTTCTTGACGACAACAACAGGTGAAGCAAAAGCTGATGAGCTCCTTCGAATGATGCCCAGCCGTTCCATGGTGCTAAGCTCCTCCTTCAATGAGTCGCGCATAGCGTAGGGCACCGGGTATGGTCGTTGACGAACTGGTACTTCTGTCGTCAGGTCGATGCGATGTTCACCCAACTGACAGCATCCAGGGAGATTGGTGAAGACATGCTGGTAATTCTTCACCACATCGCAGAGTTCTTGACGTTGTTCCGATGTCAGTTGCGTTCCATACTGGACATCTCTGTAGCCTTCATTCTGGTTCCAGCTTCCTAGGTCGGCAAGGTCCTCCGTCGTTCCACCGTTGGCGCCTTCCAGGTCGCAGTCCTCGATGATTGTCATGCCAGCTGACTCCACGGGTTGACTCTCGTCCATCATGTCGTCCTCTGCCAGTACAGTCTCAGCACTATCACCGCCGCCGTCCTTTATGGCGTTGACATGTCCAGGCGTGGTATCTCTCCTACTGTTGTCCATCCCACACATCTCGGTCACAATAGGTCTCGGTTCCATTGCCACTGCTGCTGCTTTTGACGTCCTTGGAATGTATCTCTTGAGGAGGTTGGCGTGCAAGGTCTTTTCTTTTGCACCCATCTTGACTCTATAGTCGTTAACACCGACAACTGAGACTACCTTATATGGTCCCTTCCATTGGACTAGGAGCTTGTTAGTGTTCGTCGGCAGTAGCACCAACACTTCATCTCCGGGGCGGAACTTCCTCTCTCGCGCCTTCCGGTCGTAGTAGGTCTTCTGTCTACCTTGAGCCTTGGAGAGTTCTTCCGTCGCTAACTTCCATGTGTCCTCCAGCCTCTCACGTAGTTCCATGACGTACTGGTAACTGGTCTTCGTTTCCGGCTCCTCTACATCCTTGGTCCATAGTTGTCGTAAAATGTGCATTGGTCCTCTCACAGTTCTCCCATACAGCAACTCGAATGGGGCAAACTTGGTCGACTCTTGGGGAACTTCACGATATGCGAAGAGCAGCGGGTTGATGTATCTGTGCCACTGCTTGGGTTGCTCTGCGCACAGTCGCCTTAAGGTCTTCTTCAGTGTGCCGTTAAATCGCTCCACCAACCCGTTGCACATAGGGTGGTAGACTGTAGTGGTCGACTGTCGAATTCCCAGTAGTCTATTCGTTTCCTTCATGACATCTGACATAAACTGGGTCCCTTGGTCCGACAAGACCTCTTCGGGCACACCCAAACGGCTGTAGATGTTCACTAAGGCTTCTGCTACCGTTTCTGCGTCGATCTTCTTCAAGGGTGTGGCTTCGGGGTAACGAGTAGCGTAGTCTATGTACACCAGGATATACCGATGTCCACCTTCACTTGGGGGGTCGATAGGTCCTACTAAGTCCACGGCCACTCGCCTAAATGGTACGTCCACTACTGGCATACTCTGCAGGTGCACCTTTGGGGTCGCTCCTTTGTTCACCGTCCTCTGGCATATGTCGCATGAGCGGCAGTATCTCGCGACGTCACCTTCAATTCCAGGCCAATAAAAATTGCTCATAACTCTGTCTTTGGTTTTCTTCACGCCGAGGTGTCCTCCGACGATCGAGTCGTGGGCTACACTCAGTACATACTCTCTCAGTTTCTCGGGTAGTATCACTTGCCTTATAACCGTCGCCTGTCTCAGGTCCTTGTAGATCCGGTACAGTACTCCTCCATGTTTCTCAAAATGAACAGATTTATTGCCTCTATTAGTTGGGATCTTCTTCTGCTCTAACTTCCTAATGACTTCGTCTTCTTCTTGGAGTCGGATAAGTTCCTCTCTATCCACTCCCGCGTGCCGTTCTGCCCTCGGCACCTTCAGCGACGTAGACCGGTCCTTCCTCTTCTCCTGGGCCCTCGTGGTCACCGCTCCTACCATCACCTCAGTATCAGGGTCGTACGGATCCTTCGCTCCGTCCACGTTCCCGACTACAAGGTCGCAGATGGTCTCCGGGAGACACAGCGCCGTCACTTTGCCCGTCAGGTAAGGCGTCTTCACGTCGATAACGGCTTCCTCCGCCGCTAGCAAGGAGTTATCGATCCTCGCGATAAGTTTCTTCCCACCGGTGAGCTGTCCGTCGTCCACCAGTGCTCGCCGCACCACTACACCTTCACAGCCGGTATCTCTTAGGACATCTACCGCTCGATTTCCAATCAAGCCCTTCATCACTGGTAACTTCAGTTTCTCCACGGTCCTTCCGTCACTGCATCCTCCGCAAGTAACAGGCACCGCTAACTGTAGCTTCCCGTCCTTCATTACCGCTTGAACGTTGATGCTGGTGTCAGCCGTCGTCGCATCCTGTCTCGACGACTCGTCCGCCGCTATCACTACGGCCGCCGCCGCCTTGTTCGGCTTGCCTCGTCCCATATCCTTCTGGGCTGGACACATCCTCCGAACGTGGCCTGGCTTTCCACAAAGGTAACATTTCAACTCACCTTTGTCGTTTAACTTTGCACGACACTCCGCCGCCTTGTGTCCCGGCCTCTGGCACCTATGGCAGACCTGTGGGCTTCTGTCTCCGTTGGGCCTCTGTCGCACTGGCCGGCTCTGCAGTCTGGCGCTCCCGCTGAGTGTCCGGTTCCTCGCTACCAGGTACGCCTCCGCTGAATCTGCGATGTCCTGTAGCGTCTTTGGTTTCCTCTCCCTCACATGGGTTGCAAGGTCTGGTGGGCAAGCATCCATGAATTGTTCTCTGACGAACAGGTCTCTCACTCCTTCGTAGGTCTCCTCCGTCTTCGACAGCTTTATCCACCTCTCTAAATAGGTCTTGATCCTGGTAAAAAACATTCCAACATCTTCTCCATCTTCAGGCTTACCTTATCTGAACATGAGTCTGTATCCGTCCTCTGACAGGTTGTACCTCTTCTGCAACGCTTCCTTGACCTTGTCGTAGTCCTTGGCTTCGTCGATCGGTAGTCTGCAGAAGCACTCCAAAGCTCTCCCGGTCAGCAGGGCAGACAGTGATGTCGTCCAGGTGGATCTGGGCCATTCAGCTGTCTCGGCAAACCTCTCAAACCGCAGCAACCAGCTATCCAGATCGTCCTTCTTGTCCTGAAATGCAGGTAGCTTGGGTCTCTTAGAACTGGCGTGGTCGTCGGTCTTCTGCGCTGAGTCGTTGCCTCCACGTTGCTGGCGCATCCTCTCTATCTCCAACTCGTGGTTCATCTTTTCCCTTTCCAGCTGTCGTTGAGCCTCCTTCTCCTGTCGTTGAGCCTCCAGCTGTCTTTCTCTTTCCAGGCCTTCACGGAGGTAGTCCCGTCTCTCCTGCCCAGTGAGCTCCATGGCGTCCGCTTCCTGGCTAAGCCTTCCAATAACCTCCGACATGTTGTAGATAGCTTGTCGATGATATTCCTACAATAAACTATGTAAATAAATCTAGTAATTTTGATCTGGTCCGCTCGAATATGGTCGGATCCCGGACGAGCCCCCAATATGTAACAGCTGAGGTTGTTCTAGCACGTTATAGTAGGGGGGAGTTAGTTGATCTAACTACAACCCTTTAGAAAACGAAACTATTACAGCTGTAAAATAAATAAACACGAGATCCGACGATAGATTAAATAATACTAAAGTTTAATAACTGTATAGTGAACAATAAATTAGTAGGAAGACACCAGCGAAACTAAATATCTACGCCACACAAAAGGAAACTCACTTACTCACCCCCCCCCCCAACCACTCACACAGGTCTATATATATAAACATTCCTACAGAAAGTTCCCGAAATAAACGTTACCTTTGCCCTCGCACAAACTAACCAATCACGCATCAATACGTCATCAGGTTACATCACCCAAGGCCAAATCTGGCGTAAACATTCTTATCCACAGTGTTATCGAATGTTCGGGAACATACTAATATTTACTGAACGAGTCAAAACACCTGACAACAAGCGGGCGAGGAAAAAACTACTCACTAGGAGAAGAAGGTCAGGTCACGGAGTACAGTACACTCTAGCGGTCGTCAACAATAAAATGAAAACAGAAATGAACACATGCTCACCAGTGTAACAAGAAAACGGGGGAGGGCAAGGGATAGCTTGCAGATGCTACACACAGCTTATGTCATGCTATTCATGATGAATTGTTGCAATTTCTTTAAGTGCCAAAGTAAGTTTCCTTTTTTTTTCCCCCACAAAGGTTCAGTTCTACAGATATGGTCACTTATACTATTACAGCCAGAAACTTAATGAAGGCGGTTTCATGCGGAACCGGGATGAGGATACCGTATCGGTAAATACTGTTCCATGTCATTATTCTCTCTGTTGTGAGATTGGTCTAACATTGCCTCTGGATAGGACACTTTCATATCTCTTCTTCATTTCTATTAGACTTGTCAGGAGACTGTGGTATTGAACACAAGTAATCCCTAGATAAATAGTGAACGCAACTCAGTGTTTGGGTCTTTGTTTTAGAAGGTTCGCTGTTCCTGGCATTTACACCCCAGTTTTCTTGTTTTTATTATTTTTGTTGTTGTTGCTGTTGTTCTTGTTTCTGTGTGTTTCTGTGGTCTCTCTCTCTCTCTCTCTCTCTCTCTCTCTCTCTCTCTCTCTCTCTCTCTCTCTGTCTCTCTCTCTCTCTCTCTCTCTCTCTCTCTGTCTCTCTCTCTCTCTCTCTCTCTCTCTCTCTCTCTCTCTCTCTCTCTCTCTCTCTCTCTCTCTCTCTCTCTCTCTGTCTCTCTCTCTGTCTCTCTCTCTCTCTGTCTCTCTCTCTCTCTGTCTCTCTCTCTCTGTCTCTCTCTCTCTCTGTCTCTCTCTCTGTCTCTCTCTCTCTCTGTCTCTCTCTCTCTCTGTCTCTCTCTCTCTCTCTCTGTCTCTCTCTCTCTCTGTCTCTCTCTCTCTCTGTCTCTCTCTCTCTCTCTCTCTCTCTCTCTCTCTCTCTCTCTCTCTCTCTCTGTCTCTCTCTCTCTCTCTCTCTCTGTCTCTCTCTCTCTCTCTCTCTCTCTCTCTCTCTCTCTCAGGTGCCTTGCCGACTGGCGTGGGCGATCATGGACCTCCAACCCTCTCTGCAGCTTGTCTCTTTCAGCATTTCCGATGGTTTTCTGATGTTCATCCATTCTGTCAGGCTGTCCAGCATTTTTTCCCTCGGTCTTCCCCTGCCTCTTCCATCAAGCCTTCCTGTTGTCACCAAATTCTCCAGTTGATTTTTTCTCATGATGTGTCCAATGAATTTTGCTTGCCTTTTGCGTATCTTTGTCATTAATTGTCTAGTGTGTTGTGCTTCTTTCATGATTTCTTCATTTGTTTCTGTGGTAGAGATTAGTTTTTGAGAATTTTGCCTGGGCAGAGGCCTTGTTCGCAGTAAAACGTGTGTTTATTTCCTTTCTGGGGTCTCAGGAGTTAATCCATATCATTCATCTACAGGTTTTAATAGTCTTTGGTATTAAAACCTTGGATCTGTCAGAGTGCCACAAGACGGACTTCAGATGTCAGGGGACGGTCATCTTTGACGATGCTTTTGATTTGAATCCTAAACCTGCCCAATTGGCTGTGATGGTAACTATATAAATCACTAAATGATTCCAGTGACTTAAGCTTAATATTTTTTAATATTAATCTTGAGGAAGATACATTTTGCCATAAATCCCAAATACTGCAGATTATAAAAGTTAATCAAAGATTATCTGGGTATGACTGCAGTTAATTGACATTAACTGGGCCTTTTTGATTGTTTCATGAGGTGCATTTTTTTTTAAACTTTCTTTAGCAGATATTTTTATTTAATCTTGGACTCATTTTGTTAAAGAAAAAAAAATATCAATTAAACTAAACTTTTTAATATATTATTATTACCATAACTGCAAAGCGTAGTACGCTCCCCTATGCATGCTTTTGGAACGATGGAGCAACCCATCTTACCCCTTCCCCTGCCAGCTTACGTACCTTATGGATGGCCCCCAACTGTCACATGTGTCGACCTGGATTTAAGCCTGGTTCAAACCAGTGAACTCAGCCACCGGAATTCGAATACATCTTTCATTAGATTTCTGAGATTTGCTCCACATCCAGTTAGTGCAATCTCCCGAATGGCCGAAGAAAAACACCGAAAGTCATCGGATTTGGCCCATCAGATCTAAGCTTAATCGGCCCGTGTCACAGACTACTAAATTATTTTATTAGTCTGTGGCCCGTGTTTGCACCGATTTTTCATCCCCTTAGATTTGAATGACAAGATTCTATTTCCCCTTTTTGGCTGAACTGAGTTACACACTACACACTACTTCTTTAGGCCTTCTCCATTGTGTGCCAAATTATCAAAGCGGATGCGGTGTGTAATTTGCAAGTATTACCAGAAAGAAAAAAAAAAGGCATCTCTCTAAATCTGAATTTCTCCAAACTTGATGGAAGGGACTATGACCTTGTCATTCTAAGGGGACGTTCTGGTTTGCAAACGGCCTGTCTGGTCATCCGTTTCTTTTGTTTAAACTTTGGAAGCGCATATCCGTACAACATGTTGTGCACACAATTCGATGACGTAGAACACACAATGTGAATGAATCTTCTTCATTCATAGAAGAGCGCTTACATTTTAGACCAATCAGATAGAGCTACCCCAGCCCACGTCATCGAATTGTGTGCACAACATGTTGTACGGATATTATGCACTTCGTTAAACTTTTTCTTTTAAAGAGTGTTTTTGTTTCACTTTTCTAGAGCAGTGTTTTTGTCTCAGGCCCCACTTCAGTTTTCCCACAGAATGTGCGCCCTACCAGTATGATCGGACAAAGTTAGTTTACAGTATATGTACATAAAGATGACCAAAAAAAATATTTATAGTATGTATCCATTCGTACGAAGTTTTAATTAAAACATTCTTTATCTCTACAGCCCCACCAAATATTGTTACGCCCCACCGGTGGGGCATGTGCCCCACCTTGAGAAACACTGAGCTAGAGCTTTTAGAATCTGACGGTCTTTCGAGAATGTTCACGTCGGTGCGATTTCCAAAACAGAAACAGCTGCATATTGCACTTATGCGCATGGTAGATCTTATCTGACACACGTTCAGGTTGCCTAGGCCTAATGCCATTTCCCCAGAGGAGGGAGTGAGTGAAAGAGAGAGGAAGGGGTGAGAAAAAGAGACAGTGAGATTACGGAGAGAGAAGGAGGGTTTATCGAGGGCAAAGCTGGAGGTTAATTATGCTGGTATCACATATCTAGACTGACGTTTCGGACCGCGATATTTTACATAGTAAGCTACAGATGAATAGTGAACAAACTCAGTATTTTCCCTCTTCGGCTTTGTACTTAGGATACAGTCCACTAGCTACAGCCCTTAAGAATACAGAGTCGCTTTCTTCTACTTTTGTGTAGGCCATGTGTGATAAGATTGCCAACCTAACAGATCGGGAAGAGCTTCGCATCATGTGGGACCCAGACACCAAGCAAGTGAAATTGATGTGTTTCATAAATACGCTGGACAAATATTACCGGGTATGAATGTATTCACTCATACAGATTGATTGCCTGCGTTTGAGTGGTCTTTTTCAGTGCTGTTTCTGCATGTGCAGTGAGCGTCTACGAATTCATTCATTCATCTGTTCATTCATTCATTCATTCATCTGTTCATTCATTCATTCATTCATTTGTTCGTCCATTCATTCATTCACACATTCATTCATGTGTGAATGGATTGAGCGAAATGGGGCATCAATTGAAATTTTCATACCTCCTTAAAGAAATCAAAATCAAATATTTCTAAGACGATTTCGATTGCAGAAAAATGGCTAATTCCTCAGGCTAATAAGCAAATCTCAATTTCCAAAATAAAAATGTTTCCACCTTTGAAAGAGTTTCCTCAGGAATTTGGTCTTTCACCTTAAGCCCGATTTCGCCAGACCCATTGACATGTGATATTTATTTGCTCTCCAACCTTATTATCTCCACAGCCGTTTTATTCCCTTTTTTTGTAGTCTTTTTCCAGGATACGACAGTATAAAACAACCTGTTGGTTGACGAAAGAACGGCAGTCACTTTTATTTTTTAAGTTGGCCACAGGCTTGTCCGACAAAAACGCTTACATTGTCAATATTTTGGCTACACGACCACTAAAATAGTTTATAGCTAAATTTGAAATACTGAGGCGAATCAACTCACTATATTATTCCCTCTTTCAAGTTGCGCCCGTATCATCGATGTCAACAATGCAACAATGCAACCCCTTCATAACTGAACGAAAAAAGACTAGGACTCACCTAATTTATACGCTCACACTTTGTGAACATATAGTGGGAGAAGAAATGGTTCGTGTCAGTATTCTGTGTTCCGGGATTAAAATGTTTAAGGACATTAACTCATTGTGTATTGTATTTGTATATTTCTCAGGAAATCAGCAGGAAAGAACCCTTCCGTTCAGTAGGTGCCAATCTGTCTCTTCCGACCTCGGAAATCAAGTTTGAGAAGTTTTTTGAGATAAACACTTTCCTCTATGGCACAAACATCGCAAAGAATTATAACTTTTACAGATATTTCGAGGTAAATAGATTGTTGTTTCAGGATTTGAAACGTATGTCAAAACTGTATAGTGGGCACATTGAGAAATTTTAGTATCAGATTTTGAAATCACACCTACGTTTGTTAGAACTAATTACTGTTCTTGTCCACAGGTCCGCTCCGCTATTTTTACGGAAAGTGACGTATGAAAAACTCTCTTTGCCTCTATAGCGGTTAGGAGCGGAGCGGAACGGATGCTATGGACAAACATACAAAGGGGAAGAGTGTTTACGTCATTGTCCTTAAAAATAGCGATGCGGTGCGGAGCGGATCTGTGGACAAGAGCGGTTAGTCATGCTAATGAAGCTTGGATTGCTAAGGTTTCCACAATATTTGTAGACTTTATTTGTGCAGAAGGAACAAACAATTATTATTGAATACAAGAAAGATCGCTCGCAAAGCACCAAAAACAAATTCAAACACATCAAGGCAAAGGTCCAAAGTGAAACAAGAAAATGCGCCAATGAGTACTGGACCAACTTATGCTCTGAAATTCAATCGGCCTCTGATGCAGGAGACTTCAGAAACATGTATGAAAAGATTAAAGTTGCACTAGGACCAACCATTTCAAAAAGTGCCCCCATCAAGACAGAAAACGGCCAAGAACTTACCGACAAGAAGGAACAACTGGAGAGATGGGTCGAACATTATTCCAAACTATATGCAAACGAAAAGCCAGCAAATCAAGGCTTAGAAGAAGCAGTCCCAAAGCTACCTGAAATGACGGATCTGGATGTGGAACCAACAATGAAAGAACTCTCTGAAGCCATCCAGGATATGAAAAATGGAAAAGCTTGTGGAGAGGATAACATTCCAGCTGAAGTCCTCAAAGAAAACCTTGAAACACTATTACCACACCTATACCACCTACTAATCGTGTGCTGGAAAACTGGAACAATTCCATCCGATATGAAAAATGCAAAAATTGTAACTCTTTACAAGAATAAAGGAGACAAAGGGGATTGTAACAACTACCGCGGCATATCATTGATGAGTATTACAGGGAAAGCGTTCGCCAAAATCATACTCAAACGATTACACAGGCTCGCTGAAAAAATCTTACCAGAATCCCAATGCGGATTCAGAGCAGAACGATCAACTGCAGATATGATATTTACAGTCCGTCAACTACAGGAAAAATGCAGAGAACAAGGAAAACCACTGTACATGGCTTTCATAGATCTGACAAAAGCCTTCGGCACCGTAAGCAGACCATCGCTTTACATTGTACTGAAGTCCATTGGATGTCCACCACAGCTATTGAAGCTGATCATCTCCTTTCATGACGACATGAGTGCATGCGTCCAGTTTGACGGAAACATCTCAGGTAAATTTGCAGTGAAGACCGGAGTAAAACAAGGATGTGTACTGGCACCAACTCTATTTGGAATTTACTTTGCAGCACTCCTACAGTTCGCTTTTCAAGACTCCACAGATGGTATTTTCATCCGAACAAGATCAGATGGGTCTCTGTTCAACTTGGCCAGGTTAAAAGCAAAAACAAAGACTCGAGAAATCATGCTGCGTGAACTCCTCTTTGCAGACAATGCTGCAGTAGTAGCCCAAAACAACGAACAACTGCAAAATATGATGGACTTATTGTCAAATGCATGCGACCTCTTTTCCTTGACAATTAGTGTTAAAAAGACAGAGGTAATCGGACAAGGTACACTATCTCCTCCCGACATTTCATTGAACGGCAACAAGATCAACTCAGTTGAAAAGTTTACCTATCTTGGCTCCACAGTAACAGCATCACTATCCCTGGATGAAGAACTAAACGCCAGAATTGGGAAAGCAGCTACAACTTTTGGCAGGTTATCTCAGAGAGCTTGGAACAACAAAAAGCTGACACTCAAGACCAAAATTCTTATTTATCAAGCTTGTGTCATCAGTACCTTGTTGTATAGCTGCGAAACGTGGACCACCTATACAAGACATGAAAAAAGATTAAACAGCTTCCATCTTCGCTGCCTGCGGAAAATCATGGACATCAGATGGCAGGACAAAATCACCAACAGCGAAGTTCTCAAACGAGCAAAGCTCACCTCAATTCAAGCAACACTGAGAACAAGACGACTCAGGTGGATAGGACATGTCAAAAGAATGGATGATAGTAGAATCCCAAAGCAGATACTGTATGGTGAGCTAAAAGAGGGAAAACGTCAAAGAGGTATTATATAATTGCTATGCAAAAGAATGCTAACGAACTAAAAATCAAAGAAAGAAGGTAATGTTGTGTTAAACATTCATGTATCCAGCAAGCCAGTTTGGACTGAGTAAGAGCCAAGACATAGTGGCGTCGATTTCGTTTCGCTTTCGACTCGCTACTGTCAAATTGTCAAAAATAATTATATATAATCTTGATTAGGAATGAAATAAGAGGAAAGCAGAAGCACTACGCGCTCTAAAAGTCCCTGTAAAGATTTTTTTACATCTTCCCATCTTTTTAGCAAGACGAGACTGACGTCATTCAGCAAAACTGTCGAAAAGGAGCCGAAAGCGAAACGAAACCGAATCCGCTGTGTCTGGGTTTCAATTTAGACACAAACAGGTTTGTGTGAATGGTATAAGAAGGGCGTTTGCGGGATCAGCACATAGAAACTTGAAGTACTTTGTCAGCTCATATCTCTCCAAAAGCGAAATGGAACAAAAACCGCGGTGAGATAAAACAGATTTCGGCCATTAAAATGGAAGTAAACGTTTACATGTCCCAACCTGATTTTCATTCGAAGTAATAAAGTGATAGCCTTCTGTCTTCCGTCCGCGAAAAGGGAGAGAGATTTTTTTTTTTTTTTACATTCAGAATGACTGAATGATATTCTTCTTTCATTCATTCACAATAACTGGGTGATATCCTTCTGTCTTTCATTCGCAATAACTGAGTGATATACTTTTTTTTTTTTCTCATTCGCTATAACTTAGTGATGTTCTTCTTCTTCTACTTCTTTTCAAACGCAGTAACTGAGTAATATAGTACTATTTTTATTTCTTGCAGACCTTGTGTGAATACTGGTGGCATGAGGGATACTTTTATCCCAAAGGTCGTTTTAAAGTATATAAGGAACTAATTGGTGAGGAGATTGACCAGCGTGACACATCCCTACTGAGAAATGGTAAACTCCTTAGGCACTAAATTCAACATAATAAGCTTATCAGTTAATGGGGCCATTTGAAAGAAAATACCTCTTCCAATTGGACTGCCAGCAAGCGTGATTTTTTTCCGTACGAACTTTAGCAAATTCAGGAGCGTGACAGCAACATACCCCCAAAACACAGGTCATCGGCTAAGAGATTTCTCGTCCTATCGAACATAGCCATGGGTGCTGCAATCTCTGGACTGTGCCTGATATGACCGAAACTCCCTGGGATGTGTTGGAGCTGCCCTGTGTTTGGGCGTCTGTTGCTGCCGCGCTCCTGAATTTGCTAAAGCTCGTACGGAAAAAAATCACGCTTGCTGGCAGTCTAATTGGAAGAGGTATTTTCTTTCTACACACAAACTATGATAAATTTTTCAAAGCCTTCTTTTTGGCGCGTTGATTATATATTACCGGACAGAATGCATTCTTTATCGTATGCACTAAAACATAAGCTTTTCTATTCATGAAACCTATCTTAGCGTGCTGTTGAACAAATTAGAGGCTACCACTTGTATTTGTCCCCAAACTCCATTCATGACTGTTTTCGTCCCCTCGTCGCCCTTTTCTTAGTTTTTGGGTTTTCAAAATTGCCCATGTTCAGAACCACTGATATAGGCCATATCATGGACATCCATCGTTCTAATGGTCATTCACCCTTACGGGGAGGGGCGGCAAGGTAATGGGGCTTGAGGCCTAGCGTATGAAGAGCAAACCTGGGAGGAAGGGAGGGTAAAAAAAATTGCCACATTTTAGAGTAGGTACTTTATGAATGTCTTCTAAGATTCACTTGACGAGAGTAGGTACTTTGCGAATGTCTCCTACGATTCACTTGTCGAGCGTAGGTATTTTGCGAATGTCCCCTACGATTCACTTGTCGAGCGTAGGTACTCTATGAATGTCTCCTACGATTCACTTGTCGAGCGTAGGTACTTTGCGAATGTCTCCTACGATTCACTTGTCGAGCTTAGGTACTTTGCGAATGTCTCTTACGATTCACTTGACGAGCGCAGGTACTTTGCGAATGTCTCTTACGATTCACTTGTCGAGCGTAGGTACTTTGCGAATGTCTCTTACGATTCACTTGACGAGCGCAGGTACTTTGAGAATGTCTCTTACGATTCACTTGTCGAGCGTAGGTACTTTGCGAATGTCTCTTACGATTCACTTGACGAGCGCAGGTAGTCGCATGGCACTCAAGACAGTTTTGGTGGGTTTAGTGCCTTTCTTACTCTTCTTTTGGTTAAAAAGAGGTGTGTCCTGGGTAGAAATATGAAACACAAAAAAACTGAAGATGTTGTTCTGAACTGTTTTCGGGCAAAATATGTCGCGGTAAGAGCTCCACAAACTAAACAGAAGAGAGACTGCAAATTCCTGGTGGAAAACCTGCATTTTGAGAAAACCGCATTTTTCAATGACAAATACAGGCTTAGACATTGACCCCTCTTAATCTTATATTTGAAGACCGTTTTTGGTATGCTATTTTTGTTGTGCATTTGTGTTCCGAAATTGCAGAAATTTCAGGGGAAAAAAAGGCCCAAAATGATTTTTGTAATACGAAAACCCGATCTCAGAACAGACAGACAGACAGAAGTATCCCTCATGCGACTGATAATTGGTTGGATGGATGGATGGATGAATGGATGGATGGATGAATGGACGGGCGGATAGACGGATAGATGGATGGATGGATGGATATCTTGATGGATTGATGTATGGATGGATGGATGGATGGATGGATGGATGAATGGACGAATGGATGAATGGACGGGCGGATAGACGGATAGATGGATGGATGGATGGATAGATTGATGGATTGATGGATGGATGGATGGATGGATGGATGGATGGATGGATGGATGGTTAATTTTGAAGTATGTTTTGGAATTAAGATATATCTTTCACTGGATTGCGTACAAAATTATAACTTTTCCCGCAGGTTTTTCCTTCTATGGGTTAAGATTGCGTTATGCGGCCATCAAAGTGGACATTAACGTGAGCGCTGAACGTGAAGACTTCCAAACTGGCTTGAAACATCATGATGCTTGGGAAAAGTTCGTTAACGAGGAGGTAAAGTGCCCAGCCATGTAACAAATCCTAACCCTGACCCTAATCCTAAAACATTGAACAAACTGTGTTTTTGAAATATGAAACACAAAACTGAAGACAAATCTGATTGTCTTCTCTGTCCCTATGCTCCTCCCAGGGCCCTGAGATCTCAAGACTCGGGGCTCTTGGTGGAACCTAGGTGCAACCTCAAAACGTTCGGCGACAGGTCATTTGGTAAAATTGGACCTGCATTATGGAACTCACTACCAAATTCCCTGAGATCAGCATGCAGTGTAGAGAGTTTTAAAAAACAACTAAAACCTCACCTGTTTAAAAAATATTTAGATAAATTATTTGTGTGTGTGTGACCGTTCTTTAGTATGTGTGTGTGCGCGTATGGTGGACAATGTTAAGCGCCTTGAGGCCTCGGTGAAAGGCGCTATATAAATGCTCTTATTATTATTATTATTATTATACAAACAAACAAAAATCAGCCAGATTACCTATCTAAAGGCATTATATGGCAAAAAGACAAAGGTGTATTTAGCAAATAGCTTGTCTTCTCTTTTCCTTTCCATTTTATTATATCTTTTCTGAATTATTTCGCAGGTGAGGCTTTGCTACTTTTATTTATTTTTTTTTTGTTTGCCTTTGTCAAGCCCTGCTGTGTCCCCCAGATTTTCTGTGTTTTTGTTTATAGTACCTGATTTTCACCCTTCACCTAGGCATTGTTCACCCACTGCAGGATGTAACCCTCCGGTAACGATTTTCATTCTTTTCTGTCTGATGTTTTCCTCATCCATGATGTTCCTCCTCTCTGCTTCATGTCGCCTTGCCATCTTCTTCCTGGTCGTTCTCTTGTTCTTCTTTCTGTCCTTGGTTGCCATTCACTGCAGTGTTTTGTCCATCTATTGTCACTCATCCCTCCCACATATCCAGCCCAATATCACTTTTGATGTAGCATTAATTTTACTATACCTGTCTGTTAGTAATGATCAGGAGCAACCAAAATGTACAAAAGTTCAAAGTTACGACAGTCTTCCCCTGCATTATTAAACTATTCTCCGTACATTCTTTTTTCCCCCAGATGAAAAATATGCCACCATCTGTCCAGGGCTGGCAAACGGCAACTTTTTCAACATGGCATACCTTCCGCAGGCAAGAGGTCAGTATTATTTCATGTTGTTGTTGTTTTTCATTCTGCTTGTACCCTCGGGGTCGTCTCAGGAAGAAAGAGTTTTCGGTCTGCAGCCAGCTAGGAAGCTTGTCTTGGGTAAAGATGTGGGTCGTCAGAGCTACTTTGACGCCGCTAGTCCAAGCCTTCCTTGGACTTCCTCTGGCCTTGTACCCAGAGAATCGCATGCTGTATGCACGATAGAGTGGCTGGTAGATCGACTTTCGCAAGAGGTGTCCAAACCATTTTATCCTCATTTTATTTCTTGATCGTGTGAAAAATTCCAAGATTCAGAAATATTTCAGTACAAATAACTGCTTGTTTTGATTTGCTTGACTGCTGGAAATGCATGGTCATGAATAGTCTGTGGCAATATCAACTATAAAGTTGTTTAATATCGCCGCCATATCTGTCTGTCTGTCTGTCTATCTATCTATCTATCTATCTATCTATCTATCTATCTATCTATCTATCTATCTATCTATCCAGGCACTCATCAAGTCGGCTACTCAAGGCATGATCGTCGGTCTGTGCTTATCACTGATTGTCCTCACCCTGGCTACTACCAATGTGATCATCGCTGTTCTGGCTACCTTCACCATGGGACTGGTGACTATCACTGTCTGTGGCGCCATCCCTCTCTTTGGCTGGAAAATCTCGGTGAGTAAATTCAGTGGATCTTGGAAAGTAGTTTTGCCATCACGTCTTTGATCTCATTCACTGAAGTGAAAACCCCGCCATTGCCAGGGAATCTAATAAATTGTAATTTTGATTGTAATTCCTATCTGATTTGGGGCTCAGAGGGGAAGTTACGTTTTCACTTTGAATTTTGGAATAAATTCTGCTCGAGATACAATAATATTGATCTCCCTCCTCCTTTTTTTTTTCATGTATCGTTCACGTTTTTCCTTTTTGTGTTTAACTGGTTTTTGTCCTTTTTTGTTGTTGTTGTTGTATCCCGGTGGAAAACTTGAATTTTGAGAAAACTGCATTTTTCAACCACAAATACAGGCATAAATATTGATCCCTCTTGTCTTTGGTGTGATTTTGATGCGATATTTTTTTTTATTGTGCATTTGTGTTAAAAAATTACAGAACTATCAATAATGATGATAAACTGAGTTTATACAGGCTTCTAAATTGTGTGTAGGGAGAAAATGTTCAGATCATTACACAATCAAAAAACACGTATGTTGAGCAATAGAACACACGACACAGGTGTACCAAAAAATCTGGATCCGAACGCAAAAATGTATTATTTTCAAATGTTTTATTAGAGTAAATGCTCAAAATGGCCGCCTTAGTCTTCCCAACACGGCTACACGCTGAATACAAGAACAAGAATACCGGGTCCAGACGAATGGCCCCTCAGTTCTTCAGACCTAACAGTCTCTAACACGACTTGACTTTTTCTTTGGAGTCAGCAGTCTGTCAGAATCGGCTCAGAGCAATCGTAACGCTAAAGGAGGAACAACTCTGCATATAACAACATCAATTCTGCAGCCTTAAGAAATGTTTCACCTTTCACCTTAGCATTGTCCATCCAGTGCAGGATGTAGCCCTCCGACAGTGGTTTCCATTCCTTTCTGTCTCATGTTTTCCTCGTCCATCTTGTTCCCTCTCTCTTTTTAATGTCATCCTGCCATCTTCTTCTTGGTCGTGTGCGTGTTCTTTTTCCCTTCCACGGTTGCCATTCAGTGCAACGTTTTGTCCATCTATTGTCATTCATCCTTCCCACATGTCCGGCCCAATTCCTCTATTGTTGAGCATGCATTTTACCATGTCCCTTAGCTTTGTTTGTTTGGGTATTTCGGCGTGAGGAATTTTATCTTGCAGCCTGATGTTAAGAAATGTTTAAGTTTTTTTTTATATTCGGCACATAAATAATTATTGCGAAGTCCAGGGCCATTAATTTGAGCATTTACTGTGATAAAACGTATTTAAAACTATTGGGGAAGGGGGTTCAGACTTTTTGGACGCTCTATAATGTAACCACTTCTAAAGTTTGTGTCAGCCAGCAGAATAGCTCATTATCAATGGATTGTTCTGACAATGTGCGTGTATGAGTAATGTTCTTATTTGATGGTAATGTTGTGTGAGCAATGTGCGTGTGTGCCTTAGACTTAGATACTTATTGTATTTAGTGTTGTACTGTTACGGATGTTTTGGCAACAAATTTCCTGTCAACCGCATAATAAAGTTATATCTTATCTTATCTATCTTATTTTATTTTCATTGTGTTATTTTCCAGGCTATTGAGTCAATCAATTTATCCTTGGTAGTCGGGCTGGCGGTAGACTATGTTGTCCACCTGTCGGAGGGTTACCACCAATCCCCACAGCGGGACCGTGTCGACAAAGTCAGAGACATGCTTGAAAGCAGGGGAATATCCGTTACATCCGGGGCTTTCACGACTATCGGAGCCTCGGCCTTTATGATGGGGGTGCAAATTCAATTTTTTCTGCAATTTGGCATCTTCCTGTTCTTAATCATTGGATTTTCATGGTTCTATTCCTTGTGCCTATTCACCCCCATTATGGCAACTATCGGCCCCCAAGGCAACTGTGGATCTCTGATGCCTGTGATAAAGGGGATATGGGATAAATTGCGTGGTCGCACCTCTGAGGATGTGGACTGCGACCGGTGTGATGGATTAGGATTTCACGGACCAGAAAACCATGAGATTCTCAACAAGCTTAGGGCTTTCAAAGAAACACCTAGACCATCTGGAGAATCAGCTCTTTAAAAACTCTGATTATATAGAAATGAACCCATTCCTTAACTATTTTTATGACAATATAAAGTTATAAACGATTAGTATAGTTCTAGTCACATGTAGATCTGACAACAGCGGCCTTTATTATGCAGAAACATGAATTAAATTTATATGACTGTGAATGATGATATGAACATTATTAGTAGAAGAGACAGATTACTAAGGTATTCACAATTTTTATGGAACCGCCTCACCTAGAGGGTTAAGTCACTGAAGATGTGTCCAAAATCTGGAGCAATTTACAAAATATTGTCTTAATCCCCTGGCGTCCAGACAAAGATGGTCAAATATATAACACTTCTAAAAAACGCAGAACTGATTAATTGTTTTAAGCCTCACCACCCCCCCCCCCCCCCCCCATGTCTGCTAGTGGGAGAATTTGATTTTCTGAGAATTTGTTCTAAGAGGCGTAATTGAGGACTTTTCGTGATCATTTGGTTGATTTAGTGTATATTGCAGAAATTACTAGAAGTAAGTTTTCCTACCTTGAGTTCTTGTGGGAACTGCGGCCGAGTGATGTATGTCTGTGTGTATCACTGGGGATGTGTGTCACTGTTGGTATATGGGGCTTAGAGAGTTGTTTTTTTTAAGTCTAATTAAAAAATGTGAGTATTTCTCTGGATGAAATATTTCTTTGACAAATTAGAAAGTGTTCCAAAAATTATGGCATGTGATGGCGCGTTTCCAATATGGGAGATTGGGCACAAGAGAGTTTACATACTACCACCGTGCCAGTTGTTTGAAATGAGGTAGATGAAGGATAGTATTTAAGATAACTATACTAAAATTCGTTGTGATTCTACTTTGGTAAAATACGAATTCCTTTTTGAATGTTATTTTCAAGTGTGTTTCTTGTCTCTGAAGAGCAATTACTGAATTAGCATGTACAAGATATAGTGAAATGTTTTTGTGTGTTGCCCCCACTGATTCTTATATTTGAAGACTAAAAAAAGTAAAAAGGACCTTTGCTGCATTTCTCATAGGCTGCGGAATTTCTAAGGTGTAAATTGTATAGTACTTGCAGTTGTTTGTTTGTTTTTGTTTTTTTTTGTAATTAGTATTTAGAAAAAAACTGATTCCTTAAAGTATTATTCAATCAGAACCTTTCTGTGAACATGAACACAGCATAATAAACAAACTTATCCATTCAATGAATATTTGAAATGTTTCGCGTGCTTCGACAAACAATACAAAACAAACAAAAAAGTACATTGATTGTAATTTGATTCAGCGCCATACGGTGTTTTGCTGTGTTACAGGGCAGATTGATTTTCTTTCTATATTCAACTTGAATTTGTTTAACATGAACTCTGTATTACAGTTGCACAGCAAATATGAATGGAATTATACTGTAACGCTTCTATTAAAATTTGATGCATACTAACTAGTTGTGCATTTATCATAATGATTAATATCATGTGTAACAAACTGAGAAATTCATTTCTGGAAAATGTTCAGATGTTTTTCGTTCACTCTGTTTGTTCTTCTAGTTCTAGGATTCGTCATGTTTCAGAATGAGTGGGATTAACATCGATTAGTTCGAAAACTGCCTGTTGGATTGATTTCAAATTTTGCAAGCGCTCAGAGTTCACACTAAGCCTGATGGAACTGATTGTTATATTCGTTAGACAAAAGCCTGATTTTGAGTTTACTTCTTTGACCTTTGTTAAAAATCAAAAGCAGACCGACCCATTTCCACAGCACTGAACTGTGCAATACACTTAAAGTAAAATGTGTTCAATATGTGTATAGTTTAGTACGTGGAGTATTGTTCCTTTGGATTGATGATAGGAATCAGAATCCTATCAGAAGCACACCGGGCATCCCTGCAAGTGCTCCTTTCCCCACTCTAAGAGCCATTTGAGGTTTTTTTTCTACCAATTGTCCCAGTGGCCAGCTGGTTCCATATTTGTCGGGTTCGTCGGGCCTTGGCGCACATTCTTCCTCCCTCGCCCCGTTTGTTCCGCTTCTGGTGGTGGGCGGGGGGGGGGGGCTCATAATTGTTCCATGAATATACATGATTACATCGTTTTCCCTTTGTAGGTGAGCACACATTCTATCTAGTGATTCGCACAGTGTAGTACTGTAGAGTTAATGTTTGTGTTTTCTTTTTATACCCGGGTTTCCTTATGATATTCGCGAAGGGCAAAGAAGCAAACCCAAAAATCAGCTACAGTTCAACAATATAAAAAAAATCAGTTCCAAAAATAATCGTGTACAATATCCGCCCATGCAAAATTTCGAATAAATCCAACACAGAGTTTTCGAGAAAATCTAGAATATATGTTGATCTCGCTTATTCTAAACGAAAAAAAAAGACACTTTAGCCGGGGTGGCCAGATTTGCTTCATGTAAAAGCCACAAACTATAATACACTTCAGATGCTCGAGAGCCACAAGATAGGAACAAAATTTACACAAATGTTTTTATTGTTACATGTAACATGTAACCACATACACTTTTTGTGACAAAAATTCTATATAAATATTAAGATTAAGAAATACATGTCTGCAACAATATTTACTTATGTATGCAGTTTTCTAAACCGTTAATTTGTATTAGTTTCAGTAATCACGAAGTATACATACATATCAAATGTTATCAAAATCTTGACTGATGATTGTTTTAACTATACTGAACTCATGAACTATGGGAACATCTAAGAAAAACATAATTTGCATTTCAGTAATAAAATTAGACTGCCAAAAATAAAACTGAGAAAGTCTGAAAGGGTCAAAAGAGAGAGAGAGAGAGAGACAGAGAGACGGGAGAGAGAGAGAGAGAGAGAGAGAGAGAGAGAGAGAGAGAGAGAGAGAGAGAGAGGGGACAGTTTTTTTAATTATATTTATTCCATACTAACTGTCACGAAATAAAAGAGCACAGGCAACATATTTCCACGAGCCGCATATTGAAGGTCAAAGAGCCGCATGTGGCTCGAGAGCCGCGGTTTGGCCACCCCTGCACTAAAGCAATGATGAACGTTATTTCGCAATTTCATCGGCTCACCGACTTGAAAATGGTATGCACAAGTTCAAACATCCTGACATTATTGTTATTATCAATAGGCATTTCATGAATCAATGTTGGAGAAGCTTGAACTGATTTAAGAAGTAAGCCATCAATTTGTTTCATCGCTATCATTTCTGATGCAATACGAGGTTTGCTGGTTTTACGACTTTGGGAATAAACAATATGATGGACTGGTTGTCTCTCAGTGTCTGGATGTATGTGTGTGTGTGTGTGTGTGTGGTTGCCTGCCTGTCTGTTTGCCGCGTGTCTGCCTGTCCAACTGACTCCTGACTATCTATCTATCTGTCTGTCTCCTCAACTCTTATATCTATCGATTTTGTCTCTCTGTTTGTCTGTCCACATAAAAGCACATCGTCGCTACGGTGCAAGAATCCTGTAACTAACATCTTTGGCGAAAATCACCTTTTTCATCCTTTGAGTCTGAAAATCAACAGCGCACCTTGTGTCAAAAGCTCGTAGTAGTCGTAGCTCAATTCTTATAAATAACGACATTGCAATAATCAAGTTCATTGTCTTTACAATATTACATAAGCCAAAGAAAATCAATTTTTGGCTCTCCTGTAAAATTTTCGAAATGTCAGTTACAGGAGTCTTGCAGCATAGCGTCGACATGGTACTTTAATGTAACAACGTCTTAAACCACACTATGAGTATTCATGATGTGATATCCAGAGCATGGAGTCGGTGAACAGCGAATCTCATCAAATAGCTGCAGTGTGGCAAAAGAAGAGGCCAGAGTTTGAAATAAACAATGAAAAGTTATTGTTTTTGTGTTTTTTTTGCTTTTATTGTCAGCTGAATTAAGAATACAACGATCAGAGATGAACCATACACCATATGAAGATATATTCACTATAATGGACGAAATAAAATAAAAACAACAGACAATCCGTGGCCTAGCAGCAAAGGCTTGAAGCAAACCCCCCCCCCCCCCCCCCCCCAAAAAGTGTCTTTCTGTATTATTTCTTACGAGAGGCTTTGCTGCATACAACCTTTTCTTTCTGCCATATTCTGACTTCACTGCAGTGGAGCTTCAGTCAAGAGTGCTCTCACGACAAGACGAAAATGAACATGACAGGTTTGAATTTGGAGAATGCACGTCGACACGTCAACAGGCACATTATGCTAGAAAGAAGCAAAGCCATGGTAAATATATACAGCAGAATGATAGGACAGAAGAAGACCCTACCACTCAGAAGAGCTCACCAACCACCCGCTGAAACTTGATCATGCATATCAATGAAATTCAACAGGATGCACGTTCTTTTCCGTTAAGCTGGTGGCACACGGAGGTACTTCTGTTTCCGACAGTTTTGAGTTAGTGCGCGAGGTCACACTTTCTGCCAGCGGACTCAAAAAGCGCCCGAAAGACGGGGACCAACTTGTGAGATCCCGTTTGATATCATAGCTCACATCTCGCGCTAAACTTGGCACAAAACAGAATTGGCTTGGAGCACCACCAGCCTTAACCATGGGGCTTCTCTGTAATACTGATTAAATAAGAACATCATTAATGTTGGGTCCCCAGGCAATAAGTTAAACATCAAAATTTAATTTGCTCGCTTGAGAAAATTAATGCTTCCTGACAGCAAACCTACAATGGCTATATATGGACGAGTAACGAAGAGGGAAATGTACATTTTCACCAGGACAATAACCACCTTTGATGGACCAAACCACAAAGAATTCCTGACTGATTTACACCTTTATGTTTTAGCTTATAATTAATCACAATCACATGAGTTCACACAACCAAGCAAGCGCACAGCCGTATGGTGAGTGCGAGGCAAACATAACGTCATGCTTCGCAGCCAACGGATAACACAACGCCTTTCTCTCCAAATACTATTCTTCTTGGGGAAGAGTTCCAGTCACTTCACCACTTTCCTCTTCCACCGTCTCCAATGCTCTCCTCATTTCTCCTGCCACATCCACCTGCTCTGCCTTTTCAGCGTCCCCTGTCTTCTTCGACTCTTCTGCCTTCTCCGCCTCCCCCGGCTTTTCCTCCTCCTTCTCTCCCTTCTCCTCCTTCGTCTCATTCGTATTCTTATCGACTACTTGGAGATAACCACGTCCACAACACTGAGGGCAATCTATATCTTGTGGCTTCCGACCAATGAATTTATGCTTAATCCATCTGAGAATAGGCATGAAAGAGCCGCATTCGCCCTGGGGGCCGATAATGGCCATCAATGGGGTGAAAAAACACAGTGAATAGAAGCAAGAAAAACCAATGGTCATGAAAATGAAAATGCCGAACTGGAGAAAGAACTGAATCTGTGCCGCCATCATGAATACAGAAGCTCCCAAAGTGGAACACGCCCCCGACAAGACTGACATTCCCCTGCTTTCAAGCATGTCTCTGACTTTACTGAGCCGATCGTAGTGTCGGGACTGATGGTACGCCTCTGACAGATGAACGACATAGTCCACGGCCAAGCCCACAACTAGAGTTAAGTTGACTGACTCGATCACCTGCAAGAGAAATTCAATGCTAGATGAATTCTGTAGGCAGGAAAAGCAGGGATAGACAGAGAAAAACGTTCACTGACAGTCTTAATCCATGGACAACAAATAAACGTCACGACAACAACTCCTTCTTGAAGCTGGCTGATGGCAGATGCCAGTGGAGAGCCATGATCGCCAATGTCTGTTCCAGACAGGGCAACTGATGATGATAACATCAGTATAAGCTCCACATAGCACTACCAGCTTTACAACATCAGTATAAGCTCCACATAGCATTATCAGCTTTATAATATCAGTATAAGCTCCACATAGCACTACCAGCTTTATAATATCAGTATATGCTCCACCTACCACTACCAGCTTTATAAATGTCAGTATAAGTTCCACATAGCACTACCAGCTATATAATAATAATAATAATAATGTATAGCATTTATATAGCGCATATCCATTTAAAATGCTCTATGCGCTTTACAGAAACAACATGTCAACCACAGAGCAGAATGGAGCTGCCTGCGAAGCGCTCAACACACTGCACTGCTTCTTTCTCTCTCCCTGTCTCGCTCACTCTCTCTCTCTCTATCTCAGAGCAAATTGTAACGCAGCCTGTTAGGCGCAGTTCACAACTCGCAACAGTTCACAACTCACAGCAGTTCACAACTCACATCAGTTCACACAACACACAACTCAAATAATATTTGAATATTTATTAATAACAATATATATATGATTTTGTTGTTGCTGGTTTGGGGGGGGGGGGGGGGGTGGGGGGGGGGGGTGATATGGATACATTTTAATCTATAATTTCAATTTTCAATTTTGCCCGGGCAGCGGCCTTTCGGCCTGCTCTTTACGATTTCCAACTGCCAAGGTATCTTTAACGTGCGCAACGTGCACACGGGCCCTCCGAATTTTTTCGTCCTTATCCGAGAAGATTAGGTACTCGATCCTACCAAACATATATATATAACATCAGTATAACCTCCACATAGCACTATCAGCTTTATAAGATTACATATTGCAGCTCCAAAACTCGTTGAAAGCACACAGAAATGTTGCCTATGGCAGTGATCGCTTATAATATAATTTTTTTTAAAACTCGCGGGATTTTCAACAAGAACTACAGTCGCTCACACAGCTCGGATTTTGTATGAACTTTTACAGGTGCTGTTCATTCGACCTGCAGAAGGTTCTCTTTTAGATTTGGAGACTCGAGATTGCGGAGAATATTTTGTCTTTTGAGTCGCCAATTTCACCCCCGTTCCTTTCTTTTCGACAAGCCCATGACGTTATCACTTCATGTGATGTGTATAGGCCCATTGCGAATGACGTGACAGAGTTTTTTTGTTTTGTACTTCCGACACCCAAAATGGCGGATGGATCACCTGACGAGTGTAACCTCGAGATATGTCTAAGCGGTTAAAATACCTGCTGGCTGCATTGCAGTTGAGTGTTATAACACGGGTGGAAAGGATGGATCCAAACTGGTCAGATTCCCTACCATCCGTGTAAACAAGGGAAAGGAAGTGAAAGAATTGATCGAACGTCTCCCATGTGCGTGTACACACGTGTCATTGTTTACTGTAATGAACTTTTTTTTAGCTCGCCGCCGACTGGTTCGCGACGCCTGAAGTGCTCGCAGTGCAAATCAGCAAACGAATCAAAATCAATGCTACCATCGCCATGGTTATGCGTCGGTCCTTACAACTAAAATGGGCGATATCCACAATGGGCCTATCCTATTATTGAACAAACTGCCCAGAGCTCGTATTATTGTTATTTCATGACTGCTGACGGGGTGCGCAGGGCGTTAACACTCAAAGGAGGTGCATTAAGACTTATCTAAAAATAAACAAATAGCAACAACAGAAGAAAGAATGGAAAGGGCAAGATGAAGCAGATCTATTATAATCACCCGGAACTGAAACAAATAAACAGATTAATTCTGGTCAGGACCGGGTACCTCAGCTAGTGGTGACAGTTTTTTTTTAAAAGGGGTGGGGGGACCCAGGGCAGCAGACAGATCAAAGTCAATATAGGCCTACAGACGGGTATGTGTGTGTGTGGGGGGGGGGGGGGGTGTGAGATACTGGATGAGAGCATGTGAGAGTAAGATAACAGGAAGGATTTCTCAATCGATCTGATTACACGTTCACTGTAGAGTAGCCCGCCCCTTTATGACTTGTTCCCACATTGGATAGTGAATCTAACTGACGTCTTACCGATACTTTATGGCCAAAGAGTGGTATTGAGCCGCACACTGTAGCAGTGACGCTGGCCATGGTGAAGGTAGCCAAAAGCCCAGTGATTATATTGCAGGTAGCTATGCTGATTACAGCTACAGACAACGACAGCCCGAGCACTAGACCAAATACAGCCGACTTCTGCATGGCCTGCAATAGATCCAAAACAATATCAATGTTGTAATATTAATACATGTCTCTCCGTCCGTCCGTCCGTCTGTCTGTTTGTCTGTCTGTCTCTCTGTCTATCGTTTTGTAAACGAGTATAAATGTTTTTAAATTAAGTTGTATGTCTTAGCCTCTCCCAGAAAGGACAGGCCGCATTGCGGATCCACATTAGAAAATAGTTTTTTCATGGATCCGCAGGCATAGTGTGTTCTGCATAAGCATGAAGTCTACACATTCAGTCAAAATACGTTTTATTGAAAGTTGGCAATTGCACACCCCTCAAGGGGCTGAGGGATCTTTCCCCCTTGAGTAGTAAAGGGTGTGTGAGGTGGGTATGACCCAACGGAATCTCCTGACAATTTCATCTCTCCGATTTTGTCGTGAGGCACGAGTCCACTGTCCAAGTTGATCTTGGATAAAGTGTAGTTTATTTGATTTTTGTTCATACCATCTTTCCTGCCATCTCGATTCAAAGAAGTTATTAACAGCAGGAATAAAGTCAGTGCGTGGTATTTTTAGGTGGTGTGGACGTTGGTGATAAAGGAAACTTTGAAGCCTATGTGGGCGATTGCCTGAAATAGGTTGAGAACCATTGATCTTCAGCATTAAAAAGTGGTTGGGTCGCTTACCAGTCGAGCTTCAAACATATGCCATAGATCGTCCTTGGCCAGTTGAAATCCTTGACAGCTCGGAGGTAGTTTTTTCATCTGCAAACACGAGATACGCCGGTGACACAGCTATGTAATATTATGTCACTTGTCGGTCGTCATAATTCAAAAATTTTAAAACACAATGAGAGAATTCTTTCTGAATATACTAGATAACTGGCTAACTCAAAATTAGTTTGTTTTTTTTTTGAGATATGACGATCTGTCAATTACAGGCGAAATGGGTTGGAAGCAGAGGTACTAGGTACAATAAAATGAGACAGCTAGCGCGTAGAGTGCACAAATTGCACACCGCCACCTGGGTGTGTTTTGTAAGGGGTAAGTTTTGTGTCTGAGTTGTAAATGTCCATAGGTGGGTGTGTTTTGTAAGGGGTAAGTTTTGTGTCTGAGTTCTAAATGTCCATAGGTGGGTGTGTTTTGTAAGGGGTAAGTTTTGTGTCTGAGTTCTAAATGTCCATAAGTGGGGTGTTTTGTAAGGGGTAAATTTTGTGTCTGAGTTCTAAATGTCCATATGTGGATGTTTTTTGTAAGGGGTAAGTTTTGTGTCTAAGTTGTAAATGTCCATAGGTGGGTGTGTTTTGTAAGGGGTAAGTTTTGTGTCTGAGTTCTAAATGTCCATATGTGGATGTGTTTTGTAAGGGGTAAGTTTTGTGTCTGAGTTCTAAATGTCCATATGTGGATGTGTTTTGTAAGGGGTAAGTTTTGTGTCTAAATGTCCACAGGTGGGTGTGTTTTGTGTGCGTTAACGTAAATCAGGCAGGAGGAGGGAGGGGCGGGTGAGGATGGGATCTCATACGTGGTGACCAGAGCTTTGGCAGGGGGCACGCATCCAAGCAGGTTGGAATCCTCCTGGTCTAAATAAAGTGTAAGGTTACAATACTGAACCCAAAAGATCCCCACCAGCATCCGTACAAGAATCCGACGCATTTTTCCGTAGAACTGGTAGAAATATCGTAGGGTCGAATTCCCCACATAAAAACCAGCAGACTAAGGTAGGAAAGATGTTATTCCAATAGGTGCAAATTTGACGTCAATCCCAGGCAACGGATTTGAGTAAGGATGCTGGCTGGGACACCATTTTACCTCTTCTGCCATAAAGCTCTCCCATTCCTTGTACAGTTTTATACCAGATGAGATATCCTCTAGGTGCGGTATTAGGTCTATCTCAACCACAAGGCCAGCAAATGTGAGTCTCTGGCCGTACTTGCTACCTGTTTTGAGTGATATCACAGGATTCGATGACTCTAGACCAGGTAGTGGTTTTTCTTCTAAATCTCTTATTATGTATAAACTTACTATTACCAAAGATACTAGAAACTATAGGGTCAGACACCCCTTTCTTCCGGCCTCTTAAGCTAGCGCTTATATCTGGTCAGGGGCATAGCCCGCTCTCAGCGAACAAAAGCAGCGCTTAGTGCAATGGATTTGCATAGATTGGAAGACACAACACCGATCGGTTTCGCTTCCAGAGGCAATTTCACCATCAAAACATTTTTAAAATATGCAATACCTAATTAATAAGGAATTTTCTATAGAGCAAATCACAGATAGGGCGGGTGAAGGAAAGAAAAAGAGAGAAACAGATTTTTCACGAGATAGCGCAGGCATAGATCAAGTAATGTGCGCCCCGGCCTCTCTCGCGATAAGTTATTTTTAGCCCACCCGTGTGACGAAGTATTTGGTCCCCCATAGTAGACGTTCCTCCAGAACAAATACTTCCTGGTCCACGCTTTGTGGCAGCTGTGAAGTATTTTGTTCCCCCCTTGCAAAAGCTATGAAGTAGTAGGTCCCCCCCCCCCCCCCCCCGGAACAAGTACTATATTGTAGATGGTCCCCCGGGACAAATACTTCATGTAAAACTAAAAGGTTCCCCCCCTTTTTTTTAGCCAAAAATGAAAATGTTCGACAATTTGTAGGAAAGAAATTCTGACTCATTGAATACTCCTCCTTTAAAATCTGTAAATTAACCATTACCACTGCACATAGTTAGGTTCGATACTTTTATGTTTGTCAGTTAATAGGACTACCAGTCTCGACAGTGTTGGTGCTGTTGTTAATTTTGTTGTTTCCGAACAGAAAAAAAAAAACTAAAATAAAGTAGAACTTGACCACCGAATATCTGACCATTCTCAGACATAGTTTCTTACTATCCTTCTCTTCTCTGATAGCCATGACAAAACAACGATAACGACAACAACAGCAACACTTGGGCAAGTAATACTACTTCTACAACACTTATTTTTTTTTTTTGGATGTATCTCTCTCTCTCTCTCTCTATCTCTCGCTCGCGTTTTTTTTTTTTTGCGAAGGGGGGGGGGGGTGGGAGAAGGGGGGCCCTCCGAATTTTTTCGTCCTTATCCGAGAAGACTAGGTACTCGATCCACCCCCCCCCCCCCCCAATAGAATCAGGGACACGAAAATATGAGAAAAATCCCAAACTTCCAACATGCCTGCACCGGCCGGGTTTTGAACCCGGTACCCTTGGCATGAGAGGCGAGTACCTTGCCTCTAGACCACCTTGTTGAAACCAACATGCGAAATTTGGTTACTGTGGGTAGCCTATTAAGAAAGCCATTTGCGTCCAAGGGTGGAGAATTTGTGGAACTATATATATATATATGTTCATATGACTTTTATATACTTACTTAACTGCCCCTTGATTTATCTAATAGTGTAATAGAAGCATGGACATACATGTAATTAGTTTGTTGTGTGTAAGTAGATCTATATGTGAAAATTACAGGTGTTTGTTAGCAATGTTTAAAATACATCGTAGCCTCACTGAAAAAAATTAAGTAAGGTTAACATGTGTAGTTTCTAACAAACGCGATACAAATTGCCTAGAAGGGCTTTAGACATCTGGAAACCCTGGTCAGATGTAGGCTTTCCTTACCCATTAAGGTTGTGTTCGTATCATCAGGATCGTCGTCAAAGATGGTCATCTCCATAACGTCCATTCGACGAGGTAAGTACGCATTCGAGTCTTCAGAAAAGAAGGTCGTAAGTGTCTGAAACATTTGGCAGAGACATGGAAGATGGAAAAGAGCAGCCATGGATTTACATAACATAATTATGAGCAAAAGCCTTAATGCTTAAGTTAAAAAGTATTTTAAAAAATAATCACCTCTCTCTCTCTCTCTCTCTCTCCTTCTCTCTCTCTCTCTCTTTCTCTCTCTCTCTCTCTTTCTCTTTCTCTCTCTCTCTCTTTCTCTCTCTTTCTCTCTCTCTCTCTCTCTCTCTCTTTCTCTCACTCTCTTTCTCTCTCTCTCTCTTTCTCTCTCTCTCTTTCTCTTTCTCTCTCTCTTTCTATCTCTCTCTCTCTTTCTCTCTTTCTCTCTCTCTCTCTTTTTCTTTCTCTCTCTCTCTCTTTCTCTCTCTCTCTTTCTCTCTCTCTCTCTCTTTCTCTCTCTCTCTCTCTCACGCACGCACACCACACACACACACGTGTACACTCAGACTCGCACACACACACAAACAAATTTGTTTAAACAACTGCTAAGTATCTAGAGTCCGAGACACAGGATAGCAAAGCGGATCAGCTCTCGTCCACTGCCCCGAGTGCGTATCAATGATAGATGTCAAACAATGCAACATTATACGCCTTATTACGCCTTCATAATAGAACAAAAAACAACTAGCACTCCATGTTTCAGCGACTGATACACGCACAGTTGGCCGACATTTACTAACACTAACAGAGAGAGAAAGAATGGATATTATTTCTGTGTCTCGGCTCGCTCACACCATCAGCATTGTTCTCAGTTTGTCAATTTCTTTGCGTTCTCCTATTTGTCAACCATGCCACACCCTTTTCCCATCTTTTTTTTTTTTTTTCATTTTCGTAAACCCCCCCCCCCCACACACACACACGGAAAACCAAGTTGTTGTTGTTTTGGCCACAGGCGCACTCCTTTTTTTTTTTTACCGTTAGTGTGTTTGTTGTGTAGTGTTGGCTGGTCTCTCCCCCCCCCCCCTCCTTCCCCACGTTCGATGAGCAAATTTTCTGCGTCTTGTTAGCCCTCAAAAGGGCCGTCTCTTAGTTATATCAAAGGGGCTTTTGATAGCCCTTATCGGGGTCATGAATGCTAGTGCCAAAAGAATAGTAAGAAATAGAGGAAGGACAAAGATTTTATAAGTTGGGTTGGTTTGGGGGGGGGGGGGGGGGGGGGCTGGGACTTGGGAGAGGAGGGAAGGTATGATGATGTTAGTGCATGGTATGAACTGGGCAAAGGCCGTGGCTCCGGTCATTGCCTGCTCTACTTTCTTTCGCCCTTGGTGTAGCAAAAATACTAGATACAATAAGATGAGACACTGCCCTCTTCGTGACTCTAAAAACACCGTGCACGCAGTTTGCGCGCTGATCGGGGGTGAGGCCCATGCTGCAGTGCATGAAAAGAATATATCATTTATATATAATGATAAATTAATGATGCCAATTTGTTACAGTGCTGCTGCAACTATAAAAAAAAAAAGTAAAAAAAAAAAAAAAAATTCCTACAGCGATTGAAGTTATAATTACAAAATAAATGACATCAGTAAAGGCTTTTAGCGATAACTGAAAAGTGAACAAAATTCAATATTTTCCCTATATTGGCTTTGTAAATTACGACATTATTCATGACTTCCGCGCATTCACCTCTGGGTGGCGGTGCGAAATCGGTGCACACTAAACAACTCTAGGTGTCGCATCTGATTGTATCTAGTATCTTTGGTTTTAGAACGAGAAAACGATGTGGGGTTTTAGGACGCCCAGGCAAGGACGAAAGAGAGCAGCCTGAAAAACGCGGCTTGTACATTTTTAAAAAATGTCCAAATTAATGTAATATGAGAGGATTTCGGTAAATTGACCTCAAAGTAGCGATAGAACTTGTCATTGTCTGTGAGTACTTTGCCATACAGGCTGACCATCTCCTCGAAGAATGGCTGGAACTTGACTTCTGAGAACGGCAGTGACAAATTCACTGGATTTGCAAACATCTGTGAATCTTCGCTTAACCACTGAAAAACGAGAGAAAATAATACGTGGATAAACTTTATATACATATATATAGAGAAAACAAGAATTTTAGACCACGCAGTACACTTTTTCCTTGTTCCTCAGCTAATAGCAAGTGTATAGCCTGTACCAGTTTTAAGCTAGTAGGACCAATTGCTACCATCTGTGATCATGATTAAAAAGAGTGACCCCCTTTGAGGTCACATTGTGTTAGGAAAAGGCAAGACGATAGACAGAATTTATAACAAATCGATCGGGCAGAAGAAGACCCAGCCAAAAGTGCCCACCAACCAGAAGTGCCCACCAATGAGAAATGCCCACCAACCAGAAGTGCCCACCAATGAGAAATGCCCACCAACCAGAAGTGCCCACCAACCAGAAGTGCCCACCAACCAGAAGTACCCACCTACTAGAAGGGCCCGCCAACCAGAAGTGCCCACCAACCAGAAGTGCCCACCAACCAGAAGTGCCCACCAACCAGGAGTGCCCACCAACCAGAAGTGCCCACCAACCAGAAGCGCCCACCAACCAGAAGTACCCACCTACTAGAAGGGCCCGCCAACCAGAAGTGCCCACCAACCAGAAGTGCCCACCTACTAGAAGGGCCCGCCAACCAGAAGCGCCCACCAACCACCCGCCAGTCAGGCAGATGCTAGTCCATCCAGAGTCTGAGTTTGAGTTTGGAGAAGGCACATCGACACGGTAACGGCCACACTGTGTTAGGAAAACGCAAGACAGAGTATAACAGAACCATTGGACAAAAGATGACCAAACCAGAAGTGCTAGTAAGAAAGTAGAAGGTACGGTAGTCTACCAAGAGTATAACAGTACACTTTGATGCAAAATCAAAGAACGAACCCTAAAGTAGTTATGGATGATGGAGATGAAGCAAGTGACTGGAGTCCTCCGTTTTCGCCCGGCTTTCAATATTCTCAGCCTTTTATCACCTGCGAGGTCATGCATCCTCCCGCACAGCTCCTAGATGCGAGGAAACATAACTGATAATAATTTATTTATTACATGAATTATTATCACCATTATATATAACATGTATGTAGTTCATTCAAATATAAGCCCCGAGCGCTTTACAGCCGTTCTAACATTCAACTCACCAATACAAAGAATATATCGTTGGATATTTTCTGCCACGAGGTGGGTTGTGGCATTCCACTGATGATGCGAGAGGTCAAACCCACACTCGGACAGCCACACTGACAGTCACACGCAAAATACTAAATAACGAAAAAGGGGTTTGTTTATGTCAGGCCTGCAGGGCCACAACAATATTATTTAAAATAAATACAATAACATATATTATGAATGAGAAAAACAAATATGAATTCTGAAATTCAAAGCAACTGCATATAACGCAATGTTAAATTACTGGAGTAAGGCTCTCCACTATGTGTACAATTCAATCCAACGTATTCCAAAGTGGAAAAGACGTTATAACTTCCAACTGTTTAGCAAGTCATACGACTCGCCGTCCAAGACCTAATAGAGTTATTAATTCACAATTATATTCAAAGTAAAAAAGGTCCTGGCACTTGCTAACTTATGAAATACAGATTCTGCTCTACTGACTTCTCAAACAATAGATAAACACATGTTACATTTCTCTCACTTCTTACACACGTCAATTCAATTACAAAAATGTCTCTTATAGGCAGAATGGTGCTGCAAATCACTGACTCACCGTGACCCATGCACGGCATTTACAGTACTAAACTCGAATCGCGACACTTTCCATATTGTGGTATGTGCATTTTGCCTTTTTGAGAAAATGGGGATTGAAGTTTGAAGACTTGTGTGAAATCAGGGTCAGAACATTACATCACAAACACACAACTCAAAGTTTTAAACCCATTGAAATGACACTTATACATAATAAAATGAGGAGTAAGAGAACCACTCCCATGACAAAACCTCAAAAGCGGCAAAATGTCGCATACAACACTATGGCAAAAACCCGTCTATATGTTAAAACATGTGACGGCGGTCAGAAACAGCTGTGGTTGCATGCCATCATATTGATAAGGTGTGTTATCAGCTGGAACTTTTAATTTGTATATATTCGGCAATTCGATAAAGTAGGATGGTGGATTGTTACATACTGTGTGTATACACATTTGTGACATAATAATAATAATAATAATGGATGGCATTTATATAGCGCATATCCATTACAAAAATGCTCTATGCGCTTTACAGAAACATGTCAAAAAATACATGGGTAAACTCACACACACAACCCACATTGATACACACATTGTGGCCACCTTATACAAAATACGCTTTTATTTCCTTTTCAATTTTCCGCACCCCCATGCCCCTATCTCCCTCCCCCTCAAACTTACGCCAAGCGAGTTCACGATAAAATTCGAACGAAAACAAATCAACGAAAATCTGTTTATTGTACGTTATTCTATGTCTTAAGCTAACTTAGTTCAGTTTTGGCTGGGCAAGAAGCGTATCATCCACTATGACGCACGCTAAATTGAATGGCAGTAGATATATTCAGTGGTGACCTTCTTTTCCATGGGCCCTGCAGACATTAATTGCCGAGCTGATTAAGGTGTGTTTTCATGTTTATGGAAACGGCAACGGAAGCGTCACAAATCCACCAAGTGATAAAAAAAATAAGAGCAAATTCATGTATGCAGAAATGGCATTTCCGTACACATGAAAACATTCCTTATATTTCACTACTTGAAGAGTATCTGCCTTTTCCGTTTACATCGCCGTACACATGAAATCCCAGTTTTGAAGTTGAGTTTTCCTGTGTACGGAAACGGAAACGTCAAAAACTTTTCAAGTAGTGAATTAGAAAGAATGTTAGAAACGCCGTTTCCGCACATATGGACACACGTTTTCTTCCTACTATTTGATTTTTTATTTTTGACGTTCCCGTTACCATTTTCCGTTTCTGTACACATGAAAACTCAGCTTTAGATGAGTTGTCATGCGTACAGACACGGAAACGCCAAAAACCCTTCGTAATGAAATAGTCGTACACATGGAAATAGGGCCCTACTCTATTTTTCCATTGCTTGATGGACTTTTGACGTTCCCGTTGCCGTTTCTCTACATTTGAAAACACGGCTTTAGTGGTATCTGGACAACAATCTCCCCAACCCATTCAAAGAAAACCAAGAGGCAAAGAATCTAATACGTGCAGTCCCAGAATTAACTGTCCGTCTCATGATTTTCAGCAAAATGAAAAATTAAGAGTGTTGATCTTAAGTTTGAGTTAACGGCAGATCAGCACGATAACCGTCATTTTGGCGCCTTCCACGTCTTGTTTTGCTTTCTTGAGGGGGGGGGGGGGGGATACTTTTACTGTAGCTTGATTCTCACAACTTGATCAATTAAAATTCACAACTAAACAAAAACAAACAGTACAAAAAAAGCATGATGATAATGAGGAAGAGTTAACCGGCACATTGTGCTAGAATAAGGCAAGACGACAGGCAGAACTAAAACATTGATAGGATACGAGGAGACTCTACCAGAAGTGCCCACCGACCTCCCGCGATGATGAGGATGGAAGAAGGAGTACAACAACAAAAACAACAATAATAACCACCAACACCGCCAACAACAACGACAAAAATACCAACCAATAAAAAGAAGAAGACATGCTCACCAAGAGACGTATCTGACAAGGCTTTGGGTTCATATCGAACGCCTTGTCGTAGATAACTTTCCCTGTACATTCGAAGTCTGTTTTGTGGCACTCTGACATATCCGCCGGCTTCAAACCAAACAGGATGTAGACCTGTTCAGAGGGAGGTGCAGTTGTGACACTCTCACTGTCATTGTCAGTTCTTTCACTTTTCTCTTTTTCATGGTCTATGGTTCTACAAGACGCAAATACCCGAGACAGAGGATACCGAGACAGTTCAATTGGCCAAATTCCGTCCGTCGACATGCACGCGTGTCGTACATGTCAACAATGCAACAATATTCGCACCACACCCCTTCATGATTGAACGAAAGAGCTCTGTGAGTAGTACCAGAGAGTATAGATGTATAGAGAGGGTTCACTATTGGTCGATTTGCACTGCGAGACACGGGAGGCTCCGCGAAACCATTGTTAGCATGGAGCGGAAAGTAGGTCGCTGCGGTAAACAAAACCGGTTTGTACATTTTCACGGGGCGTAAGAACTTACAAACGGCTCTAAATAGTTTCAGTCAGCCCAAAAATATGAACAAACCATAGTAAACAGATATGCACACTATCTTTGGTGAAGAAGGTCTCTTTCAATTCTTCACTTTCTTGTTTTACCGCAGCGACCTAGTTTCGCGATTTGGCGGAAGTGAGATCTCTCTATACATCTATACTCTCTGGTAGTACTATTGATATTTCTTGATCTTTTATTATTCTTGATTTTTCTTAATGTTCAAATTGTGACTTTGCATAACACAGGTAGACAATAGTTATCCATAGGTATTAGAATATAATACAGTTTTGAGACATTTTGCTTCAAATGTTACCCAAGAAGTAGTGGCCATCTCCTGAAATGTGTTTTGCATCCATCCATACACGGCTAACATTCTCATTATCATTATGTATAATGATAATCTTATTACACAAAAAAAATAGTGCCGGGAGTAATTCATTGTGGTGCGATTTTGGCCCTTTTCTTGCTCGACGCTCCAGCCTAAGTGGCAATTTCAAAATTATAAAATTAATTTTCTTAAGTGTCAACTAATCCAGTTCAATTGCTCTTGTATCGACCGATTGTGTTGATTCAAGTTTCAGGTATTTTTAAATAAAAAGTTGTAAATATGTAAAGCACAATGATCTTTGTTTTGGCTCCCTGTAGCAAGCCCACTGCACCGAAAACGATATTAACACGCGTTCACTTCTGTGCGCACAATTTCCCTATCACAAATGAGTGAGTAGTGTTCAGTGCCCGTATTCATAAACGCTTGGCTAAAATAGTGCGCTAACTTAAAACATTTACGTTAAAATTCGTATTCATAAACACTGCGCTGTTAACGCAAATACGTTAGCGGGATTCCACACCAATGGGTTAAGATAAGATAAGATAAGATAAGATAAATTTTATTCGTCCTTGTACAAGGAAATTTGTTTTGATCATTGAATACATAACAATACAGTTACAGAAGCAGAAAGTATGATACATAGCGCGCACACACACATATATACACACACACTGATAAATTAACTAAATTAACAAAATTAACAGTGCACACAATATGCTTCCCTAACTAAAACACATTGACCTGACACGCAGGACATAATTCAACAGATTACGATCAAGATGACGACATTATTGTAACATCCTAGTTGATGATGGAATAAACGATTTAAAGTAGCGCTCAGTTTTAGTTTTCTTTGACAACAGCCTTAAACTTCTTACAGATCTTATATATTCCTTGTTCAGGGGATGTTGGGGGTCATTTATAATAATATTAGCTTTTTTAATACAAGCACCAGTGTACAGCTCATCAAAATATGGCAGATCACAGATACAAATTTTGGATGCTTTTTTAATTAAATTATTGATCTTATTTTTATCTTTTTGTAAGATGTTTCCTCCCCAACAGACAACTCCATACATCAAAACGCTCTGAATAGCCATGGTGTAAAATATTTTCAGAATGCTTTTGCTAACTTTTAAAAAGCGGAGCTTTCTGAGGAAATACATGCGCTGGTTGGCTTTCTTGTATACATATGTTACATGCGCATGCCAGTTAAGCAATGAATCAATAGTAATGCCAAGATATTTGGCCTCTGTGGAGCTCTTCAACTTTCAGTACCCGTGGCGCATGCGCAGACATCCCAAAGGTTTAATTTACGGAATGGGAAAGTTCAAAGGCTAAAGAGCACACAAGACAGGTCATGCATGTATTAGAGCCCCGCTAACGAGCACCGAAGATTCAGTACTATTAATACTTGGCATACACCATCGGCAACCACGTTCACTGTTTTTGTTTGTTTGTTGACCTACTTTGATAGACTAGGCAAATTCTTTCATTTAATCATTATAAACAATTTGGGGGGGGGGGGGGGGGGGTGGTTACAGAAGTTAAACTTACCATTTCATTGTCACTAATGACAGCAGCGAGCGCTCGAGGTAGATCTATCTTGTAATCTTTGAACCAACTGACCGGTTAGCCCACCAACCTCATCCTATTCTGCATTGCACACACAACCCTATCCGAGCTCATTCCTGAGCAGTAGGCTATTTAAATTGGGAAATGACATCGTCGTAGGCTTAAAGCCGCCATTATTCTCGACCGGAAAGGCGATAACGCAAATACGTTAAATTAGCGAATGAAATCAATGCGTGAACTAAAGTAAATACGTTGACTGGTGTTAACACGAGAAATTGTATTCATTTCTTGCGTTAACACCAGTCAACGTATTTACTTTAGTTTACGCATTGATTATGCATACGGCCAATACGGCCACAGGAACGCATGGAATCTGTAGTAAGACTTAGAGTATGGGAAGCTTTGTAGGAAAGAAAAAAGAGAGAGAGAGAGAAAGAGAGAGAGAGAGAATGGTGCGTTCACAGGTTTATCCCGGATAATGCCGGGAACTTCATCTAGCTATAATAATAGTTATAATCAAACTCACCTCCATTTTTGGTGGTTTAATCAGTTCCTTAAAGGCTTCTCTGGCCAGTCTTGCTGACTCGTAGAAAAAGTGGCCCTTTCTGAAAAATTGAATCTGAAATAAACCATGAAGCCAAATATGAAAAGCTTAGGGTGAAGCGTGTTGTTATAAGTACGTACGCACCCCAAGCGTTCTGCGCTAAGGGAGCGTATGTATATTTACTACCCTAAACCCGTCCTTATCCTCAACCCTAAATCTTATCCAATCCCTAACTCTGCCCCCTACCCTTCCAGTTAAACAAACAAAAAAAAAGGAGGAAAAGAAAAAGAACATCTAAAAAAATAATTAATCATAATTAATTAAGGCTGTTGTTAGGAGTTTTTCGGGGGAAGCTTTCTAACTGGAGTCACAAAAGGCTTTAAAATACGCACCTTTAGCGCAAAAAACTTGGTGGACGTACGTACATGTAACAATATTCTAGGGTGAAACGGACCAAAGCTGGAGTAGACCTTTTTTTCTTTTTTTAGTCGCACTGGGTCGCAAACAACAGCCTTCATCTGTTTCACTCCTTAACATGAAGAACTGACAGGAAAAGGCCAGAACAAAGCAACAAACAACCTGGGTGTTTAGGCAGGCAGCACACGGGTCTTTCATCATTCATAGTTTAACCAGACACACAGAATACCGGGACGAATCAATTCGTCATATTATTCCGTTCGTCGACTTGCGCGCATATCACTGATGTCGACAATACAACAATTCGCACCACACCCCTTTATAATTGAACGAAAAAGTGTAGTACTCAAAGTATCTATAAGCTTGGACTTTGTAGACATACAGTGTGAGAAAGAATGGTTCGTCTCGGTGTCTCGGGTTTAACTTTCGTCCATCTTGCCTCCATTGTTTATTTCGAAATAAAATATGTCACCTAATCACCAAATTTCAATGTAAGCAGGTGGGTGGCAACTCTCACAAGTGCAGCTTTAACACATGTATCTTTCGACGCTTTTAGGATGACAAAATGAGCTTTCCCATTACATGATCTGTAGCTATTAACACTGGCCACTCTGGACCAGCGAAATTACTTTTGCTCAAGGGGACAAGGTGGTCTAGAGGCAAGGTGCTCGCCTCTCATGTCAAGGGTCCCGGGTTCAAAACCTGGCCGGTGCAGACATGTCGGAAATTCGGATTTTTCTCATATTTTCGTGTCCCTGATCCTATTGGGGGGTAGGGTCGAGTACCTAGTCTTCTCGGATAAGGACGAAAATTTCGGAGGGCCCGTGTGCACGTTGCGCCCGTTACTGATACCTTGGCAGTTGGAAATCGTAAAGAGCAGGCCGAACAGGCCGCTGCCCGGGCAAAATTGAAAATTAATAGATTAAAATGTATACCTATCACCCCCCATATCATCAACAAAAATTTATAATTCGTTATTAAATAAATATTAAGATCTATTCAAATATTATTATAATACTTTAAAATACAAGTTGTGAGTTGTGAACTGTTGTGAGTTGTGAACTGGGCCTAACAGGCTGCATTGCAATTTGCTCTGAGATAGAGAGAGATATAGAGAGTGAGAGAGAGAGGGTGAGAGAAAGAAAGAGAGAGAGATTTCTGTAAAGCGCATGGAGCATTTTTAATGGATATGCGCTATATAAACGCCATGCATTATTACTATTGTTGTTATTATCTCAGCTTTGTATAATATTTAGCCATGAAATAATGTGGACAGACCGCCCCTCCCAGACACTTTGAACACTTACTATTCTTTATAGATTTTCTGCTTGAAAGGACAAGGGACAACGAGGTTTGCGTTTGGAATTTAAGGGCAGCGTTAGGAATGGATTTTAAGGTAGCCTTGACTGGATGGTCGGGGGACGTACGGAACTCTTTCCATGGCAAAAATTAATATTTAGGCCAAGTAGAAGACGAAGATAAAAGCAAGACGACTCTCACCTCAGTTGTGGCGAGCTTGATATCAAACAAGGCGTGAACAAAAGGGGTCAACACAAGAGCGCAAGTCAACAAGAAGACCCATCTCAAGAGTCTGTGGGTCACTGCTTTGTAGAAAGGACCTCGGAAAAATCTGACCATGAAATGGGCTTTTTGTGCCTCTTGATCGGAGGGTGATGTCGTGGTGTTCTTCTTTGTACAGGGACAGCACTTGCAGCGGCTGACGACCTAAGTTGGAAACAGTTTTTGAAGATAATAGTTTTAATAATATGATAAATTAAAAGATAGTATTGGTATGAAAGTGACCCTGTAATGATAAAATATTATGACAGAAAGAGGCATCTATCATGGCCGTTCACGTCAATATAGACGCCAGAATGTGACCTCTGTTAGGTTAACATAAAAAGTTTCAATCAATTCACTCAGTCAGTCAGTCAGTCAGTCAGTCTGTCAGTCTCTCTCTCTCTCTCTCTCTCTCTCTCTCTCTCTCTCCTCTCTCTCTCTCTCTCTCTCTCTCTCTCTCTCTCTCCCTCTCTCTCTCTCTCTCTCTCTCTCTCTCCCTCCCTCTCTTTCATTAGTCAGATTCAATTCTGTCCCGAGAGGGATTCGAAACAAGGTGCCCTCCCAACCTAGCCTTACATTCTAAAACTGCCAGGCCACTGCACCGTTATTTTGAAGCTTGGGGAGTCTGGCCATGGTGACATTAATGAAACGACCTCGTATGCAGTGCCTTGTCACATAGCACTATCTGTGTATTCTTCTCGTCAAACAGTACAATTTGTTTACTATGCCTCGTCAACGTCATACTAATCTGTGCACTTTACCGTGTCATGTAGCACAATCATGGCACTTTGCTTATCATACAGCACAATCAGTATACTTGCCTTATCATTCGGTACAGTCGGTGTAATTTGCCTTATCAAACAGCACAGTCGGATACAGCATAAGCTGTACACTTTAACTTGCCATATAGCACGGTCTATGTAGCTTTACCTTGCCACCTAGTACAGTCTATGTAACTTTGCCTTGCCATAATAGTATAGTCTATGTAACTTTACCTTGCACATAACACAGTCTATGTACTTTGCCTTGCCATAATAGTATAGTCTATGTAACTTTACCTTGCCACATAACACAGCCTATGTACTTTGCCTTGCCATACTGTATAGTCTGTGTAACTTTACCTAAACACATAACACAGTCTATGTAATTTTACCTTGCCACATAGTACAGTCTATGCAACTTTACCTTGCCATATAGTAGAGTCTTTGTAACTTAACCTTGCCACATAGTACAGCCTGTGTAACGTTACCTTGCCATATAGCATAGTCTATGTAACTTTACCTTGCCAGTACAATCTATGTAACTTTACCTTGTGATATACCAAGACCACCGTGGGGAAAAATGTGATGACGGCGAGGTAATTGACCGTCACCAGAATGGCGCAGAATACGCCAAACGAATTTATTGGCAACAACGGAGAGTTGGCGTTGGCAATAAAAGCGGCCAAGGTGGTCAGTGATGTGATCAGCATGGCTACGCTGGCTCGGCGGTAACAGGCGCTGAAAATCAAAAAGAGTTCTTGTTTTATTTATAAGGTCATCTATAAAGTACGAATGTTGTGACAAGGACGCAAGTCCCCCACGTTTTTTGCGCTATGGTTACGTATTTTAAAACCCTTTATGACTCCAGACCTAGAGAGCAACACCCGAAATAATGCTAATAACAGTATTGATCAGTTATTCTTTCAGATTTTCTTTTTCTTGTCCTCCTGTTTTCTTTTTCTTTTTTGTTATTATTAAAAGGGTAGCGGCAGAGTTAGGGATTCGATAAGATTTACGGTTGAGGATAAGAATGGATTTAAGGAAAGTACTTATACCGTACGCGCTCCTGTGGCCGTATGCATAATCAATGCGTAAACTAAAGTAAATACGTTAACTGCTTGGGTACATACTTAAAGTAAAGCCACAGCCAAATTGAGATGAGCAATGATTAAATTTAAAGCAGAGAACTCAATGTGATTTTCAAAGGGTTTTGTTGTTGTTGTTGTTATTGTTTGTACAAGTTTGTTTTGGTGTAAACCAGTGGTTCTCAACCTTTTTCAGACAATCGCCCACGTAGGCTCCAAATTTTCTTTCAACGACCTCCTTCTTGTCCCCCCCCCTCCCCCATCCCCCCCCCCCCCCACCCCGCCACCCCCCGGAAAAAAAGAAATCCCTACTCAAACACTCGACAAAAAAACCCTACTCAAACACAACAAACACGTTCCGCAAGAAGACAGACATAAATTATGATGTTAAGTTTTTCAAAGCCTTATCAAAGCTTATCTTTGTTTTCACCCCCCCCCCCTCCCCAACCGGAAAATCAAAAATCGCCTTCCGGGGGGCGAAATGGCACACGCTGAGAACCATTGATGTAAACGGTCTTTACTGCGACAGAAATGTGAGCTACGAATTTAATTTAGCAATATTGTTGTTGTTGTAGCTGTTGTTGTAGCTGTTGTTGTAGCTGTTGTTGTAGCTGTTGTTGTTGTTGTTGTTGTTGTTGTTGTTGTTGTTGTTGTTGTTGTTGTTGTTGTTGTTGTTGTTGTTGTGGTTGTTGTTGTAAAATGTTTCTGGTGTAAACTGTCCTCCTCCACAACATGACTGAGCTATGATATTTACCAACCTGAGCCTTTCCTCCAAGTTAGGATGCTTCTCCAGGCCTGTGGCTCTCCATGTATCATAGAAGACAAAAATGTCATCCGCCCCGATGCCAAGGATAATAAAAATGGAGAGAGCGTGAAAGATCCCAAAAAATCTGCATCGTAAAGTGTAGGAACGAAAAAAAAAAATAATAATAATAATCCAACCAGACCCGAGACAGAATACCGAGAAGAACCATTTCTTCTCCCACCATATGTGAGTGTGCATGAGAAAACCCACAATAAGTCGCAAACATGACATTTTGAGTTCTGTACATAATAAAAGAAGACATTTCTGATAAATTCAAGTCAGTGACTCCCCTAAAACAAGATTTTGAGAAAACGACATTTAATCCTATAAGTGGCAATAGCTAATTGACCAAGTAATATTGGAGTGATTGTTGTTAGGAGACCGTAGTCTAATAACTAAGCCATTATAGAGATCATAGTGAGTATTGTTCACTGCTCATCTACAGTTTACCCTGTGACATGCCACGGTCCCCTAAACAACAGCCAAGTCGGAAGTTTTTGGATCTTATTAGGTGACCGTAGTCTAATTACAAAGCCTTTATAGAGATCATAGTGAGTAGTGTTCACGGCTCGTCTACAGTTTACACTGTAACATGTCACGGTCCCCTAAACAACAGCCAAGTTGGAAGTTTGTGTCGGACCCATATTTTCACTTCAAAGCCGTTTTTCTCAAAATCAGCTCTGTCGACTTACTGTGGGTTTTCTCATGCACACTCACATAATTGTGTCCACATAGCGCACGTATAAATACGGTGAATACGACTTTTTTTCGCTCAGTTATGAAGGGACATGGTCAGAATTGTTGTATTGTTGACATCGATGATACGCTTGCAAGGCGACGGGCGGAATAATTATGACGAATTGGTTCATCTCGGTTTCGTGTGTCTCGGACTAGGAATCTGATCTATATCATTTATAGAGATGGATTTGAAATGCGTCCCCACGAACACCTCCATTGTCGAAGGTGGCGGGCAAACTTTTATATTCGTTCATCTCTAGCGAGGTTTTGGGCAAAGAGCAGGCTAGCTGCGGATCCACCGTGAAACTAATGAAGTTTCAGCTACAGTGCCCTTAATCTCGGGGGGGGGGGGGGGGGGCGAAGAAGCTTTTTTAATATAATGTTATGTAATAATTAACTTGCATAGCGCTCAAATCCACACACACAAATATTACGTGCTATAAGGCCTTCAATTAAGATTAAAAACGGGATTAACATAAAATCAATTTATCACGCTCCCACTCACACACATTAACAAACACTTGATCTACTCTCATCCTCCAATCTCTGAGACGAAAAAGGGGCATCATTCAGTTTCAATGAAAACAGTCCTAAACAATTCAGTTTTGAGCCTATTCTTAAATGTGTCAGTATTTTCACTTAATGAGTGTATTTTGGATGTGCCCTATTGTTCTGTTTGCGAATGGGCCCCATAACCGTTCAAGCTTCTGGGTCCCCAAAATGTAGGTTTGCCACTGCAGAGCTGAATGTGTAACTCATGTTTGATTGGATTATTTTTTACATTCTTGTATTTCAATTATCTCGGCGAGTGCATGATTGCTGTCAACCTTGACGGTCGCCAAGCCGTTAGGCGGTGAATATCAGAATTGGTGCCAGATCGTACAGCAGTTGTTCATAAATCAGAACGTGTTGCAAAATATGAAAGTGTTTCGGTAGGGAGTTTAGGTCTTTTGTTTTAGACGCTTCGCTGTCGAATCCTTGGCATTTACACCTCATTTTTCTTGTTTTTAATTTTCTCGTTGTGGTAGGGATTCGCTTTTTACAATTTTTCCCCGGGCAGCAGTCTTGTACGGCCTGTTCTTCTCGATGTCCAACTGCCAAAGTATCTCTATCCTGTGCAACGTGCATATGGGTCATCCGAGGTTTTCGTCCCTTATCCTAGAAGACTAGATGATCGATCCTACCTACCATAGGGTCAAGAACAGGAACTCCCCCCCCCCCTCAAATGCCATCATGCCTGCACCGACCGGGGATCTAACCCGGTACCTTCGGCATGAGAGACGAGCACCTTGCCTCTAGACCATCTCGTCCCTGTTTCGGCAGGGAGGCTTGTACCAGTGGGCTTTCTTGTAGACAATATTAGTAGGTTTGAATGGTTCAACACTGGCCATATGAAGGCAACAAACCTTAACAAAAAATAGGGATTTATGAATTAATGACTCTAATTTATCTCTTGTTTATTTCTGAGTTTTGCCCCATAATCCATTCAGGGTAATCCCCCGAGGCGCCCAATAAAAGAAGACTTGCATACATCGGCCACGCGGCCCGAAACAAAAGCACGGCCCTTATGATATCAATCCTTCAAGGAAAGACAGAAACAAAGAGAAAACAAGGAAGACCACCCATTACATATCACGATAACATCAAGAAAGTCAGCCAGCTGGAAATAAGTGAACTAACTAGGAAAGCTAAGGACAGGATTGGGTGGAGGAGATTTTGTCGTGACATCCACTGTAGCAGCTAACATCGATGACGATGAAGCCGACAGGTGACAGGTGACTACTCATGACTTCCGCGCATTCACCGCTAGATGGCTGTGCACAATCTGTGCACGCTAAAATCGCCAGCTGTCTCCTCTTTTTCTATCTAGTATCTTTGGCTTCACTGTCTGTGTTTGGGAAAACTTAGGTCGCAAACGGCCGGTCCTTTCTTAGGTTAACCGTTTCTTTTAAAAGAGTCCAACGTTTTTGTTTTACCCACAACCATTGATGTGTGACTGCCTTTCATGGGCGATCGAGTTGCCAAAATATTAATAGCGTCCCAATAAGCATGGGAGACTGTTATCTGGCACACGTTCAATTTCATCGGTGTGATTTCCGCCCAAAGGAGTGGGTGCAAGAGAAAGGAAGGGGCAAGAGACAGAAGCAGTGAGGTTACGGAAAGGGGGAGAGGGAAGGAGATGAAGGGAAACAAGTTTATCCCAGGCAAAGCGAGGGTAAATTATGCTTGTTTGATTAGATGTGCCGAAAGAATTAAAGCTTCACCAAAGAGGTTATAAATGAATTCGTGGTTTGGACAGCATCTGTCCCTTTTCTTCTTACTTATAGTCCAGGACGACTCTGTACAGCAGATTGGCTCCCAGAAAACTGGTTAAAATGCTCAAAATCGCCAGGGTTGTGATGAAAAACGAGCCGGTCTGGAGTACCATGAAGAAGTAGATGAAGAAGAAAGACCCAATGGCTAGCTTCAAGTCTTTCTCTACCTGTCTTAAAAGAACGTGTGACAACAACTGGGAGGGGGACAGAGAGAGAGAGAGAATAGAATAATACATTAACATGCATATAAGTACAGCTCAATGCTCTACTTTCAAACTTCATTTTTTTCTAGCCACCCCCCCCCCCACCCGCTCTCCCGGGGGAAGTTTAGTTAGTTTCCAGAACTTACTAATGGGTGGCAACCTTTTTCCTCTCCATTCGAAACTTAATTATATTATATTATTGAAATACTCCAATCCAGCACTTTAGCTGAGGCGTCTATTATTGAGACACGTTGTTGTTGTTTTTTTAAATACTCCAGAGTATGTTGTGCGTCATATTCAGGGGTGACATTTTCAACACAGAGAGCAGATCTTAAATGGGGGAGGGGGGGGGGGTAATAAAGAACGAGGGGAAGGGGTGGTAATAAGAAAACATTTAGTATATGCCAGAAGACAAAATCCCGCGTACATTAAAATCACACTTTACGAATCAGAGCCAACAAATGGATAACAGTAAATAAACTGGCGCATCCTCTTGGCTGCCGCTTCCGTAAAATCTTAAAATTATAGTATGTGTACATCATGGAACAGCCGAAGAGTGAAAGCACCTAAAACGAGGCGTTCTCACAACGTTGTGAGAACGCCTCGACCTAAAAGCATTCAATCAAAGGGTCTAAAAATAGAGTCTGCATCCAAAGGATATCTTTGGAATAAACACAAGCAGCGTTGCATACTGACCACTTAGTTTTAGGTGAAAAAATAATAAACGACACTGTGTGGAGATTTTAAATTAGTCCACTTTATGTCGGAGACAATAAATTTTTTTTAAAGTTCGTCATTACTTTGCCTGAATTCATCGGTGTTTTGCGGCAATTTTTACCGTGGGTTTGCGATCATTTGCTGCTTGAAGGCTGATGGCGCTCGGAGTCAAGCAAGACTGATTCGTCTCGATTTTAATGTGAGATGTAGACTAGGGAGTTGGCCGCCTTTAGACAGGGCTTCATTTTTCACTTTTCATTCTTCATTCTCCATTTTTCACGAAAGAAACGAAAATGGCAATGTAGAAAAAGAGAGGGACCTTTAGATGGAGATTCATTCTTCACTCTTCACTCTTCATCGATGAATAAGTGAATAGCCCTCCCGACAACAAGAATGAACTTGCTCATTTCTAGTGTGGAATGAAGAGAGGTCGGGGCCTGGCTCCTTTCATTTAAAACACATTTTTTGTCACACAGTCAAAACCTGAGTTCAAAATCGAATTTCTCATTAAATTCTAGTGTGGTTTGATACTAAATACTATATGATTATTAAGTTTTTAAGTTTAAAGACCATGTGCGTATGTTTTGGGAAAACCCCAACGATCAAGAAAATGAAGAGTGAAAAGTGAAAAGTGAAAACTGAAGAGTGAAAAATGAAGCCCTATCTAAAGGCGGCCAGTGGGACCTCAGGCGCTGGCCAGACCAAAACAAGCCTTTCTTGCTAGTTTGGGCGCGTCACAGCCGTCTTGAGGTAGCCGGCCGAGAGAGGAGACCTCGCTCACGGAGTCGAAACAGGGGCAAAAGAAACTTGAGTCAGTGCGAGGCCGGCCCAACGACTTGCTAAAACAAAGATAATTTCTTTCCTTTCAATTAAAAAAACAAACAAACAAACAAAATGGCTTATCTTACTTCGCATTCATTTGAAAAAGGTGGTTGGTTGTTACAAGAACGTTCCTCCCCAAGTTCTTCTTGTTGTTGTTGTTGTTGTTGTTGTTGTTGTTTTTAGGGGTACCTATTTTAAAGCCTTTTGTGATTCCAGACCTAGAGAGCTCGTCCCGAAATGCTCCTTGACTAGAGCCTTAATTAATTATGATTAATTATTCTTTCAGATGTTCTTTTTGTTTTCCTCCTGTTTTTTATTTTTAGTTGAACGGGTGTGTGTGGGGGGGGGGGAGGGGGGTTAGGGGTTCGATATGATTTAGGGTTAAGCATAAGGACGGGGTTAGTGACAGGTAGGTATATATATAAGTGCCCATAGCGGAAAAACGTTTGAGGTGCGTACATACTTATACCGACAGCCTTTAAAAAAAGATAGCCAGATTCAAACCTTCTCTACCTTACAGCCATGGCGGCACAATGTGCAGGACAAAGACAACAAGTCGTCGTCCATCTCCATGTAATGGCGTATCCATGATCTTTTTGTGGTTTGGAATTATGGCTGTCTTATCAGTGCTTGTGGTGGAGTAGGAGTCGTCTTAATGCATGGCCACTCTGGGCAGTTGCCCGGGCCCCGTGTTTGCCGATTGCAGTGCAGACCAGCAAATACAGAAGCGGGGCAGCAACAGACCCTCAAACACAGGTCCATCGGCTAAGGGATTTCTCGCCCTATCGAACACTACCATCGGTGCTGCAACTTCTGGACTGTGCATCCTAACCCTAAAATGACTCTGAACGTCACCGAAAATCCCTGGGATGTGGGTGTGTCGCTGCCCCGCTCCTGAATTTGCCGGTCTGCACTGCAATCGGGAAACAGGCGCCCTTGGGCTCCAAGGATTTAGCGTGCCACATGCATGCAAATTGACATTTGTTTTTGAAACGGGGAAGAAAATCCCGTACATTACAGCCTATTGCTTTGCCCAGGTGCCTATAATCTTAATAAGACAGCCGTGGATGGGGTTTATATTCTCACAAAATGACTTATCAAAATCTTAAATAGTTTCCGAAGTTCTGAGCAGAAACGTTTCAAGCACATCCAAGAATAACAAAAGTTTACCAAAACATTGAAATGTTCCCATCTAAAATGAAAAACTTGTTGATACCCCAGTCCGTGAGATGGACGACCAGATGTGTTTTATGAGCTCACCCACCATGGAGTTAGAGAAATGAACTCTCATGCCCTCGTAGCCATTCTCTGCCAGCTCCTTCAGTTTGGGAAGCATTTTCTTTATCTGCAACAATCAATGGAAACTCTGTCAATCCACCCGAAGGCATAAAAAACCCTTGGTAAATACACCTCTTGATATTTTAATTAGTCCTCACCCCTAGAACAACAAGTTTCTTATCCCCTCCCCCCCCCCCCTCCATCAACTTTTCAGAAATAGATGATTAAGTTTGAGGTGCTTATAGCTTTTACAGACAAGATCTCTTTTAGTAATAGTAATAGTTACAAATTGCACACCGAATCTGCATAATAGTACTTTGACACACAATGGAGAATGCATGTACAAGTATTGTGTAGTGTGTGACTCAGTTCAGCCAAAAAGTGGATATAAAACCTTGTCGTTTTGAGGGGACGTAGAGCTGGGCGTTTGTTGGGTTTTTGATTTTTTTTATTGTTTGCTTGTTTTTTCGGCGAGACAAAATGCTTTGTTACGGACTGAGGATCCACGCTTGATCTTCTTAACTGGTCTAAAATTTGGATCTTCATCCTGATATCCAGATATTTTGAAATTGTTGACCCAAAAACTCCGAATCACTCAGAAGCAAGTCTCTGAACCCTACCACAAGTATTACCTTTTGCCTATTACACCCGCTGACTTTCAATGCTGTGCAGTCACAATAAAAGAAACTGACGTGCTCGATCTCTCTCTCTCTCTCTCTCTCTCTCTCTCTCTCTCTCTCTCTCTCTCTCTCTCTCTCTCTCTCTCTCTCTCTCTCTCTCTCTCTCTCTCTCTCTCTCTCCTCTCTCTCTCCATACCATATAATCCTTATTTCCTTTTTCACTCAGCTGAATTACAAATCTAGTCGCCTCAGACTTGGCTTCTGAAAAACAAAAATTGTATAACGTGACAAACATGATTGAGAGCCGGTGTGCACAACACGCCTTTAAGACTTAAAACACTTCTAAGGGGTGGACCAGACCAAGACTGGGGTAAGCGCCAGACTAGTGGTTCGCCGCCTAATTATTATGCATCACACATCGCGGCAGTATGGCCAGTGGGTAATGTTTTAATGTGATGCATAATAATTAGGCGCCCAGCCACCAGTTTGGCGGCCACACCAGCCTTGTTCTGGCTCACCCCTAAAATTAAGGAGGTTAGAATCAGAAGGGGCCGAAGTGCCAGTTCACTGCTTTTGAGAATAAAAGCGAAAAACATTATTTCAGTACACACCAATCGAATTTAATCGGCGTTTGCTATTTTGACATCAGCTCTTCGAGTAAATCATCAAAATAATAAAATCATGATACGGCACCCAAAGGTAAATAATTTCACCTGGAAAGGCATGTCAGCTTTTCGTTTTTCTCAAAACAATGAAAATTGAGACAGGCCAATGTGTTAGCACACAGACGACATATATAAAACAAATAAAATATAAACATTACGAAACTGGGTCTCAGTTGGGCAAAGCAAGAAAGAAATGTGGCCAATTCTAAACTGTATTCCTACAGCCATGCCGTAGTAACTAATAACGTGAAAGCTGGACAACAGATCTTCTTCTTCTTCTTTCGTTCACCAAATCTAAATCTGCAGATTTGTTCTTTTAAGAAAATCTACGGTTTTCTGCAGTTCTGGCAGAGCACCATAGAGTTTGACATTCAGGTCGATGGGTTTGGGCCAATATGTTTCTCGCAGTGCTGAGAAGAGTGTGCAGTTCTGCAATAATCATGCTCTGTGTTTTGAGGAGACTTGTTGCACTCGCACATGGCAAATGTTTCTGGACAATAAATCTAAAAATGAAAATCCCTTCTGAGAAGAAAATGTCAGTTAAAACTAATAAGCCTCTTCGAAAACTATATGATGGGATGTTCAACTTGATTTGGAATGCAGCTGTGATGAAAGTGATGAAGTTTGAGTTTGGGGAAGGCACACCGGAGTGATATCGGTCACTTCGTACTGGAAAAGAAAGAGGACAAAGACAGAATATAACAGAACGATATGACAGAAGCAGACCCTACCAGAAACTTCCCCCAACCACCCGCGAAAGCTGTGATGAAAAGGCAAAATTGAAGTAAATAAAAAGCTCTAATTAAGTAACTATCAGCCTGCTCTCTCCGGTATTTCACATTTTCTGTAGCCTGAATAAGGCCCTGATGATCCATGAACGAATTAAAATTAATCTATAGCACTTTGGTGTTTTCAAAGAAGTGACAGGTTGAAGAAGTGACATAACAAAGGATGACACAAATACTTTAAAAACGGAGTGATGTCTTAACAACATCAAAAAATGAAAGGAAAAAATTCAAAAGAGTGACATAATAATAGAGCGACAGTTCAAAAACATTTATTATTGTTCTCCAAACTCATATAACTATTTTTCTTATTATTTTCTATACATCACGTCGCAAACTAGCAAACTTTTATCGTCGTTCTGCACCAGTGCATTTATTTCCCTTTTAGTCGCGGACATGGCTTGAACTGAAGAGCAGACTGTGCTCAGTCAGTCCCCCTGATGTGTCCTCGAAGGACGTCACCCTCCTTATGTTCTACACTCCGGCAAATGTAAAGCTTATCCAAGTAATATTATACTTTGAAAGGAAGCTGGGTCCCGGCTTGCGTCAGGGTTCAGAAGCACTTTACATTGTCACTCCTATTGGTCCCATGTCATTCCTTGGTTACAAAGACTCTCCCGACATTCCTTTCCGATTCATCTATGATCCGTAACTCTTTCTTTTCATAAGCAGGATTCAGAAACGTTTTACATTGTCACATCCATCATATGTCACTCCTTCGTTACGATAATATTGGTGTCAATTGTTTAGAATTCATATCTGATTTGTGACTTCTTTTCTAAGGCATGGTTCACACTTCACAGGCATTTTACATTGTCACTCCTACTCCTAGAATGCCATTCCTTCGTTTAGATAAATTTCTTGCCAATCCTCTGAAATTCAAATCCGATTTGTCACTCTTTTTTTATGTCACAAATCCCAGTGTTCATATAACTGTATTTGTTACGAGCGCGCTGCTTTGCCAATAAAGTTGTTGCATTTTTCTTTTCACCATATTATGACAGAATCGATTTAATGTATAAAGAGGAGTCCAAATTTTATAAAAACCACAGAAAAACTGTGGGATCGCAGCAAAGCTTAAAGACAAGTCAAAAATTGGAAAAAAAATTGGCATTTTCTTTGCGTTTTATTATATCGTTTGAGTATTATTTCTCACACGAGGCTTCAACAAACAGCTCTTCCTTTGGAAAAGTTAATTGTCGCAAAGCCTCGTGTAAGAAATAATACTCAAACGATACAATAAAACGCAAAGAAAATGGGAAAACAACCATGTTTTAAAGGCAACCCAAGGAGTAAACTAACCTGCCACTGAACAAATATAATCCACACCTGTTTTATTTACCTGTTTTCGTAACAACAGCGTTGGCACCCAACATTGCCCTCAATTTTGGTCTTTTCTCAAGCGCGATAGACAGCACTTCTGGTATTCTTGTGAAGTTAGGCTGGCCCAACTTTTCGAAAAACCTGACCAAGTGTAACCAGAGTACCAATGAATAATTTCGTACTGACTTCACAAATAAACAGTCCTGTTTGAGGCGTTTTTATAATGGGGTTTGAGTTTGAGTTTGGGTTCTACGGCGCGTCAGCACAATAACGGCCACTTTGCGCCCTTCATGATCTATTTGGGTACACTTTCTTTATGTTTCGTATTCAGAGCTTTAAAGTTTAACATAGAATTAAATACATTTTAACACATTGATAAAATTCTGAAAAAAATTTTTTTTTAATCTTTTGTACAGATCTGGAAAAAAGTTTTGTAAACGAGCATAAAAGTCATATCAATCTTAATATATGGAAGTGAAACATGGCAAACCTATGCAAGCGATGAAAAGAAACTAAATGCCTTCCACATGAGCTGTCTCAGAAAAATTCTCGGAATTACATTCAAAGATAAAATAACAAATAAAGAAATATACGAGAAAACAAAACAGGAAGAGATAATGCAGTTAATCAGGGAGAGAAGGCTACGATGGTGTGGACATTTATGGCTGATGGGCAGAAACAGAACCGCGAGAAACATACTAGAATGGAAACCAACTGGAGGACACAGAGGTAGAGGAAGATCACGCCTGACTTGGCAATGCAAACGTTGAAAAGGATCTAAGGTCGCTCGGAAACTCCTGGCACCAAGCAAAATGATTATGATGCCCAGGACAGAACTGGTTGGAGAAGGATGGCCCGATGCGCCGGTAGTGGCACTGGAGCACAGACTAATAAAATTTATTTGTCTGTGCACTGGAGGAACTAAGTGCTAAGTAAGTAATAAAAGTTATTAAATCTTGGTGTAGATCTTAGCCTCTTTCAGAAAGGACAAGATGCGTTGCTGGTCCACGACAGAAAATAATTCTTTCATGGATCCGCAGCCATTGTGCCTTCTTCGGATATGCATGAAGTCTACACATTCAGTTTAAATGCAGGTTGGTTTCCACAACAACAGCAAGTGATAAATCTTTGGTAATAATTATATTGTGTTCGTCACTTTAACTGCGTTACAGCTTAACAGAAATTTGATTGTTTGGTACAAACAATTCCGTAAAGTAATTACGACGCACTTTAGAACGTTTGTGGGTTACTTAACACTTTAACTGATCTTTTGACTATCTTATATCTATGTACCATCACATCTGAGATCATCTGCAGACACTAAAATGTTTAAAATTCTTAAGACCTCCCTTAAGACGACGGGTGAAAAATCTTTTGCTTTTCAAAGGCCTCATATCTGGAACTCTCTGCCTCTGTCTTTGAGAGAGACTGAAAGGTTGACGATTCTTAAACATCAGCTGAAAAATCATCTTTTTACACTCTGAATGTCCGTCTAGGTTTTTGTGTTGTTGTTTTTTTCCTTGAGTGTGCCTGTGTATTGTGTGTGTGATTTATATGATATAAATGTTGCAAAGCGCTTAAGAGTCTTGTTGTGAACGGGATAAAGAGCTCTATAATGCTATGTATTATTATCATTGTAATTACTTATAGTATTGTTCAAGTGAGTAACATCTTAGTTTGAAATCGAAACCAAAACAAATGACATAAATGAAAATGATTGATTTGGCCAATTACGCGAACCAGGCTCTGTCTGGGTGTGTGTGTGTGTGTGTGAGTGTTTGGGAGAGTGCATATTATGTGTGTGTGTGTGTCTGTCGGTCTGTCTGTACGTATGTATCTACCTTACCTACCTACCTACCTTCCTACCTCCCTACCTTCCTACCTCCCTACCTTCCTACCTACCTACCTTCCTACCTCCCTGCCTATCTACCTTCCTACCTACCTACCTCCCTACCTACCTACCTCCCTCCCTACCTACCTACCTACCTACCTACCTACCTACCTAACTAGTACCTCCTTCCCTCCCTACCTACCTATCTGTCTATCTATCTGTCTATCTATCTATCTATCTATCTATCTATCTATCTATCTATCTATCTATCTATCTATCTATCTATCTATCTATCTATCTATCTATCTATCTATCTATCTATCTATCTATCTATCTATCTATCTATCTATCTATCTATCTATCTATCTATCTATCTATTATAGCACTTGACAGACACAACAGACAGATACACAACCAACTCAAAACCGTCCAACTCAGTGTAAATCTCGAGACTGCTTTATTTATGTTTTTTCCCCGGAAGTCCGCTTTGGGTTGAATCCGTTCAACCCCTGTGTGCACCACACACCTCCCCCTAGCACAGACATCTCACAGAATTATTGGTAGCGCCTAGGTGATTGCACTGGTCGTCCTGGACGGGAAGTGAGCTGTCTGTGGTCAAATACAATTGTGGGTGGATCATTATTGTTTCTAGTTTTTTTTGTTAAGTTGTGACTCTTGTGAGACCGAAGGACGGCCTCGTCGCACCGGCTGCTGAAGTTGTACCGGTTCTGATGAGTCCACTCGTGCAGGCTTAAGGCGGTCTACTGAGATGCGTTCGGCACGACCACCTCTGTCTATGAGAAATGTTTTATCTCCAGGGGTTAGCACCTTATAAGAACCAGTGTAAGGCCTTTGCAATGGACTTTTCACTGTATCTGTGCGTATGTAGACATATTTGGATGAGAACAAGAGCAGTGGTAAGTGCGTAGATGGGTTACTATGGTGGATGGCTGGCCTAGGTACACGTAGACCGTTTTTGTCTCGGAAAGCTGTTAAAAAATCGGATGCAGACCAAGACTGAGTCTGCGACGAGATTAACTCACCAGGGATAGTCAACGGTTCCCCATAGACAAGTTCTGCCGATGAAGTTCCCAGGTCCTCCTTTGGAGTTGTTCTGAGTCCGAGGAGTACCCAAGGTAGTTTTTCTGCCCAACTGTTCCCTGTTAGACGGGCCTTCAAAGCTGATTTGAGTGTGCGATGAAACCTTTCCACCATTCCATTGGCTTGGGGGTGAAATGAAGTTGTCCGATGGAGTCTGACTCCTAGGCGTCTCGCAATTTCAGCCCACAAGGAGGATGTGAATTGTGAACCACGATCCGACGATATGTCAGCGGGAACCCCGAAGCGAGAGATCCAGCCTCCAAGGAGAGCCCGAACACATTCTGGTGCTGTAATGTTTGTCATAGGAATTGCCTCTGGCCAACGTGTATTACGGTCAATGATGGTTAGGAGGTAACGGTAACCGCATGACTGGGGTAATGGACCAACAATATCGATGTTGATATGGGAAAATCTTTTGTCAGGTACAGTAAATGTCTGAAGGGGCGCCTTGGTATGTTTCTGAATTTTTTATGCCTGGCAATTGTGACACTCCTTTACCCAATCGCTAATTTGGCGCCTGAGACCATGCCACACGTATTTCTCTGCAATGAGTTTAACAGTAGCCTTAACTCCTGGGTGAGCAAGGTTATGGACAGCCTCAAACACCGGGCGTCGATAATCTGGAGGAACGATAGGGCGGGCTCAACCAGTTGAAATGTCGCAGAGAAGCTCTGGTCCTTCATCATTCAGCCTTGTCGTAGCTATTTTCATGTTTGTGACGGAGGTTTTGTACGCTTGTATGTCTGGACTCAAAATTTGCGCCTTGGCCATAGCTGTAAAGTCAATGCCTAACGAGACCACGTTTGTGGAAGTAGAAGCGCGAGAAAGGCCATCGGCAACTACATTCTTCTTTCCCGAGATGTGCTTAATATCGGTGGTAAATTCTGAGATAGCAGACAGTTGCCTTTGCTGACGAGCTGACCATAGTTTAGAGGTTTTCGACATTGCATGGACTAGAGGTTTGTGGTCTGTGTAGATGGTGAACTGCCTCCCTTCAAGCATATAACGAAAATGGTGTATTGCCAACTGGGTGCCCAGAAGCTCTTTGTCAAAAGTACTGTACTTGATCTCCGGACTACGCAGCTGGCGACTAAAAAAAGGCAAGTGGCTCCCAGCGACCATGGTTGTACTGCTCGAGGACTGCCCCGACGGCCACATCAGATGCGTCACATGTCAAAGCTAATGGACAATCTGTACATGGATGTACCAGCATGGTTGTATCTGCCAATGCTTGTTTACCGGCAAGGAAGGATTGTTTCATTTCCTGGGACCAAATGAGATCTTGGCGTGGTTTGGATATTTTCAGAGCTTGATAAAGGGGACGCAACATCAAAGCTATGTTGGGAATGAAACGGTTATAAAAGTTTATTATCCCAAGGTATCTTGGAGTGCCTTTACAGTTCTTGGTTGTGGTAACTTCTTTACTGCCTCAATCCGAGACGACATAGGTGCTGAGCCTGATGCAGACACTCGATGTCCCAAAAAATCAAGTGATGCTACTCCAAAAAGACATTTTTCAAGCTTGATTACCAGTCCGTGGTGTTTTAGTCGCCGGAAAACTGCATTGAGGTCCTCTATGTGAGACTTGGCTGAGGAGCTAGCCACTAAAATATCATCAAGGTAGACAAATGCGCTGTCTAAATCTTGGAGCACATAGTCCATGAGGCGCTGAAACGTCTGCGCTGCATTTTTAAGGCCAAATGGCATACGTAAAAATTCCCATAAACCAAAAGGCATGATAACAGCTGTTTTAGGTATGTCCTCGGGGGCTACAGGAATCTGGTGATATCCCCCCACAAGGTCAATCTTGGAGAAATATTTTTTACCAGCCAGGCGAGCCGAAAAGTCTTGAATATGGGGTATCGGGTAGCGGTCAGGAACTGTGGCATCATTCAGTCTGCGGTAGTCGCCGCAAGAACGTGAGCCTCCGCTACTTTTAGGTACCATGTGTAGTGGGGATGCCCAGGGGCTGTTGGATTTCTGTACAATACCCATCTTTTCAATTTCCAAAAATTCCTTCTTTGCGGAGGCTAGCTTGTCTGGTGCTAGACGACGTGCACGAGCGAAGACTGGCCGGCCTTTAGTTGGGATAAAATGTTTCACCCGTGCTTAACTTCAGCAGTGGAGAAGGTTGGCTGTAACAGTTCAGGACAGTCATTGAGAATTTTACGGAACTTATTGCTCGTGGGTTCTATGAGAGCAAGATCCGAGTTATCTAAAACTGAACTGACAGTGCAGTGAATGTGAGCAAAAGATTCTGCTCTTATCAGGCGGCGTCAGAGAGAGGTCGTTTGACATTAGCTGATATAAGACGTGCTTTGAAAATCCGGTTGCCAAAATGCAAAGGTAAGATTCGTGAACCATAGGTCGCTATGGAGGTTCCGTTGGCGGCTTGCAAAGGTTCTTGTAGCACCTGACGCTCTTTCTGCCCACGTTGCCGGTATTACAGAGACTTGTGCGCCTGTATCCACCAAAAAGCGTCTTTTAGACTGTGCGTCGGTCACAAATAGTTGGGTTACCTTTGTCTCTGGGTTTTGTTTAGTACATGGTGTAGTGGGCGAACATCGCGGACCAGCAGCCAAAGTTTCTACCGCTGGCCCGCTCTCCCGTTTCCCTGGTTCTTTTTAGTCTTGAAGTTACTGAAATGTTTACATGGGCTGGAACATCGCCTGGCATTTGAACCAAACTTTCGATGAAACCAACAAATCCTGTCAATTTCAGACAAACCTGCATCATGTGCTACGGTTGGTGTTGGTTTAGGTGGTTGGACCGCAGTGCAGATTGTCGCGTTTGTTGTCAGAGAGTTAAATAGGTTATCAGCCTCTTTCGCCAGTACTCGGTAGTCAGTGATATTGGGGGAATTAGCAAGTGGAGCACGAATAGATTGAGGCAACAGTCTGAGAAACAGGTGGCGGAAAAGGGAGAATGGCTTATGGTCTCCCAAAAGAGCTAGCATTCTGTCCATTACTTCTGACGGTTTGCTGTCACCTAGTTCTTTGATGTTTAGCAAAGTGTCTGCTTTCTCTGCTTCTGATAACCCGTAAGCATCCGTAAGGAACGATTTAATCGTGTCGTACTTACAGGTTGAAGGAGGTGAGGATATGATTGATAGAGATCTTGAAGCTGTGTTAGCGTCGAGTGCTGCTACTACATAGTAGTACTTTGTTTCGTCTGTTGTGATTCCACGCAGCGCGAAACTGGGCTTCAGTTTGAGCGGACCACACTGAAGGACAAGTGGTCCAAAACGTTGGTAATTTAAGTGCTACTGTTTCTATTGACATCGTGGACGAATCGTCGTTGAAAGATTAAGAATAGGAATATTCTGTCTAGATCCAAAAATCACGTCGGGGTCACCACTATAGCACTTGACAGACACAACAGGCAGATACACAACCAACTCAAAACCGTCCAACTCAGTGTAAATCTCGAGACTGCTTTATTTATGTTTTTTCCCCGGAAGTCCGCTTTGGATTGAATCCGTTCAACCCCTGTGTGCACCACACAATCTATCTATCTATCTATCTATCTATCTATCTATCCATCCATCCATCTATCTATCTATCTATCTATCTATCTATCTATCTATCTATCTATCTATCTATCTATCTATCTATCTATCTATCTATCTATCTATCTATCTATCTATCTATCTATCTATCTATCTATCTATCTATCTATCTATCTATCTATCTATCTATCTATCTATCTATCTATCTATCTATCTGTCTGTCTGTCTGTCTGTCTGTCTGTCTGTCTGTCTGTCTGTCTGTCTGTCTGTCTGTCTGTCTGTCTGTCTGTCTGTCTGTCTGTCTGTCTGTCTGTCTATCTATCTATCTATCTAGCTATCTATCTATCTATCTATCTATCTATCTATCTATCTATCTATCTGTCTGTCTGTTTGTGTGTCTGTCTATCTGTCAGGCCTGTGAGCGCGCTGACATACTCTAGTCTTAAGTCCATCTTTTACAGTCAATCATGTCTGTATGTCGCGGTTTCCAATAAAGATGAGAGTTTTTGTTAAATTTTGATATATATGGCTGTTATAACTCTGTTATCGGGGAAAATGCCTACAACAACCTTTTCCATGTATGAGGAGTTATAACATAGTTATCTGTGAATAGTTTGGCCTTCTGGCCATACAACCTTGCCCAGTATCCTGTGTGTTGAGGTCTATGTTTTGGGAGGATCATTGCCCTCCACATTTACGCCTCTGTTTTTCTTGTTGTTGTTTTTTTTTTAATTATTTTTCTTTTTGTTGATGGGTTTGTATTTGTTTACTTGTTTGAACCCATTTGGAGGGGAGAGGGTGGTAGGGATTAGCTCGGTTTTTATTTGTTGTTTTTGTTGTTGTTTTTGCCCGAGCAGCTGGCCTTGTTAGGCCCGCTCTTGTCGACTTCCAACTGCAAGAGTATCTTTAACGTGCGCAACGTGCATATTGGCCATCCAAATATTTCGTTCTAATCCAAGAAGACTAGGTGTTCGATCCTACCTACCACAGGATCAGGGACAGGAAATTCCCCCCAAATTTCCAATATGCCTGCCCTGGCCGGGAGCCGAACTCGGTACCTTCGGCATGAGAGGCGAACACCTTGCCACTAGACTAATCCCTCCCCCAATATATTATGATTTGGTGACTGGAGGGAAAGTTCCCACTTTTTGCATGTGTGCATTTCTTTTTGCTTCCTTGTCTCCTAAATTCTTTCGATTAATGCCTTTTAACCCATGCTAGGCGCCTCTTCCTAGTCAAATTTTCGGTTGCCTGACCTTCTCCAGTCACGACTTTGGGTATCCGAAAAAAACTGAGGTCCTTCAGCTTTGATCTCTTATTGTGGCACCCCACAATACAATTTCAAAGGAAATTTAATATAGGGCCTATTACGATGTAAACAACTCTGTCGCCACGTCCGTCAAAATGGCGGACACCTGTTCACAGCAACCGGAAACGCGTCATAATATCTCATACAACCCATTGGACAGAAAACAAAATAGCGTGAGGGGTGCGGATTTCGTTCCCGCCTTTTTTGTTTTTGTTTTTGTTTTTGCGAATCCGTTTCTCAACTAAGGCTCGCACTTGCTGGTGTACAAAATTTTACAGGTCATTACAGAGGTCACTATTGTGTCGGAATTAACACTGATGGCATTTTCTTCGTACTTTATATATATCTTTATATAAAATCTGTTTATTAGTTTCAGTTCTCGGTGATTATAACGGGTCTGTTTCACTTTGCCCGCTCTTTCAGGTTGATTTCATTGTTGTATACATGCATTTGTTTGTTTTCAAATTAATTTAAGCCTTATAACACTATCCTTGCGCGTTAATGCCCTGCGCACCCCATCAACAGTCCAGGCATGTAATAACTTGGGCACTAAGTTTAATAGCGAACATTGGCAGGTCGTGTTAAGAGCTCACGCGTTCATAGGAAAGAAAAGATCAGCGACACAAAGCAAACCGGAAAAAAAAGCACTGCTTCACTATTTCAGATCTCCAAATCTAAAAAATAACGGGGTGAAGGTCGCAGGGAAGGCACCTTCAAAATGTCATACAACTCCGAGCTGTATGAGCTGTAGGACTTGTTAAAAATCGGGCAAGTTTTTTGGTTGTTGTTGTTTTTTAATGAAGAGTTATTTTTTTACTGAAATAATTATTCGTCCTATCGTCGGAAACCTAAAAACTGAAGAAAAAAACACTTACTCAAAAAGACTACTATCTTTCCTGCATACAGTTCGATTCTGCCTGTCCAGTTCCAGTTGACATGCACCATCTTTTTTCAGGATTGCCAGTAACTCGTCGTGAAGCTTTACTGTCGATGCCAGTTTTTCCTTGGTGAAGACGTTATCAGCCTCCAAATATATGACGAATTCGCCAAAATGATCAAAATCGGCAGTCATGTCTGCGTTGTACCTTATAATTTGCCCACCCCTGTAAAGTAAAAACTTTCGAACTTACCATTAACCCATTGAACGTTAAAACATTATTCGTGGCCTATCCAGAGAGTATTATTATTATTATGTGCATACAGAGACATCACTATTGGTCGATTTGCACCGCGAGGCACGGAGGCTCCGCGAAACCATTGTTAGCATAGAGAGGAAAGCATGTCGCAATCGTAAACAATGCCCGTTTGTACATTTCCTACGGGGGATAAGAGCTTACAAACAGCTCTACACGGTTTCAATCAACCCCAAAATATGAACAAACGACAATAATGGATACGTAAACTGCCTTTGGTGAAGACTGTCTCTTCCAATTCTTGTTACTGCCGTGACCTAGTTTCGCGATTTGGCAGAAGTGATTTCTCTCTGCAAATACAATACTCTCTGGTCCGCCTCCTGTACTCTCTGGTCCGTCTCCTGGACTGGCATAATTATCAATAACTTTCTCATTTTGCAGGACAGCATTTCAAAGTTTTCTGTCATTCTTGCATGCGGCAAAAACGGTTCTACTTATAATTTAAAAACTATGAAAGATCATGTGACAAAAACGTTTCCGCTTATATTTTAAAAATGATGAAAGGGCATATGGCAAAAACGGTTCTGCTTATGATTTAAAAACTGAGTATGAGCATGTGGCAAAGAACTGTTCTGGTTATAATTCAAAAACTGTGAAAAAACATTATATGGCAAACACGGTTCTGCTTTTAATTTAAAAACTGCTAAAGATATGGATGTCATCCCGTGAGAATGTAAATCTTATCAATGCACAATGATACGCCAATCATAACTCCAAACTACCCAAAATACCGATATGCCAGTATGCGAGATGGCCGACGAATGAATTGTCTGGAGTGGTTGTGTTGTCATTGTTGTTTTTATCTAGGGGGGGGAGGGGGGTGGGGGTGTGAATTAATACGATGCTGAGAATCGTGGGTTTGCAGGGAACATTGTCAGTCTCCCCTTCTGTCCATTATGAAGGAACACGTTGAGATTTCAATTAAAAATACGCTCAACTTGTGTGCCCCAAATTATCACAAAAAATTCAACCAAAAAAAAAAAAAAAACCCACTCCTTCTTCAATACAACGGCATACCGGTACCGGCACTTAAGGTCTTTCATCAAAGACCGTATTACAGAAATATGAAATAATAAGCCTGTTTGAGTCATATTCCAACATACTCTTGAGCACAGACAAAGCAGACTTACTTTCCATCAATAAAGAATTGATGTCATGTCCTGCGTGAACAGGTCATCAGGGAAATAAATGAATTATGTTGGTTTTCTTCAAGATAATTTCACCACTTGGAAGGTCCATGTTTCCAAATTTGGCATGGGCTTCTAAAACATATATACTTATCTAAAACACATTTTGCAAGGAGATTGCCTTATAACATCATATTAAAATTGGTAACAGGTGAATTGTGTGAACACTAAGAATTTTACTAATACTTAGTTTACTTATAATTTTTCCACAGAACGCAAAGAGGCAAACTTAAAATCTGGCTACCGTCCAACACATCAAAAGTCAATTCCATTAAGTTTAGTGTGAAATATGAACCCAAGCACAATTTCAAATAAATTCAACAGACAGTTTTTGAGACAATCGATGTTGGTCCAGCTCATTCTAAAAAAAATTTTAAAAAATACTATAATTACCAGTAGCTACAAGTAGTAAACAATAAAAAAGATAATAAAATAAGGGTTTTTCATTTATCTCTGAAATTATTCAGCAACATTACCATTCAAAAGATATGTTTTACCTTGGTTAAGCTCAAATCATTCAACTAGCTGAGTAAAGAACAAAGAAAGGTGAAGAACGAAATTTTCATACTTTTCAATTCTCTGGGTCTCTTTTTTGAGGCTTAAAAAAATCGTAAACAGATGATATTAAGGCTGACTTTTATCCACGCCATTTAACGGCTAAAATTGAGGCAGTTCACAAAGTTTCATAATATTTGGCCAGATAGTCACGACATTTACATGTTCACCCTCTAGCTCCATTCATCATCATCGGCACTTCAGTCTCGGGAGACTGTTCGTGATGCGCCCTCCTTGGCCACTCGTTTGCAGCAAGAACTTTGCAGCGCCGTCTGTGGCTGTAGAGTCCAGTGTGTGAGCGGCAGTCTCTGCCGCATGTGCCGCATCTGTGTTGAGCAGTCCGTGTCACGACAAACTTGGTGCGGCATGCATTCTCCTCTCTCTCTCTCTCATCTCTTCCAACAGCTGGCCCCTCGCTGTGTCGGCAATTTTGATACCTTTGCGAACACACTGGAGCCATCTGCTGCGGTTCTCGGCTTGCGTCGCCCAGACATCTGGAGAGATGCCGTAGGCTTTCATATCTCTCTTGCATGTGTCTTTGAAGCGGAGTCGGGGGCCACCGACTCGCCTGGTGCCACTAATGAGCTGCCCATAGAGAATGTCCTTTGACATCCTCCCGTCATCTATGCGCTGCAAGTGCCCCAGCCATGGAAGAAGACGTTGACTCAACAAGGAGTACAGGCTGGGATTTTGGTGCGCTATAGGATGCCGCTGTTTGGAATACGGTCCTGCCAGTTGACTCCAAGGATGAACCTCAGACACTTCATCTGAAAGGCATTCAGCCGACGTTCTTGTCTGGTGTATTCCATGTCTCAATTCCATTGAATAGGGTGGTGGAGACGCAAGCCTGGTAGGCGAGGACCTTAGTGTGCTCAGTTGGTAGATCATTTTCTCCACACCCTCTTGGAGAATTTAGCCATGGTGGCGTTAGCTTTTCCTAGCCGTCGATCGAGTTCGACGTCGAGTGAGAGGGATTTGTTGATTGTCGAACCCAGGTATGTGAAGTTTTCGACAGCTTAAAGGATGACATTTTCAATTTTAATGGATGGGATAATGTCGACATCTTGGGCACAGACATTTGTCTTCTTTATGCTGATGCTAAGCCAGAATTGCTTGCGTGCATCAGTGAAGCGGTCAGCCATTCTGGAGGGCTTCCTCTGTGTGAGCCACTAAGGCCACATCATGGGCGGACAGCATCTCTGTGATGAGCACAATCCTCACCTTGGTCTTGGAGCGCAAACGTCCCAGGTTGGACAGATTCCCGTCAGATCTGGTGTGGAGGTAGAGACCGTTAGTGGAAAACTCGAAAGCGTGGGACAGGAGCCCGAGGAAAAAAGATCCTAAAAAGTGTCGGTGCGAGTACGCAGCCCTGCTTGACGCAACTGGTGATAGAGGAGGAATCAGAGGAATATCCATCGTACAAGATGTCGGCGTGGAAGGAGATCAGCATGCTGATGAAATAATATTATTAGGCTAAAAACAAATAATAATGAATAAATAAAAACTTAAACACCTACTGCCAATGGATCGTTTACTCTGGAAAGACCAGTGAGAAAAGAAGCGCGATTAGAGTACTTACCTTCGGTCAACATTCATGCCGTTGTATGCTCGTGCTCTCAGAAACGCTGGGTCATCTTGGACCTGCAGAGGCATCTACGTGTACAAGAGAGAGAACAGTGGTGGTGATGATGTATTATCACTGGCTAGTAGATGGAGGGGGGGGGGGTAAAAATATGGACATAATTATAATATGACCGTGAAAGGTGGACCAGACAACAGAATGTAACGGCTCGTTTACACAGACAGACAGCTGCAGGCAAGCAGGCAGACAGACAGACAGACAGACAGACAGACAAAAGTACTTCAGGAATTTAAGATAAAGGCATGATGAACACTGCACTGAAAAGAGTCTAGAAAATTAATGTTCAGTAAAGCATACAAGAAATAAGAAAGTAACCCAAGCCTGTCTGATCAACGGTTGCTTACTTCGCCGAAATACGTGGGAAATATGTCGTAGTCCATCAAGAACAAGACGCCAGTCGTTACGGCAAAGAACACATGGGCGGCGCCTGTCAAAACTGTGAAAATACAATGCAAATGCTTGTAATTAAATTACAGCAGACCAAAATGGTTCTTAGGGTTGAAACAGACCAAGGCTGTTGTAGGTGCCAGACCGGTGGCTCGATGTCCAAACAATCTGCTTCCCACTAGTACAATAGGCACTGCCCGCTGCATTCCGCTGAGTCCCGGTGTGGGCAGTGCCTATTGTGTTGATGTGAAGCAAAATTTATGGGCGGAGATCCACTGGTCTGGTGCCTACAACAGCCTTGGTATGTTTCACCCCTTAACCCCGGGGGTGATGGTCCCCCTGGGGAAGCTTCGGGCATTTCAGGGGTATGGACTTGAGTTTGGACGAAGCACGTCGAAACGACAACGGCCAAACTATGCTATGGAGAAGCAAGGCAATGGACAGAATACAGCAGATTCTTAGGACACAAGAAGATCCTACCAGAATCGCCCACCAATCAACCGCTGGAGACACAGAATGGGAATATCATGAATTCAGGACACTTTTTTTTTTTAGTTGTTTTATTTTAACGCAAAAGAACCTCTCACATAGCAGTCTCAAACTGACCCTTATCCCATTTGTCTTTATGGTAGGAGGTTTCGCTGCATTTGGCATTTACACCTCACTTTTTCTTGTTTTATTTTTCTTGTTGTCTTGTTTTTTAGAATTTTTGTCCGGGCTGCGGCCTTGCACTGCCTGCTCTTAATGACTTCCAACTGACAAGGTATCTTTAGCGTGCGCAACGTGCACACGGGCCCTCCGAATTTTTCGTCCTTATCTGAGAAGACTAGGTGCTCGATCCTACCATAGGATCAGGGACTGGAAAGTATGAGAAAAATCCCAAAATTTCAACATGCCTGCACCGACCGGGATTTGAACCCGGTACTTTCGGCATGAGAGACGAGCACCTTGCCTCTAGACAACCGTGTCCCCTCACCCCTTTACCCCATTTCGCTTTATTCACCTTTTAAGCCTCTAATGTTATTGTGAGTAAAAGGGCAATTTGGAGACTGATTTCCTTTTTTTTTTTTTTTTTACACAGAAATAAAAGCAAAATATACAATAGTCTGAAAACCAGTTATCCTTTAAAAAATTCCAAGATAACCCCAAAAATCCCAAGATCTTGGAAAAAATCCCAAAGAATCGGCAACGCTGCGCGGGTCCTTCTATTCTAGTAGTTATGAACGGACATATATTAAAATGTGGGGCCACTGGTAGGACGTGGTGACATCATGGGCACATGAGCAAAGAACATGGCAGTCGGCGTCGACAAAAGTTCCAGTATTACGGTGACATGCATATAGACAGACAGACAATTCAACCAGCACACAGATAGACCAGAATGTCCATAGCACTTACAGAAAGCAAGCTTGTAATGCCGGACCATAAACCTGCAGATAGCGAGCGGCTTTGCAGCTGGTGGTGACGTTTCACTTTCAGGGTTTGTGGTTGAACCATCAGGCTGGCTGGGTTGGTTACTTTGCACGTAATCCACATCACTTCCACTGAACGTTAAGGAAAAAAAAGAAGCTCAAACTTGTGCGGGGTGATGAAATTTGAAAAAAGAAAAAAAATTACACATAATAACTCTAAAACAGGGTTGTAGAACTTTTGGGAGGAAAAGAGAGGGGGGGGGGCGTGTATGTTGTTTTAGCAAGGACCATGGATGAAAATTTTATTCCCTTCGCTGACTACAGTGCCGGATACAGGCATGGGCTTTATGGGCTGCAGCCGGGGGGCGTCCTCCAGCTGAGGGCCTCCAGAGATTCAGTGAAATTATAAATATCCAAACCTTTTTTTAAATTTTTATTGCAGGTCGTTTTCCTTTAAACAAATAGAATTATTTTCATAAAATGTTGGTAGGTATTAATAATTTACACGATATTGTGTTGTAGAAGTTGAATTAACTGGTTTCAAGAATCCGAAATTCGTGCTTTTATTAATTGTTACTGGGAGGCCTCGCGGTGTCTGTGGTCCAGAGGCCTACAAAATCTCCATCTGGCCCTCGCTGGCTACTCATAAAAGTTTAACAGGGTACCAGGTTTGTTGATGGGATAACAAAAGTTGATTAAGTTCCCTAAATGTGAGTGGATCTGGCGAAATTGAGCTCAAGATGACATTTTTATACCTCTTTGAATCTGAGTTTGAGTTTGGGTTTCACGGCGCCTCGACACCATAACAGCCATTTTGCACCTTTCACGGTCTATTTGGGTACATTTATTTATGTTTCGTATTCAGAGCTTTTTAGTTCAACCTAGAACTGAATACATTCATATAATTTTATCACCTTAGTAAAATTCCCAAAAGTTGCTTTGCATGTAAAATATAATTCTAAGACGATTTCAAACAAAAAATTTTTAATGAGTGCAGAAAAATGGCTAATCTTTCATTTTACAAGTAAATCTGTTTCCATAGAACTATGTTCCCCCTCTGGAAGGGTTTTGTTAGGAATTTGGCCTTTCCCTTTTAAGTCCGATCTGACCAGATCCAATCACAAATCCTGTTTGTTAGGGGACCATGGGCTGATTACAAAGCTGAATGGAGAAAACACTGACTTGTGTTCATTCATTGTTCAGCTGCAGCTTACGATGTAAAATACAAGGATGTTGTTACGAGTTCGTACGTCCCTCGAAGTTGCTTTGCGCTAGGGATACGTATTTTAAAGCCTTTTTTTCACTCCAGAGCTAGAGAGCTCCTCCCGAAATGCTCCCATGTAACAGCCTTAGGAGGTTAGGGCTAGTACGGTGCGTATTGCAAACTCTTGGGGGCCGTACGCACTTATAATAACAGCCAAAATACAATGTACTGCGGTCCCCTAAAAAGAGCTTTGCTTTAAAAGTTGCAAAGACTTAGGGTGCTTACAGAGAGAACGCTTGACGCTTGAGAAAGCGAGCGCTTGAAAGTAAGCGCCTGTTAAAAAGAGCTTGTTGAATATTGAGGGGGCGAGCGCTTGCTTTGGGCGCCATCTGAAAATGAGAGTTGATTTGGCGCCATGGCGGCTTCGTCTGACGACAATTATTATTGCTGGGCAGTGTTTTACCTCTATACTTATCCTTGGAAAACGAAAAAGAATAGCTGTTCATGAAATTCATCAGAAACGAAGAGAAGAAAGTGAATATCATCACCTGTATCCTCGATTGAAAAACCACCCCAATCGATTTCATTCATACATGAGAATGAGTCATTTTATTACATCTTGGGAAAAATAGAACCTAAAATAATTAAGACCTGGTGCAACTGGCATCAACCCATTATGGCAGAGGAACGCCTTGTCATCACGCTAGTCAAGCTTCATTTTCAAACAGTTTTTCAAAAAAATGTAATGCAGACACTGTGTTATCAAGTATTGAAGTTTTTTTTTCTTTTTATTCTTTATTCTTAATCTTAGCACGGCTGTGATGAGCGATTCGACGTCTATTTGTAATTTTTGAGGTTATAATAAACTACTGTGCGCTACACACTAGACCTGACTTCTCTGCAGACAACACAGCTTAGGCCCTTCAATAAACTACTGTACACATAATTTAAAAAAAAAAAAAAGACCCAAATTCTCTGCGGACGAGATACCCTAGCCGCTTTAAACGTGAGAAAGAATTAACAAACAATTCTTTACGCTTTACAAGCGTCGCGACAGACTGCAAGCGCTAAAGAACAAGCTTTATCTCTGAATGGTACTAGAGAAATATGAGAAACATTACAAGCGCTTGACTACAAGCGCTCGCTTTCTCAAGCGTCAAGCGTTCTCTCTGTAAGCACCCTTACCCGTCATAATAATATTAATACAGAAAGGGTAGATCTATTCTGTCAAAATTGTTATTTAAATTTGGTATGGGTTTGAGTTTTGGGTTTTATGTCGTGTCGGCATGACAATGGCCGCTTTGCGCCTTTCGAGATCTTTCTGGGTGTCCTAAATTTAGGTCTGATATTCAGATAAGGTAAGATAAGATAAGATAAATTTTATTCGTCCTTGTACAAGGAAATTTGTTTTGATCATTGAATACATAACAATACAGTTACAGAAATTATGATATATAGCTCGCGCACACACACATATACACACACACACTAATAAATAAACAAAATGAACAGTGTACACAATATGCTTCCGTTACTGCAACACATTGACCTGACACGCAGGACACAATTCAGCTGCACACAGATTACGATCAAGATGGCGACATTATTGTAACATCCTAGTTGATGATGGAATAAACGATTTAAAGTAGCGCTCAGTTTTAGGTTTCTTTGACAACAGCCTTAAACTTCTTACGGATCTTATGTATTCTCATCAATTCAAATTTCGCAAACGAAATTTAATGGTCCAGTATAAAATTTGATTACATTGGTAATGAAAATTCATTTGTACCGATCTGGAAGGAATTTTGTAATGTGCATAAAAGTCTTTAAATCAAGTCAGTAGTAGATGCTAGCCTCTTTCCGATATGACAAGATGCGCTGAAAGACCAAGTCAGAAGGTAATTCTTTCATTGATCTGCAGGCACAGTGCTTTCGTCATAAATGGATGTAATCAACATATTCAGTTAAAATATGCTTTAGAAACAGTTGACAGTTATATGCCACATATTCGGGGGAGGGGGAGAGAATCTCCCCCCCCCCCCCCGACTAAAAAAAAGGTGTGTGAAGTGGGTGTGGTGTGACCCAAAAGGAGTCTGCTGAGCACACTTTCATCCTCCGATTCGCTGAGAGGCATGAACCCACTGTTCAAGTTGATCTTGGATAAAGTGTAGTTTATTTGTTGTATCTTCATGCCATCTCGATTTAATGAATTTATTAACAGGAGGTTAAAATTCAGTGTGTGGTATTTTCAGGTATTCTGGCGGACATTTAAATGTTTATTTGTCCAGTTTGTCTGGTATTTCATATCCCGTTGCGAGCAATGTCTGAATCCGAAGGCAAAGAGAAGGGGTGACACCAGTAGACGTTTTAAAAAATTTGGGATCTTATGTTGGGCTGCAGACTAGAATAATGGTAAACGGGATTGTCTCGAGGTGAAGACAGTTTGCAAACTGAAGAGAGAGTTTGTCTCTTCTGTTTCAGAGGGACGGTTTATTTGCCTCCACACACAGACTGGGGAGGTGCGGAAAGCAAAAGAGCAAGACGCAGTCCTTGGTGATGCAATTTCAGGCATGATGATTTAGCTGACCATGGTCAAGTTTAGATCTGATCAGGGAGAGGGAGTCTCGATCCGCACCCCACTCTGGTCCCGCCATGGTCTCTAGAACAGTAACAGCTTTTAGACGGGAAAGTTATAGTTGTTGTTTTTTTCATACGGGGGATAAATGTCTTCTTTTGAGTAAATTTACATTCCAGGATAAATCTTTTGTGTCCATATTTTAAAGAAAATAAAACGCTTTTCACTTGGCTATCTGTCTCAGTATACTAACATGCATAGCAGATTTAGACAGGTCAAAGACATGAAGTACATGTATGTCAAAATTGTGATGTAAATGAAACATACAAACTACAGGTCTTTGTCTTTGGACGCCTTACAACAGGTACAGTTTAAAATAAACCTCTTACAAAACGCACGTCTTTATTATTTCTTCCTTCTCGTCCATATCCAAGCTTTTTTGCTTGGTGGGAACAGTCGGTGGGGTATTGATATTTTGTTGTATGTCGACGGCAGTTTCCTCACTCCCAACATCCATACTGGACAGAGCAGCACAAACTGATCAGTTCGTGGACAACTGGGTTTCAGTCACAAGTCTGCAGATTTCATGAAATCAAAAATCAGCGAGTGGTCAAGAAATTAGAAATAAATCATTTTTGAAATCTGAACAACGGGAGCCAAGTTCTGCGTTCTAACCGAGAAATCGTTATAATTAACTCTGTGACGCTACAAATTAAAACTGCCTTCTTCTCGGATCCTGATGCGGGAACAAAATAACTCAAATGGGGAAAAGGTTGTGGTAGATAATGGTTCTGTAATGCTAAAACCTAAAACTGGCTGCCTCTAGACTCCTGTGCGAGCGCCAATGAATTCTAGTTGGGAAATGGTTGTAAACTTAAGTGTTCTGAATCGCAGAGCCTACAATCGGCAACTTCTTTTACTTTGTGAGAATACAGATCTCACCACCAGCTATGATAAGGTACCTGCAACCTAAACCACCAAAATCATAGATACGCCAGTATGCAAGATGGACGACGGTATGAATGTGGTCAGCATCCTTCTTGTGGATGGTTTCCATAAGGTTGTGGGTGGAGGCGCGAACTCGGCTCTGAACAATCAGTATCATTTTGCCTTAAAATGGTATCGATTATGTTCCATTAATTATGGCTGTTACCTAGATCCGTGTGATACGACAGAAAAGCTCCTCTCCAAAATATTTCTCCAGAAGTTGTTTGTTGTTTTTTGTTCATTTTCTTACCTTTACAGTGACAGAAAGCAAACCCGTCACGCGTCCCAAACCAACACTGACATTCGTAATAATGAATGGAGGTTATGAAAAGATAACGTACAATATTTACTGTACAAATAACATTTGCCAACATCGCATCACAATTGATATTATGATGTTGACAGTACAGAAGCAGGAGACAGCTCAAGAGTCGATATGGTGTCTGACAGACACCAGGAATTGTCGACAAAGAATTTGTAAAGAGAAATGAGAGGAAAAGATAAGACGTCCATTTCCAAAAAAGAACAGACCAACAAATTGCCCGCTATTGAACCAGAATTTATTACATGCCCTTGCTATAAAACCACCTTGAAAAAATTCCTTGCTGCAGAATAGCAGAATGAAAAATACAGAGACAGGCTGAATGACAAATTGTTAAGTCCCACTGAGCAAGAAGGAAAACAATAATAACACTAATGAAGGTCATTACATAGCACCCAATCCAAAGAATTTGCTCTAGGCGCTTTACAATCTTGTTCTGTCCACCTGCAACCTACCCTCCCTCTCTCTCTCTCTTTTTGTCCCTCCATCTCCCTCTCTCTATCTATCTTTCTTTCTATCTAAGAGTAAGATGGTTTCAATTTACATGTAAACGAGAAAGGTGTGAAATTGTACCTTCATTGACAAGACAGCAAGAAGAAGCAGATGGGAACTTACTTTTCATGCAGCACACACCGCCAGTAATGAAAATGAAAATACCATCTTCTCACCTGAAGAAGTCGACGTCCCCAACAATCCAGCAGAAGGGGGGTGGAAATGTGAAATTAGTGATGATCACGAGAGACTGGTCTATGACTGAATGGATGGAGCTCCACCATCGCAGTCTGTGCTCAAACTCTTGTCCTGTCCGTGTAGTCGCTCTTGCAAGATGGCTCCCTACGTGTGCCTGCTTTTATTTTTTTGCGCTAAAGTGCATAGATGTGTGTACTTTGAAAAACTGTGCAAACCAGTTCAAAGCAACGGTAAAATGTGAACCTGCTGCTTCAGTGTAAGAAGACTTCGACGCGAATGAAAATTCCTATTAACTTTTCTTCCCCCTTCATGTGTAAATGCAAGCCCCAGATGCAAAAAGACAACTGAATTAATATGATCAATCTTTTAAAGCATAAAAAGTGATTGCGTTCCACTCATGCTTATTGTCCTCAGACCTGACAGCACAGAAATGGTCCATTAACTACTTTAAGACCTTTTACGTGAATATTTTTTACATAATTAGGAGACTATATTTACATAATGTGTTTAGTTCTGTCTGCCAGTGCGGAGGTAATGGGCGGCACTGTTGTTTAGTGCTAATGCTATTTCAAATCAGTCCTCATTAGCCAGTCGATTGCAAATCTTATATGGGCTCATTTAGTCCAAACAAAATCACATTCAATAATTGTTTGTAGTATTTACCAGCGTAACTAGGAGCAACAGCTGCACAACAATGTAAATAGGATGACTTCTTTTAGACCTCGCCTCGCCCCCCCCCCCTCCTTTTTTTGTTCCTAAAAAATTACTCGACCACGATTGCTATCACCTCATTTCATATTCTAGACATGTTTAGCTTTCTAAAATTCCATGTGGCAATTTGCCCCCTTGACTTGGACCTTTGTGCTCCCTTTTGCCCCACCCAGCTGATACACTATTACAGTGCGTTCAACAAGTTAGCCTACGATTTTACAATTTCTTGGCCATCTCCGGCTTGCCTTGGTGAAGCCGGGCCAAATTTTGCGTAGTCTCCTGTTTAACTGAGAATTGTTTATTCACTTTTAAATAAGCAACAAATTCTTCTTAAACATAATAATATATTTTTAAAAACACCCCCCCCCCCCAAAAATAGTGGTCTGGAAAAAAAAACAACAGAATTTTACCGCACTCAGGAATGTCTTCACATGATGCCTGCATATTATGAGGAAATTGAAACATTTCAGATAAATACAACGGCCTTCTTTTCGCCTCCAGTGGATTACGGCTTAAAAAATCATTCCACACAACTGAGTATAGTAAACCCAACAAGCAGTTTGGGAACATCCTTGAATTTCATGGTTTTACGCATCTTTGCACCCCTCAAAAACAATTATCATGAACATACCAAACACATTTCTAGTGGACAACAGCAATTACTCCTTACAGAGTTCTATAAAAACAGACGCGTTCAAAACAGATATGGACAAGTGGTTTCAGGACCATTCCGTACCATTTTCGAACGGTATGAAAAGGGCTAAATTAAATGTTCTTTCTACTTCTACTTCTAGTGAAAAAAACAACACAACAATAACAGTAATCTGTGTCATTCAGGAACACAACGACGAGATCCTTGATTTTCTTTGTACGGTTGTGGCCCTATATTGCAGCTGAAACTGTTTTCGTGTGGACGGAACGGAAACGGAAATGGCAAAAATCCACCAAATGGTAAAAAGAAAGAGTGTTTCCATGTGTACGGAAAACACTCTTTCTTTTTATCACTTGATTGATTTTCGCCTTTACTGTTGCCGTTTCCGTTTCTGTGCACATGAAAGCACGGCTTCATGGAAGTAAACCATCAAGTCCAACTGTGGTAATCTCCTTGCAAGACTGGTCTTTTAGTCATCATATGACGGCGAATTTTCGTAAAGTGCTTTATTGTTATTATTGTTTGTTTCCTTGTTGCTTTTCATTTACGTCATTTTACGTTGCTTTTCATTTACGTCATCCTCTTGTCATTTATGCGGAAGGGTCTGCAGGGCAAAAATAGGACTTATCAGTCACATGAGAAGCCATAAGTCATGAAAGAACAGTCTTTCCATTCTGTCCTCTGTGTCCTTTAGTTCTCTTTATTGTCCATGTGTTGAAATTCTCAACAATTTCTGTTCTTTATTCCTCTGGTGTTGTTAAGGTCATCATCATACCTGATGGACGAACTATTATTATTATTATTTCATTTACGTCTAGTAGATCTATACTGTTCTTGCAAGCCCCATCCCTATTTTGGCCTTGTTCTGCGTCACCAGTAAAAATAATGATAATAAAAAGCCGCCAAACATTTACTTTCCACACAGGCGAAGGACAAAGAAAGGCGAAGAGCGAATTTTTCCGATCTTACTTTTCCATTTTACTAGAATAAAATACTGTCTTTTTTTTTTTAACCTCAAACAGAAAATCGTAAATAAACAATAATAATTAAAGACCGAATTCAGCCAAAGTGGATGAGTCCTCGTTATTTATTTTTTTCCCCGTGATGATGAGTGTACAACCGCATTCATTTTGTCCGCTTGTTTATATTCATAATTCAATGATGTATTGTTTATAATTTGAGGTTTCTGTTTATTTTCGAGGGATGTTTCAAAAAGCATTGAATAGCAAAGAAAAGAGTACCTAGGGTGGATTGAAAAAAAAATTGAATTATTAATATAAATTATAACCTTTACATCACAAACGAATAACGCACTAGTGACTAGCATAGGCTAAACACTAAATCATGAACAATTCTTTGGTTTAAACTTATTCAGCATAACAGCTCACTTTTAACACACACGCCGTTTATCCAATATAAACATGCTTGTATTTACAAGATCGCCATGTCGGCGGAAGACATTTCGTCCGCTTAAAATGACAACGTTCTATCTCAACTTTCTGGCTGGACTGAGTTACACACTACCCACTTCTTCTACGGGGCTTGTCCGTTGTGAGTCAAACAATATCAAGCGGATTCGGTGTGTAATTTGTATGTACATGTATTACCAAACAGTAAAAAAAAGTCGTATCTCTAAGACAATGAGGACATGAAAAAATGCTTCGAAAATCAGTTGCTCAAAAGTTGACGAAAGTGAGTTCGAACCTTGACATTCTAAAAGGGCAACTTGCTGCTACTGTAAGCAATGAAACTGCTCACCATTTGGTCTCGGTCGATTTTTTTTTAATACTAAATTAAGTTCTCGGCAATATCCGGGATAAGCCTGTGAACCCACCATACCATCTCCCTCTCTTTTTGGTCTAGAAAGCTTGCCATATTCTACAGTCTTACTACAGATTTCATGCACACCAGAGCGCACTCATTTCTGGTAGGGAAATTGCCCGCACCGAACTGAACACGTATTAATACATCGTTTCCGGTGCAGTGAGCTTACTACTGGGAGCCAAAACAAAGATCATTGTATTCTACTTTTTTTGCGACTTTTAATTTAAAAATACCTGAAACTTAAATCAACATAATCGGTCGACACAAAAGCGATTGGACTGGATTCATTGACATTTAGGAAAATTAACTTTATAAATGTTGAAACTGTCATTTAGGCTCGAGTTGAGCAAAAAAAAGGGTCAAAACCGCACCACAATGAATTACTCCCACCACTATTTTTTTTTTATAATAAGATTAATTTTATAATTCTTGAAACTCATTTGGGCTGTATCGTCGAGCAAAGAAAGGGCTAAAATTGCACCACAAAAAAAAAACAAAAATAATGAATTACTCCCACCACTAATTTTTTTTTATAATAAGATTAGATCTAGATCTAAGCTTTATGAAAAAAAAAAAACGTTTTTATTTCCAACCCTGTGAGTGCCAAGGAGCAATTTCCTGTTAAGGCAAATTGAGAGAGGGGGCTGTACAAAATCTGGCCATTACTGATCCAAGCACGCCGAATATATTTTGCGAAAATGCTAAACCGCATGTTGTGGAGTGGACTATAAGTAAAGTCACAGTTTTTCTATTTTGTTTTATAATTATAGTAAAGTAAAATGCACTCGTTTGACCTCTTGTAGAATATTTGAAATAATTATGTTGGCCTTCTTCAAAATTGCTTTTTGCAACCACTGCCTTCTTTATGAAATACCATATTCATCGCCTTTTGTGCTAGGAGGTGAAAGATTTTACCAGTCCATGAATCTTGGAAAATTATTGCTTGAATGGAGTGCCTCGTAACAATGCTCAACCTGCCGTTGAAGTTTAGCGTGTTCAGCACAAGTGTTGGATACTGCATTTTGGGATAATTGTCATTTCTAAAGTTGCACACCTATTTGGTGATAACGATGTCCAAACCCATTTCGTTTTTCCTGTATGCTTTCGTGCGTAATATTTATCCGTATGCATGATACAGGTTTTTCGGTATGACCCATGGAGCTATTAGTACCTCCATGGTATGACCAGAGAGTATGCATGATACAGGTTTTTCGGTATGACCCATGGAGCTATTAGTACCTCCATGGTATGACCAGAGAGTATGCATGATACAGGTTTTTCGGTATGACCCATGGAGCTATTAGTACCTCCATGGTATGACCAGAGAGTATGCATGATACAGGTTTTTCGGTATGACCCATGGAGCTATTAGTACCTCCATGGTATGACCAGAGAGTATGCATGATACAGGTTTTTCGGTATGACCCATGGAGCTATTAGTACCTCCATGGTATGACCAGAGAGTATGCATGATACAGGTTTTTCGGTATGACCCATGGAGCTATTAGTACCTCCATGGTATGACCAGAGAGTATAGAAAAAACAACCACAAAAACAAAGTACAATCAATCCTAGCGTCAAACTGAATTAATCAACAAATCATCGGTTTCATGACCAAGAGACAAATAGACATCAAGGGCGAACACTTAACTTCTCTGTATGATGAAAGGGCAAACCGCCAAAATCAGGTTCTACTTATTTCAAGGTCATACCAGAGAGTATAATACTGGGTAATAGAACAACAAAATGAAATCCTGGGCATAGACCTGCTTATTGTGCGTATATGCGCGTGCATGTGTGTGTCTGTGTCTAAGTGTGTATACAAGCGTGCGTTTTTCTTGACGAAATATTATAAAAACCACAGAAAAACTCTGGGGTCGCGGCAAGCCGATATGCAAAGACAAAATTTGGCAAAAAGAAAAAGTTGTAAGTAGCAAAGCCTCGCGTAAGAAATAATATCCAAACGATACAATGAAATGCAACCCAAAAGAGAAGACAGAAAATGGCCGATATTTCCGCAACAACCTTTTTCAAAAAAAAAAAAAGAGCAAAAACAATAGAAAAAAAATTGGAAAACTTGATACATAAAATAATCAAACAATAAAAGATCTGAATATGAAATATATTGAATCTAAGTAGATTAAGCAGATATATGTAGTTTAGTAGATATATTCTATTTAGGTTAAGTAGATACATTCTTTCCCAGTTTGGAATTCCTCTTCTCACGGCATTCCTCCCCATCCCCCTCCCCCCCCCCCCCCCCCCCGGGCCTAGCATACCTCCCTAGGGAGCCAACATACTTCATTAGCCCCACCACATTCAGCCAGCTTATTTTCAAAAATGATTTTAGCTCTCTCCTTTCAGCTTTTCAGCAACACAACTGTACTGTTAACATTTATGGGAGCAGCATGTAATCAAATGGTCACACCAAGAAGGCAATGAAATCAACATTTAAAAAATGTCGGCCTGCTAAAAATTAGATTTATTGGAATGGTCAAGTTATTAACACGAATACAATTAACTATTCACTTATTTACAATGACACATGTACTTTGAACACAGCTTGCGCCCACTCATAACTGATGCCTCGTAGAAACAATCATTTACATGTATTTTGAAAAAACAACCACAAAAACAAAGTACAATCAATCATAGAGTCAAACTGAATTAATCAACAAATCATCGGTTTCATGACGAAGAGACAAATAGACATCAACAGCTACACATTGAAGGGCGAACACTTAACTTCTCTGTATGATGCAAGGGCAAACCGCCAAAATCAGTGCTGCGAGAAATTCAGTTTTGAATATTTTGTCCTCTTCTCATTATCGATTTCTCAGTTTTTCATCATACTACACAACATAAACACTAGATTTAAGAAAATTGCTCGTGTAGGGTAAAGCCCCCTGCAACACAGATAAGCAAAGCTTTCGCCGTTTCATTGTGCAGCAGTTCTTATCTATTCCCCTCTTCATCATGAAACCGACAAAATCTGAGATTGAGTTTATTTAACTCTTTGCATGCCATGAATATTTCCATGTTTGCCGGATACAGGAAGAAAACTGGGGGAAATGAATGAAAACTAACTACACCATATCTAATAATAGAAAGTCGACTTTCTTTCTTCCCGAAAAAAAAATAGCCCAGCATTCTTGTGCACCGATACATCGGTGATTGGCACAAACGTGACCAGCGGAAGAACCAATATATCGGTGACTGGCACACAAAGAGTTAAATCACAACTCATCATAATATGTTGTTGTTAGGGGAGCATGATATTTTACATTATAAGCCATTGTTGAACAGTGAATATTACTCAGTATTTTCTCTATTTGGGTTGGTAAATTTTAGACTAAACGCCCCTGACAACAGATGAAAAGAGTGAATGGCTGGGGTCTGTCAGACACCGACCGAGTGTTAAAATAGGTTTAAACAAAGACAATCCTAACTGGAAGATATCTATCTCAGAAGAATTTCTGGATGGTTGCCTTACATTTCAATGGTAAACAAGTCAGATCAATAAAAATCAGGGGCTTTTTTTAAAGTTGTTGTAATGCCAGTCAGCCTTGTGAACAGCTGATGTAACAAAGAAGATAGTACATAATTTTATGAATACACAAGTCTGAAAAATATGAATATACAGTGAATATGCTACATCACAAATTTAAGATTCTGCTGATTTCTCAAAATGTTCCATGAAAATACAAAAATTTAACCCTTAGAAGACAATAGGGCCAATGATCGGCCTAATTAGTTTACAGTGAAAAAGATGATGGGACTGATCATTGGCCCGACTGTATCACAGTGACAGTACTTCTGATTAGTAGCCAATCAGCCAATTTTGTAGCCAATACTTGTTTCATAAAAATCTACAGACCTGTACATATCAATGGCAGGTCTTCCTGCACTTGTGAACACATAGACAATTTTTGCCCTGTGAACCCACGTCTTTCTAGATTGGCAACATCCAAAATACCCCTATCTCCAAAAGGTTAAATAGAACTGACAAGAAACACCATAGTCAATCTTCATTATAAATTTTTGGCAATTCTAAAGCTGCTATATATTCTTTTTAAAGGTCTAGGAAGCTATAAACAAACTCTGACTTATAGTCCATGGAACATGAAATGAGTCCATCTCAGACAATTTTTGGTCTTAAGAGCAAAAAAATAACGAGATCAAAATAATGGCTCAACATTAAATGAAGAGGTTACCCTGTAACACACAATAAAACATGTTACCCTGAAACACAAAGCAAAACATGTTACCCTGAAACACACACTAAAACATGTTACCCTGAAACACAAAGTAAAACATCAGATTGCAGAGGCCTGACTTTCCTCTTTGCCTCCTTGCAATATAAATCATATGTATCAAAATGCATCTTCTTTCTTATATTTATGTGCATAGTCGTCAAACAAAAGTTTGCTCATACCTTGACAATAAAAAGAGTTGATTTTACCATATTTGGTCATATTACCAAGCCATATAGCAGGGGTGACCAAACCGCTGTTCACGAGCCACATGTGGCTCTTTGACATCCAATGCGCGGCTCATGGAAGTATGTTGGCTGAGTCTGTTGTTTTTTTTAAACATTTGGAAAATATGTGTACTTTGTGATTACTGAAATTAATACAAATTAACACTAATAACAGACTAAAAAACTGTACATATGAGTAAATATGGTGGCATACATGTATTTCTTAATACAAATTTTATATAAAATCTTTGTAACACAATGTGTATGCAAAAATAAAAGCATCTGCGTAAATTTTGTTGACATCTTGTGGCTCTCAAACTTCTGAAGTTTATTGTATGACATTCATACATTAAGCAAGTTTGGCCACCCTTGCCATAATAGCATATCTTTGGAGAAAGTCTTTTTGTAATTTACAATACACTGTAGCATATCAATCTGTCAGAAAGAGATAATTCAGTCATACTGCGGACTTCATATCAAAGAAAACTTAGTGAATGAATCTGTTACAATAGGTACTAACAGAGCAGATCTAACTCACTGGCAAATACAAAAGCCTAGCAAAAAACAAAGAATACACTCCAACATACTAAATGAACAACATACACTACTGATACATCCATACTCCTTCCCACCAGCCTTCAGTTTTCTTCTCTTTCAACCAATTCTTTCTTTCTTCTGCCTTGCTGTCTCATTTATTCTAACCTCTTATCAATGAGAAAAATTCAATTTAAATTATTGGTACCAATTTTATCAAGATTATATGCATCTACATGTCCCACAGCATTGCCTATCTGTTTGTTGTTTGCATTATGGCTTCTATTTTTTGGTTGTATATTTTCTTCTTTGCAAATGTTCATCTACATCTGATAACCAAAACTTTTCTGATGAACGCACAAACGGATTCTTTCGTCCTTAAAATAATAAAGTTAAAGTCAACCATTTGTGACCAAAAAAAATGAAGAAATACTATTTAACATTCGTTTTTCAAGAATAGCATAAAAAAGAAAAAAAAACCTCAGAGTTCAACAACAAGACCTTGTTGCTCTCATTCATTCTGTTTTCTCATTATAGGCAAATGATGCTCTATTAACTCATTGTCTCCGAGCTGCCGGTATACTGGCGCAAGGTTCTGGCCTGTCATGACGAGCTGCCGATATGTCGTTTGTTTCATTTACATGTTAACAGAATGCTTTTTCATGTATTCTAATTATACAATCAATTTCCAACATTTTCATGTATAACACCCCATATTTTGACCCAAAAGTGAACATTTAATAATGGTTTAAGTAGCATGGGGCGTCCAAACTGGCATTTAGGTTCCGGAGACAAAGAGTTAAGAAAAATCTGAAAAATAAAAATCTGATGGTTCTTTGTATTTGTATGATTCTTGTTAGCACTGTTCATGATGAGAATAAATATTAGTAAAGTAAACGAATAAGGTTTGATTCAATTCCTCACTCTACAGAATTCATACACACTTCACATAGAGGAGTAACACAGTGAAGGAGTTTTTAAAAGGCCAAATGATTATTCACAATTCTAAATGTGCAACAGCGTTTATTAAAACATCGTGTATCTTCCTTTCTAAAGGATGTTGCTATCATCTGAACCACTTCAAACACTTGGGAGTAGCTTCAAAGAAACACTTCTCACAAGAGAGCAAAATTTCTGTTGTAACATACAAAGCAGTTTTCATTGTACAGCATGTTGGAAAATAGTCCTGTACTACAGAGCAGAGCAATGTTATCTCTGAGCGATGGGCAATTTTCAGTAACAAATTTTTCTCATTAATCTAGTCCTCTATGATATATAATTTGAAATCAAGACTCCCTGCAATTCTATTTTTTCTTTACATTTGTTTTGAATATCTTCAAACTTCCTTATTTGCAAACTTTTCCTGTATTTGTCCAAATAGTGTTTGCTTAGGGAGTAGTTTTACAGTATGACCAGTGACTGAAGAACAGTCTGAACAAAAATGCAGGCTAAGATGACAAAGTCCAGCTTATGAACTTCAGAGAATAGTTGAAGCCGTACCAGTCCTTCCAAAACATTCCATCAAACATACTGCCACCAGGGGTATACCAGCCCCCAGGGTAATAGATGCCTGTGGGCAGGGTGTAAGCACAGTAGTTGTACCACCAGCCTGCTTTCATATTGACAGCACAACCTGATAACAAAGGAGAAAAATGAAAGAAATTAACTCGGTGAGCCTTTTGGAGCACAAAGGAGGGAATATCAAAACTGTAATCAAATCAGTGATTTGTACATAATAGAAAAGTCAAAATACAGAAAGAGGAAAGAGTTGTATGTAGCAAAGCCTCGTCTCTTCTTTTTGTCATGTTTTGATTTTGCTTCAAGCCTTGCTGCGGAACCACAGATTTTCTGTGGTTTTTGTAACATTTCATATAATCAAGAATCACACTGTTACAGTTTACTGTAAGTAATCAGAGCATCGAGTTTCCTAGTGTTTGCTCACAACCATACAGCAACATTCAAACACTTCACTCTGTTATGTCACATAAATCCAAGGGATGTATTCCAGGCAACTCTTGACACTGCCACACCACTGTCAATACTGAAGAATTCTTTTATTTAAGTATTATCATTGTCTGCTTGGCCCCTGATAGCTTTAAGCAAGCTGGACAGGTCATGGGGGAAGGACCAGACAAGATTGAACAGACCGGCCCTCCAGGTTCGGGGGTTGGGCGTAGGGCTAACAACCCTACCCTGAAATCCTTGTTGGGGTGACCTTACTTGGAGAAACAAAAATCGTTACGGAAACAGCAACATGGAAAAACCAACGTTCTGGATGTGATGGACCTTCTGAGTACCTCGCGACTCGTATGAATGCAAGTGGTGAAAGCCGAAAGGAAACTGCTAGCAGGATGAAGGAGGAACTGAACACCGCCAAAACCAAGACCAGGATTGGATACTGGAATGTTAGAACAATGTATGAATCGGGTAAGTTAGCACAAGTAACATCAGAGATGAGGCGCTACAACCTACACATCCTGGGTGTAAGTGAGAGCAGATGGACTGGATCTGGAAGGATCAAAACATCCACTGGAGAAACCGTTCTCTACTCTGGAAGAGAGGATGACCAACATCATGAAGGAGTAGCCATCATCCTAAAGAAAGGACTGGACAAATGCTTGTTGGAGTGGAAACCAGTCAATAGCAGACTGATGAGGATGAGGATGAAAGGACGACACACAAACATCACTGTCATCCAATATTATGCACCAACCAACGAAAACGACAACACAGACAAAGACGACTTTTATGAACAACTCCAGGGGGAAATGGACATGACGCCACGGCATGATCTCATCATTGTCATGGGAGACCTCAATGCTAAGGTAGGTAAAGATGATATAAATTATGAAAGAGTAATGGGAAAACATGGAACTGGAACAAGGAATGACAATGGAGAAAGGCTTGTGGATTTTTGTGCCTTGAACAACTTAGTCATCGGAGGGACCCTTTTCACACACAGAGAAATTCACAAACTCACATGGAATTCTCCAAATGGAAGAGACAAGAACCAAATAGACCATTTGATGATCAACGGTATGTGGAGACGATCCCTTCTAGATGTGAAAGTGAAAAGAGGAGCTGACGTAGCCAGCGACCACCATCTAGTGGCAGCACTTATCAAAATTAAACTGAACAAGACCGGAATCAAGACATCAAAGCAAAGACACCTTAATATTCAGAAACTGAGAGATGCAAGTGTTAGAAATGCCTTCAACATACAAGTCAAGAACCGATTCCAGGCTCTACGAGAGTCTGATAAGAACAACCCTAAAGAAAGAGGAATCGATTCAGAGTGGAAAAGAGTAACTACAGTGTACACAGAGAGCAGTGTAGCCTGCCTTGGATTTAATGAGAAAGGGAAAAGCAAGGAGTGGATCCAACAAAGAACATGGGATGTGATCGAGGAGAGGAAAGTCATGAAAAAGAAACTCCTACAAGTGAAATCGGAAAGGCTGAAAGAGAGGTACCAACATAGCTACACAGAGTTAAATAAGAAAGTGAAGAGACTAGTAAAGAAAGATAAACGAGAAGCCATGGAACAGCTAGCGGCAGATGCGGAGGAGGCAGCAGCAAGAGGAGAACAGGGTAAGCTCCACAAGATCACTAAGCGCATTTGTGGCAAGTACGGTGGAAGACCAAGTGTTCCAATCAAAGACAAGAATGGGAAACTACTGACTACAGAACGAGAACAGGATACACGCTGGACAGAGCACTTTCAGGAATTACTAAACCGGCCACCACCTGAAGATAGAATAATAATACAAGATGCTGCTGAAGACCTTGACATCAACATAGATCCACCAAAGAAAGAAAAGATAGTGGCAGCAATAAAGAGCCTAAAAAACAGCAAAGCCCCAGGAAAAGACAACTTGACTGCAGAACTGTTCAAAGCAGATCCGGATCAGTCAGCCACCATCCTTCAGCCACTGTTCACAGCTATCTGGGAAGCAGAAGCAGTACCAAAGAGCTGGAATGAAGGCAGAATAGTGAAAATACCCAAGAAAGGAGCACTCAGCGATTGCAACAACTGGCGTGGTATCATTCTCCTTTCTATACCCAGCAAAATCCTTGCCAAGATCATTGTGCAACGTATGTCAGATGCTGTGGACAAGACACTGAGAAAGGAACAGGCCGGATTCCGAAAGGGGAAAGGATGCATTGACCAGATCTTCACACTCCGAAACATCATAGAACAGTGTTCAGAATGGCAAAGGCAGCTCTATGTGAACTTCGTTGACTTCGAAAAGGCCTTCGACAGCATCCACAGAGAGAGTATATGGCGCATTCTTCGGCACTATGGGATTCCCAGCAAGCTTGTTGAACTCATCAAAAGCTTTTACAAGAACTTCAGTTGCAGTGTCGGAAACAGTGATGCATCCTTTGAAGTGAAAACTGGTGTACGGCAAGGATGTGTGATGTCAACAATTTTGTTTAACCTCGTAATCGACTGGATTATGCGGAAAACTACAGAGGATGCACCAAGAGGCATCAGATGGACACTCTTCGACAACCTAGAGGATTTGGACTTTGCGGATGACCTTGCGCTATTGTCACATAGTCACCAACACATGCAAGATAAGACGCAGAGACTACATAATTTTGGATGCAAAGTAGGCCTTCGGATTAGCCAGAAGAAGACAGAGATTATGACCCTAAATGTAGACACTCCAGCACCAGTGCAAGTAGATGACAAGAACCTCACCACGACGGACAAATTTAAATACCTTGGTAGCATTATCAGACCAGAGGGTGGCACAAAGGAGGACATCCAAAGTAGGCTGGGAAATGCAAGGGCTGTCTTTCAAAGTATGAGCAACATCTGGAAATCGACACAATACGGCATCAACACCAAGATCAGACTGTACCAAAGCTGTGTCCTATCCACACTCCTGTATGGATCAGAGTGTTGGCGAATGACAGAAGGTGACCTCGCCAAGTTGTCTTCCTTCCACACCACATGTCTTCGTAGGATTCTCCGCATCTTTTGGCCAAACAAGATTTCTAATCAGGAACTACTAAGGCGATGCAAGCAAGAAGAAATAGCCAACATCATCACGAAGAGACGATGGAGATGGCTTGGACACGTGCTGCGAAAGGAAGCAAATTCTATACCAAAACAGCACTTCAGTGGACACCGGAGGGACGGCGCAAGCGAGGCAGACCCAAGGCAACCTGGCGGAGAACAATCGAGGCAGAGATGAAATCCTTCAATCACTCATGGGGAACTCTCGCAAAGATGGCCCAGGACAGACAGGGCTGGAGATCCTTTGTTGCTGCCCTAAGCACCAGTGGGTGCAACAGAAATAGTAATTGTCTGCTTGCACAGTAAAATTACATATCAAGCACAGTCAGTATTTTTGCAAGAACAGTTCTTTTATTTACCTTTTATTATAGTGTACTCACAAAGTACTCTGCCAGATGGGCACATTAACAAACAGTAAGCAATCTATACACCTATTGATCACCAATATCTTACCATATGGATCTGGTGCATCATATGTTGAAAATGGCATGCCATTCTGATAGGACAGGTCATCTGGCAGAGATCCTGGAAATTCACAGATATCTATTAGCATGCTTGGTATATATGGCTTGTTTTATTTTGATATGTAGCATGGCTGATATAGTGACCTGAATCAATGTAAGTTAACCTTCGCTGTATGTCACTAAAAACTATGCTTGGCTTACATCATGATGTCTGATCGACACCCTGCTCCTAAAGAACAATTTATTAGGATACCTCTTTGAAAGTATGATGTCTGTTGGACCCTAGAAGATACTAATAGGGATATTACAGTAAATCTAAGACCTCTGGACTTACGTCTATGGGTATGACAATAACATACTCTTTAAAAGTATGGTGTCTGTGTGGACCGTATTACGTACAAATAGGAATAGTAAAAATGCATGTGCGTCGGCAACCATGCACATGCATATTTTGCAATTTTAAAACTATGGGATGATGGGCAATGACATCACTGAGGAATACCTGGAATTTCAAGAAAAAATTCCCAGCGATAAGATAACTACAAATGTTTTTAATGGCTTCTGGGTCCACTAGACCCGTGACATACGGCGAAGGTTCAGTATGTCACGTGCAAACTCTTTCTTGATAATAATGGTTTCTATTTTAAAATTAATTTGCTCTGTGATGGATCCATATCATGTAATGTCTGCACCTAGACAGTAATGCAGTTATCATATAAAACCCTACCTCAAAATGGGATTTCATGGGGAAATCTGAAACTGCATCTGACACAGACAGTATGTGCTCATGTTACTAACTTCACTCCATATCCTTATTCTTTATTCTTTTTTTGTTTACATGTGTCAACAGAATTGTCTCATAAAGTGCCCAAATAGACTGTGAAAGGTGCAAAGTGGCCATAATCGTGCCCATACGCTATAAAACCCAAAGTCTCACAATGAATGGAATAAAATCCTCCCCTATCTATAAAATGTGATTCTCCTAGAAAAGAAAAGTTTGGATTCAGGCCCAGGTAACTGGATGTTGATCTGTAAAAATGTTACTCTTCAACAACTCCAGTGACAAACAATATCATAACGATAATTTTTTACTACACCGTCTCGTGCAATATCATTTTCTTGTCCATCAAACTGATTGCTGTAGTACAATAAACACAGGCTGGATTGAAAACCTATCGTGACTTGTCAATTTTAACATTTTTTATAAGTCAGTACAATCTCACAGGCCTCCCATGTTAATTGTTTGTGTAATTTAAATAAGAATGACGATTGTTGATTTGCAGCCTTCATTAGCAGAATCCACACAGATATAGCTTATATCATGCAGATCACCTCTGTATGATCCAACGTGCAATCTGTATCGAGTTTCTCGGTGTTCCAGGTAAAAGCCAGAGTAAACAGCATTCTCATTTCGGCCGCTCCAGTCCTGCATATTTATCTGCAACTGATTGTTGCCTTTAGGATTAGAAAATCACAAATTAATATGTGTGTAATATGCCTAATTACCAAAATTAGATTGTCACTACAGGTATTCCTTTCCCATGGTCAAATGGAAAAGTGAAAATGGCCTCTAAATCATAAAACAATATAATATGAAACTATTGAAACAGTGATTATCCCAGAAAATATACGTGAGAAAGGACATTTTTCAAGGGCTGTTGTTACAAGTGCGTACGTCCCCCAAGATTTTTTTGTGCTCGGGGTACATATTTTAAAGCTTTTTGTGACTCTAGAGCCAGACAGCTCTTCCCGAAATGCTCAGTAACAAAGGCCTTCATTAATTATGATTAATTATTCTTTCATATTTTCTGTTTGTTTTCCTCCTGTTTTTGGGTTGAAAGCATTTCGATAAGATTTAGGGTTGAGAATAAGGACGGGGTTAGGGGTAGTACATATGTGTGTGTGCCTGGAGAAAGGTCCCAGTTGTCGCAAATTTTGGATTTTGAGATAAGGGCATATTCTTCTGGAAAATTCAATGCTGAACACGCTGCTTTTAAAATTTTAAACAATATCTTAAGTAGTTTTGAAGATATGACACATTTTGTAAGACAGGGGGCAAAAACCAACTTTTGGGAAAAACAGCTCACTCCCATGACAGACTTTTTGGATATTGTTGGGGGAGCGTAGTTTTATTACAAAGGCAAATAGGGAAACTACTGAGTTGTGTTCACTGCTCAGCTCTAGCTTTCTTTGTAAAATACTGCGCTCTCCTAACAAGATCCAAAAAACTTCCGACTTGGCTGTTTTTAGGGGACCGTGGCATGTTACACGGTAAACTATAGATGAGCAGTGAACACTACTCAGTATTATCTCCATAACGGCTTTGTAATTAGTCCACGGTCCCCTACCAACAATCACTTCAATATTACTTCTTGAAGAGTCACATGTTGTACAAATAATTAATAAAATAATATTTAAACATAAAATATTCCAAAATCCTTTTCATATGCCAGTTAGAAATGCTTAAACTTGTGTTTTCTGCTAGAAGTACATTTTCGACTGGGCACGACCTTTTCTACCTTTTCACCCCCTAGCTCAAAAATAGCTGTACCGACAACTGGGACCTTTCTTCAGGCGCACACACATATATGTATACACCCCCTAGTGCAAAATGTTTGGGGTGCAAACGTTCTTATAACAACAGCCTTTTCCAAGTTGAAAGCCTAAACCAGGTAATACGTCTATTGCAAGTGCTTTATATGAAAACTGACAGTGCCATGTATTAAACTGACCCTGTAGAGTTAGTGAATAGATGGCTGCTAGTCCTGCCCAGTAGTTGTCTTGTGGATGACCAAAACCTCTTTCATAAGCTGACCATGTCTGAACAAAAGACAGAGAGTTGCTCCAACGCCGAAGGATGACAGTGAATGCATTTCCGTCAACAAATTCACATGGTAACTGTGAATATTATGCAGAATGACAATTAAAATTAATCTTCCTTTCTCTACATTTCTCAGTGGTAAGAACTTTTACAAATGATGGTGATTAGGTTAATTTTTACAGGTGGCCCTTCATCGTATAAAGATTATTCCAAGTGGATGCTTGAATCGCAGTAATTATTTATCTAAAATAATCCCACACGAAGGAAATTTCAATGCTAGCATTAATTCTTTCATCACAACCCTCTAAATATAATTTAGTCCTAAAAATCTCTCCCACAAAATCATGCAGCTGGCATGGATTATATAACAGATGCCATACTGACACAACAACCATGATGATGAATGCCATTCTACTGCCACGACACTGGGATGAAAAGTAGCTTCATAATGTCTTACCAGCACTTCAGTATTGTTTAAGGTCAGGCGATACACTCCTGAAACATTGTAACCAGCTCTCATCAATGAACCACAATCTGTAAAATAAGAAATATATTCTAAGTCTCAAAATATGAGTATGAGCAAACAACACAGATTTTTTTAGAGCTTTTTAAAAATTTATCATGCTACATTGATGACAAAACCTTTGACTGTGATTTGTGAAAATAGATGAAAGTTGCAGTGCAGAGTACAGTACAGGGTCAAGTCTTAAGATAAGTGAACAGCAATATTGTACCAACAGAATCATTCTATGCGGACTGCATGAAATTTGAGAACAAGCAACAATGTAATCTGGAAAATGGGACAACCTGTCTCCAAAAAGAATACTTAGTGGTATAGAACATAGAATCTTAGACTTATATTGCTTTAGAAGTTATTCTATTAATTCTAGTACTTCAGACCGAATAAATGATTAAAAGGACACAGTGTGGTGATTCTCAGTAGGGCTAGATTTAAAAACATGCCCCTGTCATGGCCCACAAATTAAACAGTTAAATTCAGTATAAATAGATTATGTTTATAACATAAGTATAGATAAAACTTTCATTAATTGCAGTACGGTACTTGGAAGTTTAGTTGTAATGAAATATAGAAAGAAGAATGGGGAGGTTTTCCCCCCGTCCGCGCCACTTACCAAAAAGTTAACAAACATATAATACTAGATGAGCTACCGGGCATTGCCCAGAATAAACAATCATGTGACCCCCCCCCCCCTCCCCAGTATAATAAAAGTAATAAACTACAGTCTTGCTTCAGAACTCATGCGCACCACAACATTATGCACCAAACTGAAGTCTTGATAGGTTACTTTTTATGACATAGCCGGTACTATATATTACGAAACAAACATGCAAAAATACAGATGTTACATAGCAATAAACATTGTTATTTTTTTAAAATACATGCTTGAAGTAAACAACTTTTAATTATAGCCATCATCTTCCTTATCTCAATTGCCACCTTCCTGCCAAACTTGAGGCCTGAAGAGTGTATAGTTTGGTCAGTTAGTCATGCCAAAGGTTGTAAGTTACTGAAATATATAATAGATTAATTATGATTAAGATACAAGCTTAAACAACCTGCATTGGAATGGTCAGATGGACCTGGGGGCGTGAGGGTCTAGTCAGTTTGTATCAATGGGCGGTAGTCAGATTGACTAATCAGGCGAAAATCCGAAAAGGGGCTGGGGTAGTTGTGTTTTCTTGACTGGCGCGGACGGACGGAAGACCTTCCGAAGAATGACTGATAAAACCAAAGAAATTAGGGAAGAGACTTTGCATCTAGGATAAATTAATATAAAAGGCTCTTTGTATGTAATACAATAAATGAATAACACATGGTCTGCGCTGTCATTTCGTGTGGATCTAGATCTAGCAATGGCTTTAGTCTCGTCTGTGTGGTGAACCGTGCTGTACAGTTACCAGATGTAGATCTATAGGCTAGTCGATCAGTCCTTTGTTTTCTGTTTCAGTTCCACAAACGATATCAATTCTAAAAAATCGTTTTGCAGAGCTGAGAAAACTGAATTACTGTAGGCCTACCTGAATGTGTGGTCCTGTCTGCTTCATTGAGAATCTTCAGTTTGTCCTTGGCTATGCAGAATGACAGCGAAATACTGCAAAACAACACCATGAAAAATGCCAGTCTAGTTGAGTGACTCTGCATCATTTCGACTAGGGTACTCTTTTTACCAGCACAAAATGTGTTCCGGAGCTCGGTTTATTTCCTATGAGACTATCGGCGGTTGAAGGTGAATGTGCGCTTAGATTCTCATAATATGGCGACTTTCTCCTATTTATAAACGTTGCTGGTATTTTTTATGTAGACCGACAGGGTTATTTTATCTAGTCAGCACAACGGAGAAGCCTTCGGTTGAATGTAGACCTCAGTCCGCGTGTGTGTGACCCATGTTTCCTAAAAAAAACTCCTGGCGTATCCGGGGGAGGGGGGGTGGAGGTAGAAGGGGAATTCCCGTACGGTAAAAAGAAACACTTGCGTCCCGTTATTTGAAATCGCCAAATGTTTCAGTGATGCTGTAAATTTAGAAGTATTTTAGATTGTTTGTGAGCATAAGAAAAGAAGTGTGTGCTTGCTGTGTGTGTGGGGGGGGGGGGTTGAATCGAGGGCGATTATCACAAGTTATGAGAATGTCGCCGAGAATACATTTGAGCAATGAATCGCAGTCACATGATTAGAGTCTATTGTATGGATTGTTTGGTAGCCTAGATGAATATCTATGTCACGGGATGGTGAATCAACGTTAAAGCTAACAAAATAAATATCCTTGGGAATGTAACCACATGTGACCAAATGGCTATCACGGGTTTTTGCAAGTGACAGTCTGACTAACCGTTGGGCCATGTAGGCTACGTAGAAGTATGTAATGGTGAATCCAGTCTCACATTAAAATTGATCAACCCATAAGGTCCAGCAGGGGAACGGACGAGGAGAAAGGGGACAGCCAATGTAATATGGAGTACCGGTCTTTTCAATCACGTTATAAATTTCTAACATCGAGGGGTAATTCTTATTTATTTTAGTGAACTAATACAAGGCACAAGTGTAGGCCTAATGTTTTATATCTGAAAATTCTTAATTATTACTGGGGAAAACTGGAAAATCTGATTTCATAAATAATTTGAGTTTGAATTGGAAATCTGTGATGGCGACAATGAAGAAAAAAGGAACATGAGGGGTGAGAAGAAATAAGGAGATGGTGTGGAGTGTTGTGCTAATCTCTCTCTCTCTCTCTCTCCCTGTATCTCTCCCTGTATCTCTCCCTTTCTCTCTCTCCAGTCTTATTTATATGAGAGTGTTTAGTTGTCGTTTGTTTTCGTTTTGTGTGTGTGCGTGTCGTTGTTGTTTTTATTTAAACTTTTTAAAAATGTTAACCTTAGCCTAAATCAGAGAGTATAGATGTATCTTTGTCTTAAAGTTTTAATGTGATGTCACTGCCCCTATTGAATGTTTATAATCATGCCACTGATAACACAACAAACGATGGCCCATTGTCACAGCTTTTGTGACCTCGATTCTTCCATTGTTTTATTCTGAACACAATGGATCTGAATTCGTGACACGTAGATAAACCTGTCAATTGCTGTAATTTATAGTTTGTTTGTTGTTTTTTTTTAATTTTTTGATGTGTCGTTTTGTTTTGTTTTGTTTTGTTTTGGGGGGGGGGTGAATACTTAAATCTTAAGCTGATGACGCACTGAATCAAGTATTTTTTGCGTCTGTTTTGACTCAGAGCTCGAGGTGTCTGTTTCTGTCAGTTGACTCAAGACAGTACTGACGCGTCCGAACCGCTGGGACCAAACACACTCGTCAGTGCTCAAGGTCCCAACTTTAGTCCATAATTAGCAGACAACTCACACTAAAACAGCCTTGATTCTCAGTATGCCACCAGCCTTGATTCTTTGAACACGCTTCATTTCTTCTGTCGCCCCAACGTATCGCCATAATTTTCGTCATAATTGTTTCTCCTTTTTATTGTCTTTTTTTTTTTAATCCTCCTTTTTGTTTTTTTTTGTTTTTTTTTCTTTCAGACCTGGCGTTTCTCTTTCTTTTTTTTTTAAATCAAAATAAAATATTCCTAAGACGATTTCAAGCAAGATATTTGAACCAAATGCAGAACAATGAAAGCAAATCGCAATTTCCATAGACAATTTGTTCCCCTTGGGTTTTCTCGGCAATTTGGTTTTTCATCTTAAAAGTCTGATATCGTCAGATCCACTCCACATGTGTTTTAGATTTTAGGTCTTTATTTTAGGAGGTTCGCTGCTCCTGGCATTTACACCTCACTTTTCGTGCTTTTGTTTCTGTGTGTTTTTGTGGTAGGGATTACTTTTTGGCCTTGTTCGGCCAGCTCTTCTCGACTTTTAACTGCCAAGATACCTTTAGCATGCGCAACATGCACACAGACCATCCGAGTTTTTCGACCTTATCCGAGAAGACTAGATGCTCGATCCTACCTACCATAGGATCAGGGACAGGAATCCTCCACCTCCCCCCCCCCCCCCCCCATGTCTGCACCGACCAGGGATCGAACCCGTAACTTCGGCACGAGAAACGGGCACCGTGTCCTCTCACATATTTACAGATCATTACTAAAGGAATATCACGGATATATTTTCATATGCCAGTTTATATAATACTGTAAAATCTGTATGTCTTACGTGGTCCAATTTTTGTGAAGATCTTCAAGCACGGCTCAATCGTCCATTCCAAGACAATACAAAATCTGGGAGCCTCGTTATGAAACGCGAGCTTTGAAATACAGATTAGGTTTAGTGACGACATGCAAAGAATTTTTTTAAAAACGGACGAGAAGGGGAACAATAAGTAAAATTTTAATTTTCATAAAGGACAATTTTTTTTTTTTTAATTTAAAAACATTTATTGAAACGTAATGGAATGTTACGAGGTGTTGAAATAAAAATGTAAAAGAAGTGTCATATTCATAAAATCACTGCCAGGGTGTTTGAACAAAATAGTGAAAAAAAAGAATGCGCCCCGCAGGAAAATTGCCTGGTTGCACAAGAATATTCAGTCTAAACAATATTCTCTCTCTCCCCGTCTTTCTAGCCCCTCCCCCTCCCCCCTCTCTAGCTCTCTCTCTCTTCCTCTAGTCTCTCTCTCTATATATACAAATAATCTAGCTCGCCCCCTTTCTCTCTCTAGCTCTCTCTCCTCTCTCCACTCTATCTCTCTTCCCATCTAATTCGCTCACTTCCTCCCCCCCCCTCCCCCCCATTTCTCTGTCTCACTCACTCACACATAATCTCTCGCTCTCTCTCTATTCTCTCTCTAGTCTCTCTCTCTCTCTAGTCTCTCTCTCTCTCTCTCTCTCTATCTCTCTCTTTCTCTCTCTCTCTCTCTCTCTCTCTCTCTCTGTAAGTCATCTATCTCTTTGTGGTGCATAAAATAAATAGGCATGCAAAACACTCACATTTATTTACAAGATTTCTTAAATTAAAAAAAAACCAAAACAATCATTGCAACATTGTATAAACTAAAGCAGATTCTTCATTGAGTGATAATCTTATATTGTAAATTGATATATACACACAAAAATACAAGTTAGTGCATTTGAGAATGAAAGGGAAGAAGAAACAAACATTAAACAGTAATAACAACAAAGATCACAGAGTTTTATTTGGTTGAACACAGCCCACTCGCTGATCACGCGTCGGTGTTCAACATCATGAACAACATATCGGCTTTTTGCCATGTTTAGGGAGGTATCATACTAAGCCTGGTCAGACACAGTCAGATGCTGACAGACAAGAAGTACACACCATAATTCCCTGTATTTCCCTAGTAAATCCGGGAAGACCCTATCATACTAAGCCCGGTCAGACATAGTCGCAGATACATGTATGTATTTTTATGGGCAACCTACGGCCCTCCGACCGGACCGGATCCGGCCTGCCGAGCAATTTTGGCTGGGCTCCCGAAGTTAAGTGAAACTTACTTTACATATCGGGACGTCACTGAGCTTTTAAAAATATATACATGTATAACCTTTTCTTTCAAAATTAACATCCAAATAAATATCATTTGGTCAATTACATTATAAATAAGGGTTTTCGGCGACGGTATCCAGCCCTCTTTATCCTCACACTTTTCAGGTTTGGCCCCCTCCTAGACAGCAGCCCTACGTCAATCTGACGTAGATTTCAGTAGGGTTGGTAAGATTATCATGCAAGTGGGTTCCCTACATCAAACTGACGTCAGTCCGATGTCGTAACCAGCAGATCTATGTAGTAACGACGTCATTCCTATGTGGTAACGACGTCAGTCATGCTCATCTTACTTCCCTCGAGTTGCTGGCTGGATTACTATATGAAAGGTTGCCCATACCTACTAAATGAATCACTGACTGTAGCTTACAAGAGATACCGTAAGTTCATATTGACAGACAAAACGCGACCTTACTCCTTAGTTCTTGTTTGTTCTATCTCCAGTTTTTGAGAAACTGAGGATCTTTTAGTACCGTATGTGGAAAAGGTATAACAAATGCAGACTTTGACATTTATATAAAATGCATTGTGGCACTTAACAAGCTGTTTCACAAATCCGTTTTTATTCTAACTCCTTATCATAATCACTCAACTTTAAAGCCACAAACGTTTAACGTCGAGTTTCTCCGTTGAACAAAAAGTGGAGTGGGAACACATAAGAACTAAGGTCGTGATAAAGCGTGAACTTATCATTTTTTTCCACTCCTTTTATCTTATTCCTTCTTTGTTTCTGAAAAGATTTGCGTTCGTCTTTATTTTCATGGTCATAAAGACTAAATATACTTCGACTGATAAAGACGGAGAAGGCGCGGTTTTTTGCTATTCGCACAGAGATTCACTCCGGCTGACCAGGGCTTCAGGTGAACAGTATTGGTATTTGGGGTCGTGTTTGACTTTGCCATGGCGGGAGGCCGTTGGCCGCCAGCTGTGGTGATACCTTGGAGAGGAGGACGAGCCCCGTGTCGACTGCGACAGGTTTGGGCTGTTACCTGACCTGGACTAATATAACAGAAATTTTTTCTTCATTTTGACAAGCTTGCAAATGCCTAAGGCTTGTGGTCGTATTTTAAATAAAGATCAACCCTTCTCTTACTTGCTGCTGCTGTAGCAGTGGTGGTAATTAAATAATGACAGAGGTCACAACAACGATAACAACTTCAGCTTTAAGACTGGCGGCACCTTTTTAGAGTCAGTGCGGGAAGGTTCTCCATCAGCTGACTCAAGACAGTCTTGACGCGTCCCGAAATTGTGAAACAGCCTTATGTTTCGGTTTTGCCAGTCCGCCAGGTCACATCTCACGCCAAAAACGCAGACAAAACAAGACTTGGCTCAGTGTGCCGCCAGTCCAGGTTTAAGAAGTAAATACAGGGCAGTCTTAATATCATTATGGGCCACTGAGCAGATTCTTTTGTAATGCGGTGGGTTTTCTTGTCCGTTTCAAAAACCAATGTAAATTTGCATGCATGAGGCCACCATAACCCTTGGGGCATGTAGGCAGCCTCCCAGTGCGCACATGCATTATGACGGATCTGAGTAGACACTTTGCTCCCATCTCAGCAGTGTGCATACAGTAACTTTCTGTCATGACAAATTCCCAACAACAGTACCGGTATCATTAAGATGAAATCGAAACTGGATTTAATTTTACAGTTTCAATTTTAAAGTCAAAGATCCCAATTCTATATAGCTTGCTGGATCTTTCCCCCTCTCTATACCTTCTCCCCCTCCCCTCCACCCCCCCCCCAGCTGTTTTCTTGTTTTAGGGGGTCATCCATAAAGTACGTATGCTCGGAGGGGAAGGAGCAGGGAGGGGGAAGGTTGATCCCAGCGTATGAAAAGTATACATGGGGGAGAGGGGTCTGGGGAGCGCGCATGGATGAAAAATTAATACATGTAATAAATAACTTCGCAGTATTTTGGTTGAAATCACAGACGTCTGTAAAACAAGCCACGCCTCTTTTCAAATAATTGTGGAGTGGATCTGGCGAAATTCGGCTTAAGCTGAAAAACCAAATTCCTGATAAAAAAATCCCAAAGGGAGACATTTGTACTGTGGAAACTGAGATTTGCTTATAACATAAAAGATTTGCCATTTTTCTGCATTCAGTTAAAGTATTTTGCTTGAAATCGTCCCAAATATAACTTTATTTTGATTTTTTAAACAGGTATAAAAATTTCACCTTAATCCGACTAAGACAATTAAATTTGCCGGTTTTGTTCATCGGGGTCGGGGCCAATGAAATCAGCTTTCCAGAAATGTATACTTTATTGGAGTTTCCAAAGTAAAGATAGACTCAAATATTAAATTTGTATGATGAAGACTTGCAGTTGGGACACTCTTGATAGGGCACAGTAACTCTTTCCTGACAGTAATACAATAGGGTTAATCCCGATTTCGCCAGATCCGTTCACAAATTTTAATGTCTCCCACTTCCATTACGAAGCTACGGAGGCCTCGGTTTCTTCTTTATTTTCATTTACTGATGTCACATCCTTAAGCTCGGTAAGCTTGTGGAACCCTTTGCCTTTACAGGTTTCGCACGTCTCGTCTTCTTTTGACCGACCGATGATTTTGTAATATATCCAACGAACAACGGGAACAAGTGATCCAAAATGATTCTGGGGGCCGATCAGTCCCAACAAAGGCGTGAACAAACACAAGGCGTACAGGATTGAAAATCCTATCGTGCAAAACATAAAAATTCCGAATTGAATGAAAAATTGAATCTGGGCCCCCATCATGAAAGCAGCTGCTCCGAGAGTGGAGAAAGCGCCTGACAGTACGGACACGCCCATGCTTTCAAGCATATCCTGTACTCTGCCGACCCTGTCCGTTCGTGGGGAGTTGTGATACGCCTCTGACAAGTGAACGACATAGTCGACAGCCAGACCCACAACAAGTGACAGGTTGAGTGATTCGATCACCTGTGAAAGACAATAACACATTGTACTCGGATTTTACTACCTAAGTACAATGTACTTGAAAAAAAGAGAGATCATTAACTTTAGCATTAATACCTCTCTCTCTCTCTCTCTCTCTCTCTCTCTCTCTCTCTCTCTCTCTCTCTCTATCTCTCTCTCTCTCTCTCTCTCTCTCTCTTTCTCTCTTTCAAAAGCCTTCTATTGGGCCTTTTTGTTCGCACAGAAATGTGATCCTAAAACTAAAAAAAATCCTGAGAAACTGAACCACATAACTTATTGTTGTCACGTTTTTCAGACACTTACTCATTTGGGAAGAGGTGGGGGTTGGGGGGGGGGGGAGGCGTGCGTAAACGTTATCTTCAAGGTTCGACATGCTGTGAAAAGGGACAACAAAAGAACAATAACTCAAACTATTCCAAAAATTCTGCTTCTAATATTAAGAGTTATTTCCGCTATGCCCCGTTTCTCACTCACCGAGATTTTCCAGCCGAACATAGCAATGGAGCCAGCGATGGTCATTGTCACTAAACTGATAATGATAGTCGCCAGTATGCTGATGACGATGTTTGTAGTAGCCACTGTCAGTACAATAAAAGCCAGACATATGCCGATAATGATCCCCTGAAAGGCTGAATTGGCCAGTGCCTGGAAAAGAAAAGGTGCAATAATTATATCAAATGATGCTTATGGTGTTATGGCCACGACTGTAAATTCACAAATTCAGCCATGGACATTCTGAAATAAGTTCTTTATAGTTATCCAAAACTGTTTACTCGGTGTATTCAGAGATGGAAACATCAAAATGTTTAACAACCCACAGCAAGGCAGTTCTCGGGGAATCTCAAATCTTAGGTTAAAAAAGCAAACAAACAAAAATTGAGATCTTAGATGACAAATTGAGAGAGTCAGAAATAGAGATAACCCTTGGAAATATGGAAACAACACCTCCACCCACCCTCTCCCATAAAGAAAAAAAGACATAATGGCCTTCAAGTTAAGGCCCACCATGGCGTGGTCTGGAGCTCCAGTGTGTAAGGCCAAAGTGGCGAATGCGCGGACGTCATGAACAATGAAGTATTTTACAAAGCCAAATAGGGGAAAATACCGAATTTTGTTCACTATTCAGCTATCCTTGTAGGCCTTAATTGGCGTCACTTATTTTGTACTTTTAACTCCAATCGCCATGGGAAAACTCTCGCTAGTGTTTTTTTTTTTAGTCGCACTGGCACTGTAACAAATCAGCATCATTATTTATCATTAAATCAAGCATTCTTTTCATACTGTGCACCATGGGCCCCGCCCCCGATCAGCGTGCAAACTGTGTGCACGATTTTTTTTTTTTAGAGATGCGATGAAGGGAGTGTTTCATCTTATCGTTTTTTGTATCTTTGGAACGGCTTATGGCGCACGGAGACAAGCCTGTTTTGTCTTGGTTGTAGTATGAGATGTAAACTAAGCAGGTAAAAAAGGGACCTCACGCACTCGCAAGACTGAAAATGCCCGACCTTCGTGCTTGTTTGTTCCAACTCCACCTTTTTGCACAATTGAGAAATTCGACGTTGAATGTTTGCGGCGTTAGTTATAATAAGGAGTCAGGAGAAATCGGAAACTGTGAAATTGCTTGATAAGTGCCACAATGCATTTTAAATAAGCGACAAAGTGTCCATTTGTTATACGTCTTCCCTATACTAGAAGATCTCCAGTTTGTTTTTTTTTAGAAAATGGAGTTGGAAGTAACAAGAACTAAAGTCACGACAAGTCTGTCACACTAGCTCGAGCGCCTTTGTTGGGACTGATCGCCCCCCAGAATCATTTTGGATCACTAGTTCCCGTTGTTCGTTGGATATATTACAAAATCATCGGCCGGTCAAAAGAAGACGAGACCTGCGAAACCTGTAAAGGCAAAGGGTTCCACAAGCTTACTGAACTTGAAGATGGGACATCAGTAAATGAAAATAAAGAAGAAACCGAGCGCGACATGAAGCAGCCGGCGGAAAGACAGACCCCGTGCGCCGAGTCAAAACTCAGACCTGACTCAGCGTGAGCCTTAGCCTAGCTTAAAGTGATCAGTCGTCCACAGGACCTTACCTCTTGTCGTTTAAACTCATGCCAAGTATCATCCGGTGTCAACTGAAATCCCTGAACTGAAGGCGGTAGTTTTGTCATCTGTGGAAGCAATTTAGTCAGAGATATGTCAAATAAGAAATCCGTAAAAATAATCCAAATTCTTTAGTTCCACAGCAGAATATATAACAATGATGCATTTCTTTTTAACTTTGGTTTTTTTTTCAAGGCAGATACCAGCACTAAGATCGTAGCATAGCGCGTAAATTTAAATCTGAATTTTTTCCCATTCACCAAAGAGGTTACCATGATTATAATTTATATTATGCGGCCATCAACAAATGATTTCTATAGCAGATTTGAAATGTGACATAATAATTATGATAGAATTATGAACATACACATTGTGCCCAACATTTCTGGAACTCGCTGCCAAAATGATTGCAAGAAGCTTCTCCCGAGTCAAAACTAGTCTAACAACCCACCTTTTCTAAAAACACTTTCAGTTCTGAAGTCCAATTCCCAGTCCATTTACTTTCTCGATTCATTTTAACTTTGCTGTGTTACTGTTTATTTTTTTGCCTCATTTATCTCTAACTGCATATGTTGTTTGTGTATGTGTGTGTGTGTGTGTGTGTGTGTCTAGCACAAGAGTGTATACTGTAGATTTTGCTTGACAGAAAGAGAGAAAAAAAAGACAGAGAGGAGAGAGGGTGAGTTGCAGTTGGAGAGATGAAGACTTTTTGTAAAGCGCTTAGAAGATTTTTTTTGTGGATTGGGCGCTATGTAATTGACTATTATTATTATTACAAGTTGGCTCGCTAACTCGGGATTTTTAAAGTTCAGTTTCGATCACCAATGTGTAAAGTGAGGAACGGAACGAAATTTCCTGCCCTACTTTTTAATTCTACTCGAATGAAATGCGTCTGTTTTTCCCCGACTCAAAATGTCGGAACACTTGAATCTTCTGTTCAACTCAATTGTGGCTCAAAAGCAAAGAAAGTATTGAAAAATATAGGGAACTTCAAGACCTTTTAAAATAATTATGTCCACGTACACCTTTACGTCTTTCTATGCGTAATATGAAATGTTGTAGAATTTAAGTCGCAGCGGTTAAAAAGCCTTTCATGGAGCGAGGTCTTACTTCCTTTATTATATATATGATTACATCTACTAGCCGACCCTGGCAAGATAAATCTTGCATTCTTGGCGACACTTAGATTCGATGCAAAGACTAATAGATCGTTTTGTTACACCATAGTTCTTTGCAGAATACATTGATATGATAAGTTGACTTTTGGCCGGCAATGTGTAAATAGTGACGTAGAGCCCAATTTCCGGTCACACTTTTCGGTTCTATCCAACGAAAATGCGTTTCTGTTTTTGCGGCTCAAAAAATTTTAATATAAATAATAGTAAAGCCTGATTTTTGTTCAAAAGGAATGTGTCCACGTAACTCTTCGTCAAAAATTGATGCAATACACCAAGCTTCATAATTTTTGATGGCATAGTCGCGAAGTTTTAGCTGCTTACAGGTTCACCCGCTAGCTCAATTATAGTAAGATTACTATTATCATGTGTTCATCTCAAGCTCACCTCTTCCGTCACAAACGTTTCCCATGCCTCATAGATGTCCAGGCCCTCCGTGTAGGATATGACTCCCGCCTGTAAGGTCGTGGAGATTTCTATGCCGGCATATCTCAGCCTGGTTCCATAGTATTGATCTGGTCAGAACAGAGTAATGAAAGCTAATACTGAACTGTAATATTACTGAGTGGCTGGGCCATCCAAAAGTTAAGTTATTATGGGTTCGAACTTTGATAAAGACAAGTACCTCACAAAAATGAAGAAGAAAGGACATGTATACAGGTGTCTGTCTGTCTGTCTCTCACATCTTCCTCCTCCTCCTCCCCTCCTCTTCTATACACACACACACACACACACACACACACACACACACAAACATACATAACCAGTCAGGGTCGGACAATCGTGTAACTGAGACCAAGTTGCACAGAGGAATATGAAGTTACGTAAAAATCTGCTCGGCTATCTGACAGCATGACGAACTTCGTGCGTTTTTATATTTGTTAAGGTTGTTATTGACCATGGCAGTTGCTGCAGTTTATGTTGTTTTCGTTCCTCTCTCTCTCTCTCTCTCTCTCTCTCTCTCTCTCTCTCTCTCTCTCTCTCTCTCTCTCTCTCTCTGTCTCTCTCTCTATCTCTCTCTCTCTATGGGTGTGTCTCTGTCTCTCTCTCTTGTGTGTGTGTGTGCGTGTGCACGTGTGTGAGTGTAGGCGTGTACGAGAGAGAGAGAGGGTGTGTGTATTTGTTATCTCTGAGTTGAACAGTATACCTGGCGTAGAAAGAATTTCATTGGTGTCAAATGTGTCTCTACTTTCGCCGAGCATGATAGAATATGTGGCGTAGTCCTCCGCAAATGAGCCTTGGTATCCACCATTCAACCAGTAGGATTTCACAGTCTGAAGACATACCGTACAGAGAACATAAAATATTATAGGGTTTTGAAGACATACAGAGAATATGTTATAGGTTCTTGAAGATATACAGAGAACATGTTATAGGTTTTTGAAGACATACGAAGAGCATGTGATAGCTTCTTGAAGACACACAGAGAACCTGTTATAGGTTTTTGAAGACAAACGAAGAACATGTGATAGCTTTTTGAAGACATACAGAGAACATGTTACAGGTTTTGGAAGACATACAGAGAAGACTTTATAGGTTTTTGAAGACATACAGAGCACATGTTATAAGTTTTTGAAGACATACACAGAACATGTTATAGGTTTTTGAAGACGTACAGAGAACATGTTATAGGTTTTTGAAGACATACAGAGAACATAATAATATGATATGTTTTTGAAGACATACAGAGAACATAATAATATGATATGTTTTTGAAGACATACAGAGAAGACTTTATAGGTTTTGGAAGACATACATAGAACATGTTATAGGTTTTGGAAGACATACAGAGAAGACTTTATGGGTTTTTGAAGACATACAGCGAACATGTTATAAGTTTTTGAAGACATTTTGTAGGTTTTTGTAGACATATAGAGAATATACTGTGGGTTTTTGAAGACATTTAGAGAATAAACTGTGGGTTTTTGAAGACATTTTAGAGAATATACTGTGGGTTTTTGAAGACATTTAGAGAATATACTGTGGGTTTTTGAAGACATTTAGAGAATACACTGCGGGTTTTTGAAGGCATACGAAGCGCGCACTGATCTGTTTTGGATGGTCGGCTGGTTGGAATTTTGTCGTCACCCATGAGTTTTCAGCGAGAACCAATCAGTTGGCTGGTGCACGATGTCTCTTTGAAAGTAATAAGTGTCGTCTCTATCCAACGTCGGTCAATCAAAATCTGCTGATGCCCGCCTAGGTACAATGTCAGACCTTTGTATCAATAGGCAGTTCGCCATCTAGGTTAACTTTCGGGATACGGACCGGAATTTAGTAGTTATATTACTATTAAATTACTGCATCACCGTCTGCATCCCAAAATTACACAATGAGGTGAAATTGTTTAATACTGCATAATTTCCTATTGTATGTGGAAACGAGCACGAAATGCTGGAGCAAAAATTCAGTTACAAACTTTGAACTACATAACGTAGTTCATTTCTTGAATACATGTATTTTCATTTCGAATTTTACTGCGGGGGGTGGCTGTGTGAGATTAATCAAAAGAGGGGCCTATCAGCAACATTACTGCAAATAGTGCCCACCATGCAAACGAAAATCAGCAGTCCCAGACCCAGTATGAAACACGAGCCTATTGATGATGCTTGATACAAAAAAAAAAAGTTTCTTTGAAATGAAGGCTGTTTGATTTTGAATAACCATTTTAAAAATGCCCACAACTACTGGCATAACTGTGTTTATTGAATGCTACATAAATTTCATTATCCAGAGAGGCTGCCGTTCATCTGCCAACATTGCAAGAACCCATCATTAAAACCTGAAACATCAATAACCCTTCAAGTAGTAAAAAGAAAGAATATTTTCATGTGTACGGAAATGCCATTTTCTGGACACATGGAAACACTCTTTCTTTTTACTACTTGACGGATTTTTGCCGTTTTCGTATACATAAAAACCCAGCTTTAGTTTGTACACGTATCTGTGATTACCTCGAATCTTCTATAGAAGGATGCACCAAGGACAACTGTGCTGTTGTACAGGTCAGTCCGGTTGGTAAAGAAATCTGTATATTTCATTTCCGATGTGGGCAGTGACAGTGGTGGGTTGTAGCTAGTACTGTGATCCTGGGGACAGAAATGGGGGTATCTCTTTCCTGGGTGGGTAGATGGATGGATTAATGAATGGATGGATGAATGGATGGGGTAGATGGATGGACGAATGGATGGCAGGATGGATGTCGAGTGGCAGAGGAGAGAGGAGAGAAAGAGAGATATTGTACTAGCCTTACCCTCATATACTGATCCATGGCGTTGATAAAACACTCGAGTTTGACTTCATTGGTGACAGGATCGCGCTCTAGCAAGAGGTCATCATGACCTTGTAAGTTTCTTACCCTGTCACAAAATGCCTGAGAAGTAAACCAATAAATAAACAAGTAAATAACATTGGCTCGACTGTTCCCTATATTATATACACATTATCGCTATTGGCAGAAATTGTACCACCCAGGTCTACAAGTCCCGGGGACAGTAAAGACAGGAACATGCTCGTATAATCTAAACCTATGTTTCTTAAGGTCGGCCGTGGCAATATTTTAGTGGGGCGTGGGACTTCAGAATAGGGGACAAGGATTTTTCATAGAAATCTTAATTTGACAGTGTATTTTAACTTAACTGTAAAGAGCAACCAATGTTTGTTTATGTCGTGTCGGTGTTTCCTTGTTTATCTCCTATTAAAATATCGATTTATGTTTAGGTTTTTATTTTAGGAGGTTCGCTGCCCTTGGCATTTACACCTCACTTTTCTTGTTGTGGTAGGGACTCGTTTTTTTTTAAATTTATCCCCGACAGCGGCCTGTTCGGCCTGCTCTTTTCGATTTCCAACTGCCAAGGTATCTTTAACGTGCGCAACGTGCGCAACGTGCACATAGGCCCTCCGAATTTTTCGTCCTTATCCGAGAAGACTAATGTAAGTAAAGAAACCTCAATGTGAACTTACAGAACTTATTTTATTTTGAAGTTCTTCATTTGAGAAACTCAGAACAGAGTTAAACTCAGTCCTTTATTGGAAATTGTTTCAAATTTCGGAAAAAGTGTGACTTAAGCACTTCTAGCATCAGGGTCGTCAATTTGAAAGTAACACTGCTTACCATGAGGGCTATCTGTGCAGGTGTGGGGTTCAGATCAAAGGAATCGTCCCATACCGACTTCCCGTGACATTTGTAGTCTGTTTTGTGACAGACGTCTAAGTTCCGATTTTTCATGCCAAATGCTACGATCACCTGTAGGTCAAAAGACAAAAACAAAAACAAAGCAAAACTTTACTATGTGGCTGCTAGTGGTTTGTTTCATCTGACGTCACGATATGGGCGCTCCAACAAAATTCTGAATTTCATTTTGTCTTCAGTCGGAATGTCCAAGACCATTATATTTTGTTCGCCAAAGAGTTTCAGTTCTTCTTGTTGGATTTCATCTAATCTTTGCGAGTGCGCATGCTCGGCCGCCGTGCCAAAAAAGTATAGTCCACAATATAATAAACTAGCTGTGGCTCCCGGTGTTGCCCCGGATAAATTCTCTCTCTCTCTCTTTTTCTCTTTGTCTCTCTCTTTCACCTCCCTGCCTTTCTCTCTCGCTCTTTTTCTGTCTCTCTTTCCCTCCCCCCCCCCCCCGCCTTTCTCTCTCTCTCTCTCTCTCTCTCTCTCTTTTTCTCTCTCTCTCTCCTTCACGGTCTTTCTCTCCCCCTCTCCCTTTCTCTCTCTCTCTCAGTCTCCCAAAACGCGTTAGTGCGCCAGAAGCGCTGTTCGTCATAAAGAAATATGCCGTAAACTGAACACTCTTAAAGGCTGTCAGAACTATAGAAGAAGGCCAAAAGTGGACGAAATGAGTCGAAAACATTTTTTTTTTAAATCAACTCCTGAGTTCCAGTAATTATCAATGGTCGGGTTACGATCTGAATATCAATTTTTAGCGGTTGAGTCAGTAAATAGTGCCAATCATCGGTAGGACCTGAAATATATATAGTGTTGATTGATTAATTGATGATGATGATGATGATGATAATGATAATACCTTCACATTTTTGTCATCCAGACTCTGCTTGAAAGCATTTTTATTCAGGTCACTGGCCTTCTGATAGTTGTGTCCATCTCTGTATAATTGAATCTGTGAAATCATTTGTATTACTATGACAGACTCTTTTTAATTATGTGATCATAGATTGGAATGAAGACGGTAAATGCATGGTCAGATCAAAATCATGACTGAATGATTGATAGACGGATTGGATGGATAGGTGTATGAGTGGGTGGATGGATGGATGAATGGATAGACAGATCTATGAGTGGGTAAATAGATGGACGGATGGGTGGATGAATGGATGGATAGGTGTAGATGGATGGATGGATGGGTGGATGGATGAAAGGATGAATAGGTGTATGAGTAGGTACATGGATGGATGGATGCAAGGACAGATGCATGGCTGCATGGAAGGGTGGATGGATGGATGGATGAATGGATGATTGGCTGGATGGGTGGGTGGGTGGGTGGTGGATAGATTGTTGGTTGAATGGTGGGTAGGTACATGGTGGGTAGATGGATGGATGGGTGGATGGATGGATGGACGGAAGGATGGGTAGAGAGAGGGATGGGTGGATGGATGGATGGATTATGGGATCGTGAGACAGCGATAAAATCATGCATAAATTGTGAAGAACTCACCCCTTCTTCGGATATTTCCACCTCAGCGAGATAGTACAGAAAGGCTATGGCAATGCCCGTGCAAACACAAATGAAGACCCATCTCCAGATTCTGTGTGTCACGGCTCTGTGAAAGGGCCCTCTGAAGAACCTGACCACTGCATTTGGCCTGTGTCCTGTTTTACTCGTGTCTTTCTTTGCGCATGGGTAGATCTTGCTGTTCTCACAGGGTCTGAAACATGGCCAAGTCCACGTCTCCCATTTCTGAAAGGTTTGTTGGGAAAAGGATAATGTGAACAAAAACTGGTGGATGCATTTTATTAGTTTGTATATATGCTCATAAGTGTCTAAAGCAATCACTAAAGTAAATATATATACAGAACACAATCAATTGTTTTTAAAACGATTGTTCTCACGGGCGGATGCGCTTCATTAGTTTGCATAATAAACACTTAACTATGGGTGTATCTGACCCAGAATATACCCGGGGATATAAAATAGGCTAGGCCACTTTAACCCCGGGTATAGTCTGGCGGGTGGTATAATCTGGCCTGCTACACCGGGCTGTATGTGAAATTTGAATACCTCTTTGAAAAAATCAAAATAAAATATTTCTAGGACGATTTCAAGCAAAATAGTTTAACTAAATGCAGAAGAATGGCTAAGCTTTCATTTTATAAGCAAATCTCGATTTCCATTGAACATTTTCCCCTTTGGAGTTAGCTGTTTCACTAATTGGCGGGGTTTTGACTTTTCGTTGCCGTTTCCGTGCTTATGAAAACCCAGCTTAACTCATGGCAAGTAATGCTAAAAGAGGACTTGAACCGTTGGGCTTACCTTGTGATGCATGATGATGCAGGTGGGGAAGAAGATAATGGCAGATAAGAAATTGACCATGACAAGGACGCCGGAAAAGATTCCGAATGTGTTGACACCCAACAGTGGAGAAAAGGCGTTGGAGATGAAGGCGATGAATGTTGTCAGCGATGTGATCAGCATAGATTTGGACGCCCGACGGTAACATGCACTGTGGGTGACCAGAAAAATGTGGTCAAAACAAGCAGATGCAAAAATGAATTCTCGACTTGAAAATTGTGAATCAAACAAAGACACCAAAACAAAAACAAAAAATCCCGACCAAGTATATGAATGAATTGTTTCAATGATAGGAAAGGAACCTGCACCAAAAGTTTGGTTGGTACGGGTGCGGAAAAGGCTGCGTATTTCAGGGTACAAACAAAAAGATAAACAGACTGAAAGAGGCAGAGGTGAGAGAGAGAGTGTGTGTGTGTGTGAGAAAGAGAGAGGCCGGAGTGGGGGATGCGCGGGGAGTGGGGGTGCGGGGGGAGTGGGGGGAAGAGAAAGGGAGCGAACTTGATTGCAATTCATGTCCAACGTTTTTTTTAAATTTCATCTCTTGAATAATACAATTACAGTTACTTGACTGTATCCCAAACTCTAAGGAAATACATGGCACGTCTCTTGTATACAAACCTCAATCTCTCTTCCATATTTGCATGTTTTTCGTGAGCGGTGGCGCGCCAGGTGTCGTTGAACACAAAGATGTTGTCAGCTCCAATACCAAGGATGATGAACACTGACAGGACATGGAAAATTCCGAAGTATCTGAAAACAGGGGACAGCAGTTGGGTAATAGGGCAGTATTCACAAAAGTTAGAAATAGGGCTTTAGGCTAATCAGACCAATCGCTCTCAAAACAAAGCCCCGCGCTGAAGTAATCGATGACAGAAACCACAGAAAACCCGTGGCGTCGCAGCAATGGAAGGAAAGTCAAAATTTGGCAAAAGGAAAAACGTGTATGTAACAAAGCCTCCCGTGCGAAATAATACCGAAGCAATACCATAAAACGCAAAGGAAAAGGGAAAACAAATCAAGCTTTCGGTAAATTAACCTTAATCAGGACAAAAAATGTAACATGATAGAAAATTGAACCAAGAAAACAACTGAACAACAACAAAAACTGTGGAATATTAAAACAATACGAGCACTTGGCTGCGAGTCCAGACTAGGATTTTCGGAGAGCAGCACGGCAAAGGTTAATATACCGAAAGTTTGATTCGTCTTCTCTCTTCATTCACATTTTATTGTAACTTTTCCGCGGGGCTTTGTTACATACAGGCTTTTCTTTTTGCCATATTTTGACTAGGGTAGTTTAATCTTGTCATGTATACACTACAGATTGCCACATATACCTGACACCACTTCGCGGGTTTTACAAAAAACAGTAACGAATGTAATTTTTGAGCCCCCAGCTCCTATGGCCATCCGTTGTTGGGAGAATTGAAAGCATCGAAATCATAATAATCCCACGGAGCCTGTCACAGATATGATAATTTGCAAACTAGGACATGCTACGCTCTGGAGAAAATGGTTTATTTGAAAAATGCCAGACCTCTAATCTGCATACCGAAAACTTTTGAGAAACAGATCTTGCTAATGTAGGCAAAGAAATATCCTTGAAAGATGAAATAATCTACAATTTCAGAATTTCCTGGTATACATTAAATTTTGTTTAACAATGTCGTGAATCTGGACGGCAATACAAGGTGGTAAAATTGTTCGGCAAAATGTGGAAATAGAAGACATTACTGTGTTCTGTCCGAATGTAGGGGGTAATAATGGGTGATTGACCATATAAATAATTATCTTGCTTTTCTCGCTGAAATACGCAATTCTTGGTGACAATGGAACAGAAGGAAAATAGCTCATCGGAGCACAGAAGTAATAAAATATAGGTGAGCAGAATCTTGAGGGGGATACAGTACTAGGGAAATTAATTAAGGAAAAATGATGCGTTTAGACGTGTTTGCCTCGTTAGTGTGCTCAGAAACGCGCAGGACAGTTCGTGCCAAAGCAGAAGTCATGGGTTCGAGCCCCGCCAGAATCATTAATTTGTGTCTTCCTTCTTTCTTTCATTCCCCTCTTTTCAAAGCACTAACTGGGCATACACTTCTAGATGCCCCATCGCCTTTCTCTAACTGATTGGAGCACAGGTGTTAAGTTCTTCGTCTTAGGAGGTTCGCTGCCCTTGGTATTTACATCTCACTATTCTTGTTTTTGTTTTTCTTCTTCATCTTTCTGTGTGTTTTTTGTGGTAGGAATTAGTTTTTTAGAATTTTTTCCCGAGCAGTGGCCTTGTTCAGCATGCTCTTCTAACTGCCAAGGTATGTTTAACAGTGAAGGTATCTTTAACTGCCAAGGTATCTTTAATGTGCACAAACGTCCACATGGGCCCTCCGAGTTTTTTGTCCTTATCCGAGAAGACTAGGTGCTCCATCCTACCTACCATAGGATCAGGGACAGTAATTTTTCCCCAAAAAATATTCCATCATGCCTGCACTGACCGGGGACCAAACCCGGTACCTTCGGCGTGAGAGGCGAGCACTTTGCCTCTAGACCACCGTGTCCCTGATTGGAGCACAGGTAAAGACAGCATTGTTACCTAAAATCCATGACAATTCTGTACAAGAGGTTGGTTCCAAAGAAACTACCCAGTATGCTGAAGATGGCGAAGCCGGTCAGGAAGAGCGAACTGGTTTGGAACAGCATGAAGAGAAATATAAAAGTAAAGGAACCGCCAGCAAGGAGGAGGTCGTAGGTCACCTGCTCTACGATGTCATGGAACAGAAGCTGAGGAAATGAGGAGAAAATCGTTAAAAAGAAATTGAAAAAGCAACTATATTTCTTAAGAGATTTGTATTAACCATTAGTTCGCGCAGAAATATTTATTCATCTTTCTTTACGGTAATAAATCTCTCCTCTCTCTCTCTCTCCCCCCCCCTCTCTCTTTTTCTTTCTCTCTCCCACTCTTTCTTTCTTTCTTTCTTTCCCTCCCCCCCCCCTCTCTCTCCTCTCTTTCTCTCTCTCTCTCTCTCTCTCTCTCTCTCTCTCTCTCTCTCTCTCTCTCCCTCTCTCTCTCTCTCTCCAGAAAGGAACGAGAAACAGATATCACGAATCTTAAAATAACCACACGGGTCATTTCTTCTGGAAATGATTTAAACATACGGACTCAATCGAAAAAACATTGAAATTTTATATGATTTTTTGCTTGGCAAATAACATGTTGTTGCCAATAATAGTCAGAATATTTCAAAGGAAAATTTTATTAGAGAGATATACATGTATCAGGAACTTTAGCTTCGCCACTCTTTTACACACTTCATATCCTGCCTTTCCGCTATTTCCACATCTCCTTCCCCACTCACACATACACGCAAACCCAATTACGAACACAGGCGGTTATAACAGGGAGAAACAGAGGAGTCTCGTCAAGTGCTCTTTCATTCCATTGATTATCTGAGACAGGAAAACAAGACAAATTTCACAAGAACTTCAACCATACCTCGTAGGACGTGAAATAGACTGTCATGCCTGCCAAGCCATCTTCTGTGAGGTCGTACAATTCGCTTCGGAAGTTATCCACCTGGCAATAAACAAATCATTGAGTGTTGCAGGAGCTTTGCATGAGCGTTATAAAAAGTAAATGAACATTTAGCCAGGAAAGAAACATTCATTGCGCCATGGCCAAAAGATGCTTGCTTAGACAACTCAGAAACACAGCGAGTTCCAAAATGCACTGTCTTCAGATACCGAACATAAAATTCTATATTAGAAAAACCACAGAAAAACTGTGGGGTCACAGCAAGGCTATAGGCAATGTCAAAATTTGGCAAAAAAAGAAAAAGTTTTATGTAGCAAAGCCTCGCGTAAGAAATAATACCCAAACGATACAATGCAAACTAAAACTAAAAGAGAAGACAGAAAATGGCCGATATTTTGGCAATTAGCCTTTTCTTCAAGAAAAAAAAATGGGAAACTGAACAAATAAAACAATCGAACAATAAAAGATTTGAATAGGAAATGTATAGAATCTAAACAGATTATGTCTGCGAGTTCTTGCTTGGACAGTAGCACAGAAGCTTTGGTACACACAACTTTTTCTTTTTACCAAATTTTGACATAAAATTCTATACTCTATAACGCCCCGATGTTTATACTCGGTGATCCAATTCGAACATGACCCGCCATGAAAAATGTACTTTATTAGAGAATGTATTCCATTAAAGATTTTATACAGGTTTTATTTTATCATACATTCAGTTGGAGGACAAATTAACGTCCAAGTCGAGGAAGCACCAGAATTGTCTATTAACGCAATGAACATGCGACTTTCCGAAGGATATAGGCCAGTGTTTCTCAAATTTTTTTTGTCCCACGCCGCACTTCAATTTTCCAAAACAAAAAACCAACTTGATCGGACAAAGTTAGTATACTATAATATTTCCCAAAGTCCCATTTTGAAGTCCCACGCTCCACAAAAATATTCTCACGCCCCATCGCATATGCGCCCCACCCTGAGATACACTTCCCGCGCGGAGCAGTTTTTCACTTCCCTTTATATTTGAAATTAAGTGCGATGCTGCCAAAGAATTTCCCTGCACCAGCTTCACTGGGACTGAAGTTTCTTTTACGGCCCTTGACACGATCAGTGATTACTCATTACTGCCCCTGTTTAATGGCTTTGTGTGGAAGTAACTTGGAGAAATAAAGAAGACTTCATTAATCTTCGTACAACCCAGTTTTAAAAGACCAAATTTAATTGGGTTTTAAAATCGACATAAAGATTGCAGTTCGCACATCAGTCTTCGTCGAGAAGTGTATACGTTTCTAACTTGCACAAAAACTAGAAATGAAGAAAGAAATGTTAGTTCACTAGCATAGTCTAAATTCACAGTGCGACGATGTACAATGATATGAATTCATAATGTCTTAACACTTTCTTACCTGTTTATCAAAAGAGCATACAGTTATGCATTATCATAATGCCTGATTATGTATATCGTGTTATGTTCAGAGACATACTCCTATTATGTAATGTAGGTCACTGGTTATTGTGTTAACTGTTATATTGAAATGCTACGTCTACTTGTGTGTTTGCTCAGAGTCAGAATATTAACTGACGACACATCACAGTGTACATTCATTCACAAAATAGTCGGGAGTATTTTGTTTGTTTTGTTTTGGTTCGTCTTACCCCAATACATTAGTCTTTACTTGGGCAGCCCCATTCGTGAATGTGTACTATTATAAGTTCTTTGTCAGTGATTTGACTCAACTTTTGTTGAGGTGAGGTTTGAGTTTGAGAAATCACGTCGACGTGATAAAGTGGCAGATTGTGTTAGGAAGAAACAAGACCTTATACAGAGTATTCGGAATGACAGGACAGAAGGAGACCCACTAGAAGCGCTCGCCAACCATTCGCTTGTTCAAGGTGATTTTGTTTAGCTGAGATCATGTATCATCCTTTTAGGCGTTATTTGTTATGTTATTATTTTTTTTGTGTGTTTTTTTTAATTGCTAGAGTGGTTATTCTTATTGGCCAGATGGGGGGAGGTGGGGCACTGATGCCTTTAACAATGGGTGCCCTCTTCCCCTTTCCCCACAAACTACCGCCCACAGCACCTGGGAGGGGGGGGGGTGAGAACATTGAAGTAATCTCCGTTTAGCTCTTATGACCAGCACTAGCTGGAGGTGATTTACGAGCATTACCATGAAATCTGTAATGTCATCCAGCTGATCAGAGATAGAGTCTTCCGTCAAGTCCTCGCCTTCAGAGGGCATTCCCATGAAGAAAAATGTTCTTGTCACGGACGATACCGCCTCTGTGGACAGAAAAAAAAATTGCATACAGACAGTGTCGGATTTACCATCAGGCTAGGCAGGCTGAAGCGTAGGGCCTCAAAATCTAGGATGAGAGGCTCGCCGCCTCAGGCCAATCTGCATAATATTTTGTGAAAGGAATAGCCTTTTCTTACATACGGTGTTAGAATGCTCTGTGGTTTCTGAACACCTGTGGGTGTGAAGATGAGGGTTTAGGAGGGCACTCACAGCTAGAATGGCCCAGGGCTTCTCTTCATCTAAGTCCGGCCATGTATAGTATACAGATGAAAATCATTAAACTGATGGGAAAAACTTTGAGCGGTGGGCATCCGTGAACAAGGTAAAGAACAGGACAATGTAGTAGTGTTCATCAATCCTTATGGCCCCGCCCTTCATGCGGTGCGGTAGAAGTGGTGCTTTTGTGAGGGTAAAGAAACGTTGTCGTATCCTCTCTGAAGAGGCTAAGATCTAGAACTTGATTTTTAAAACTTTCATTTATACATTTTCAAAACTCTTTCTGATCAATGCAAAACAGTTTTTGTGAATTTTACCAATGTAACAAAAATTTGTGCGGAACTATTTAATTCTACTTGTGAAATTGAAACTGATGAAGCTCTCAGTACCAAACATAAATAAAGTACCCAAACGGACTGTGAAAGGCACAACGTTGGCCGTTATCGTGCCGAAGGGCCGTAAAACCCAAACTCAGACTCAAACTCACACTCAAATAGTGTCCACCAAAAGGAAGTGTTCTGACCCAGGTAACGGGCCGTCCATAAAGTACGTATGCTTGGACGCGGGAGGGGGGGGTGCTCCCAGCGCATGAAAAACGTACATGGGGGAAGGGGGTGGGGTTCTAGGGTGTGTAAGAACACCTTTCAATTACGGTAGTTAATTAAAAAGTTTAGCTTTATTTATATTTCTTCAACAAAAGGAATTATAGGATTCTTTAAAAATCAACATTCTGAAGGCCTTATGTTCGGGTACAAGGATGTGTGTGTGTTTTGTTGTTGTTGTTGTTGTTTTTTTTTGGGGGGGGGGGAGACTGGAGCCAAGCATTATGAAGATTGTACAGGGGTTATCGGGGTAGAGGTAGGGGTCCAAAATCGAGCCCAAATACTTTTTGGATAGCCCCTAACCACAAGAAACCTTTTCATTGCTCTGCCTGAAATGTGTCTAGAAAACCCACCTGTGGCCGTAATGACTGCCGATTTACTGACCAACGACTCCAGTGTCGGTCTCAGCCCAGGCATACTCCAGGCCGTATACAGTGTTCCAGGGATGTCAGAAAACGTTGGGTCATGCAGGGAATCGTTCATGCTGCCGTCAAATAGCCTGTCAAATTGCAAATCATACGATTTTCATACACAACAAGCGATTAAGCTGGGTTTTCACGTGTGCGGAAACGGAAAGTCAAAAAATCACAAAGTAGTAAAAAGAAAGAGTGTTTCCATGTGTACGGAAACGGTGTTCCCATAAAAATGAAATTAATATTCCTTCTATTTCACTACTTGAAGGGCTTTTGACGTTTCCATTGCCGTTTTCGTTTCTGTACCATGAAAATCCAACTTTAATCGTTTGCGTTATTCGACCTGTCGAGTCAAACATTAAACAAATAGGTACTCAAGTTAGTTTCATGTTTCTAGCTCGAACCTGGAGCAATTCAAATTGACCATCTTGTGTAAGAGAGGCCAGGTTATGGAAAACTATTTAAGCATGGAAATATGACTTTTCAACGGAGAGCAATATGTTTCGGAGGATCACATACTTAATTGCTTATCACTATCTTAATTCTTGTTCGTTCTGTCTCCTTTGACTGAAAAAACTGGAGATCTTTTAGTGTGTAGAAGAGAATGCACATTTTGACATTTGTTTAAAATGCCTCCTGGCACTTATCAAGTTATTTCACAGTTCCAATTTATTTTAGCCCCTCACCATAATACTAAAACCGGAAATGTTTAAGAATTTTCAGTTGTGCAAAAAATGAAGTTGGAACAAAGAGAGGTAAGGTCATGTTAAGTTGGCGCGATTTTCTACGAGCAATTCAAACCAAAAACTGATATGCCAGTGACGCTGCATTTGAAAAGCATTTCCCACAATTATTGAAAAACAAGTCTCAATAATTACGATCTTCGTTTCGGACCAACCTTATTAATGACATAGGTTTTATGCAGCCAGCTGATATGTTGTTTGCATCCTGCTTGCAGTATTCTGACCATTTCGGTTTACTGATAAAATCTTCCTCCACTTTCTGCATAGCTTCCAGTCTGGCTTTGGTCAAGACGTTGCCCCCTGTGTAGAAAATCTGTAAGTTGCTGGCGGTCTGTGTCCTGACACCTACAACTGCGGCACTGGTGTTAGCTTTCATCAGTAAGCTGGATGGGACATAGAAAAGACACTAGATACAATAAGATAAGACAACCCCTTCTTTGAGCCTCTAAAAAAAACGTGCACCCAGTTTGCGCTCTGATTGGGTTCGGGGCCCATGGCGGATTGCATGAAAATAATGCTCAGCCTACTGGGGGAAATTCGGGTCATGGGGTTGGGGGGAGGGGGGGTGGGGGTTTGCTCCGATGCCAAAATGTATTAAAAATTTAAAATTGCATGAACGCTCCCCCAAGACACACCCATCCCCCACCCCCGTCAGTGAACGCTTTTCATACCCTAGTGGCACGCCGCCCCCCGCCCCTCTCTGAGTGTATGTACTCGGTAAATGACCCTAAGAAAAAGACATGGGGGGGGAGGGGGAGGGGGAGAGTTTGGGAAGGAAGGGCGGGCACAAAAAAGATTTCGGTCGAAAGAAACGAATAATAAATAGTGGCACACGTGCCATACGTCTATCGTCGTGACCACTCCCACTTGATGACTAAATGCACAGTCTCGTCAGTTACAAGTGGAACAGGGCGATGGGAGAAACAAGTGTGTTCCTAGAAATCAATAAAATCTACTTTAAACGCTCAATATTGTGTTTGCATTATTTTGTGATTAAGAGGGAGGAGAAATTAAAATCAATGCCTTCCATTATAAAGCTCTAGTCCAATGTTTACATTTGATATCTAGTATAATCTAAATATACTTCCCTCGGTGAGATCAAGTACACGAAAAGAGATTACGATGATAGCACAAAGGCCATAGTTTAAACAGTGTAGGTGCTCTGTGTTTTCTTTTGGCTTTTCTGTGTGACAGAAATTATGCATACTGTCATGTGAAGTTATTGCGAAGTATTTGCATGATACCAAACTCGGTGTACACGAAAGAGATACAAAACAGTAAAGGCTCTTAAGTGCTATCATATCGAAGGTAACCGGATACGATAAGATGGAGCAGCTGGGGCCTTTTGCGTCCACAGGTTTTGCGCCGAAACCTAATGACGAATACGAGGGACGCACAGACTTAGTCAGCATGCTAGCACCCTTGCGAAAATGCGACGCATAGGATTGACGTCAAGTTTGCACATAGGAATGGCGTAGTTCTTACGTGGATCCGCTGATCACGACATTGCTCCTACGTCAGTTGATGTAGGCAACCCACCCCAATGGTAATCCTACCAATGCGACGGAAATCTACCTCAGATTGTCGTGAGGTTCTTGGCTGGTTAAACAATGACGTATTTTACATCGCCGAATAGAGGGGAAAAAAATTACTAAATTGTGTTTATCGTTTAGTTGTCACCCTTCACCTTGACTGAAGTAGCTTACTTTGTAAATATATGTATATAATTTCAACCGACAAAGGAAACCTCTGGTGTTTTCTTGTAAGTTGTGGTAACACTTTGACAAAACTCTACTATTAATTTATCATTATACCAAGCACTCTTTTCATGCAATGCAAGTCTTAGGCCACACCCCAAATCGGCGAACTGCTGTGTGCATGCTATTTTTATAGAGGACGCCGCTCTGTCTTATCAAACTCTTTGCTAATATTAACCAAATTTGTCATATCAGGTGTTTACACATTCTGCTATTACTATATTGATAATGGGCGTGTCTGGTAGATAAATTTAACATTAAGGAGTGAAACAGGTCAAGGCTGGTGGTAGGCGCTAGAAAGGTGGCTCGCCGCTGGGTCGCTGTGTGGGCAGTGCCTGTTGTGCTAGTGTGAAGCAAAATTTATGCCTACATCAGCTTTAGTCTGTTTCACCCCTAAGTCTAGCACTAACATCATCCGATAATTTCAATGAGATCGCCCGCACCAGCCAAAAAAGTTGGATTTCACTGACAGTCAGTGTTGTGACGTCATCATCCAACCAGTCGCCAATCAAAATCGGCCAGTATGCGCCAAGGCTAACGATAAGACTGAGAACTCTCATTGATAAGGGACCGATTTTCTAATTACAAAGCCGAAGAGAGAAAATACTGAGTTGTATTCGCTGGTCTTCTGTAGCTTACAATGTAAAGTACTACGCGCCCTTAACAAAAGCCAGGAGAAACTGTAGCTTATTTCATGTGGAAAGGCAGTAAAAAAAAAATATTCATGCTTACTCGTCCTCATTTCTGGAATTCCATGCTCTCATTCTCAGGTAGATATCATGGTCCTGGACATTCAGAGGTACCTATGGACAAAGAAAAATAGGACTGTTGTTTAAACTAGTTGGCCCGCTGTCTTGGTGAATATACAGATGTGATTTTTATAGTCGAGTTTCGATCACCAATGTGTAAACTGATGCGCAAAACGAAATTCCCCGTCATACTTTTTAATTCTCCTCGAAGAAAATGAGTTGTTTGTTTTTTTTTCGGTTCAAAATGTCGGAAAAATTTTCTTCTGTTCAACTCAGTTGTGACTCTAAAAGAATGAAAGTATTAAAAAGTATAATGAACTTCAAGACCTTTTAAAATATGCCCACACACATTTACGTCTTTCTGTGCGTAATATATTTCGTAGAATTTAAGGCTCGGCGGTTAAAAGCCTTTCATCATTACATTGGAGCCTTTACTTCCTTTATAATATGACGGTCGACATCTCTGTCTCCGAGTCTGAGAGTCTTCTATTAAAATCTTAACTTCTTCATTAATTTCCCTGACGGCGATTTTTGTTATTATGAGAAATAGACAATTTTAACTATTATAATCAAATTCAGGATGCCTGAATTAGCAGAAAAAAAATGTAAAAAAATGTGTTTGTCATATGGTTGCCATGGAAGTGCCGCCATCTTGGATTTTGAGTCCCCAAAAAGTACCAAATTCAATGTAGATAGGCTTCGCCAAATTTTACTGGATTTATTTGAAACTTGTCTTATTCAATCCAATTGAAAACTTTATACAGAAGAGAATTTTGATATCTCTGACAGATCTTTTGTTATAAATTTTTGAAAATGGTATGTAGCGTGTAATTCCATTTTTTCTTATTTTCTATCACAAAAAAATTCAACCCCAAAAAAAAATGAAAAGTTAAACAAATTTTCTTCTGTATGAATTTTTTTCATTGTTCAAATATGTTGTCAGCCAAATTTTATATCAATTGGTCAATAAATAAAAAACTAGTTCACAAATCACTGATTAAAAGTGCAATTTCGAGAAAATCGCATTTGAAAGTTTTTTTCAATAAAAATGTTACACATGGCTAAAGTCATCATTACTGGTGTGCTGGGCCTCAACAATGATTTCCAAACCACCAAAGGCTTATGACAGATGTGTACGGAGGAGTAGCCTAGGGGTTTTGATAGCGACACTAAGATGTTATTTAGGGCTAATTTTGCGGCCCAATGACATGATTCTTGTGCCTTTTTCTTGACCCCCCACCTCACTAAAAGGCATATTTCAGGGTTATAAACATTCAAAATTGACATTTGGTTAGTAAAATAGTGTTCCTAAATGGATAAACTAACTGAAAAGTACAAAATCGCGATATCGATATTTTGAAGCCTACTTTCGATTTCAGGTCTTATTATATATGTGATGTAATAAGTTGTATAGCGCTCAAATCCACAGAAAATGATGTGCTCTAAGGCGCTGAACTAAAATTTCAAACAGGATTAACATAAAATCAATTCATCATGCCCCCACTCATGTACATTAACAAATACTTGATCTACTCTCATCCTCAAACCTCTGAGACCAAAAAGGGACATCATTCAGTTTCAATGAAAGTCGTTGTAAACAATTCAGTTGTGAGCGCCCACTTTGAGAACCACCAGTTTAGGGCCTCAGCTAGGCAAACTCAGGCACTGCAAAGTGTCCACAACTTACCCCTTCAAAATCCAGTGGAAACAGATCGTAGCCAGCAACAACCAGAATTCCAGTGACCACAAAAAAGAAGATGTGGCCGCTAAGTGTTAAAACTGAAAAAAAACAGCAACAGAAATTATAATGCAAAATGATATATTATTATTAAATGTTCCTCTCCCTTTCGTGTGGCTTTTGTAATACTTCGTAGAAATTGACAGTTAATATACTGTATGCGATATCCTGGAGCTATTAAGAGCAATGTGATGAACGATAGAGAACCTAAAGATGTACCCGGACTTGTCCGAGATGCCTGCTTCTCTCTCTCTCTCTCTCTCTCTCTCTCTCTCTCTCTCTCTCTCTCTCTCTCTCTCTCTCTCTCTTTCTCTCTCTCTGTCTCTCCCTCTCCCTCTCTCTCTCTCACTCTCTCTCGTTCTCTCTCTCTCTTCACATCCACTCTCGCTGTCCGTGATTGAGATCTTTTGCAAGCGGGAGGTCTGGTTTATGTAAAAACAAAAAACAGACAATGCGGGATTATGTTTGGCAATTTTGTTGTTGTTTATTTAAGTCCGAAGTAGGTCCATATCAAAGACGTTGATCAACATTTTAAAAAATACTTTCACAGCATATGGGAAAAAAATACAAAAAGCTATAAAATGATCAGGTTCTGGGAAGCATTAGGAATAGATTTTATGTTCATTCCTTGGCAGTGAAGGAGCAAAGTGGCCGTTATCGTGTCGACACCCAAAAACCCAAACTCAAAAGTCACACTCTTGGCGGTGAAACTGCACCAAAGTCAAAGATCTATAGAGAATTTTGCAACGGAGCTGGTGCAAAATCTGACCACAAATATGAAGGGGAGTCCATAAAATACGCATATGGGCTCGTTTTTTAGCAATGTCTCTCCCCTAAATACCCCCCACCCCCGGCCCATACGCTTTTCAAGCACATGGCCTCAGCCCAATCTCCCTCTTTGTACGATCACATGACTCTTAGAATGGTAAATGTCCATCATAGGGCCTTGATGTTTATCAACTTTTAATGATATTTTCACAGATTTAAGTATTTGACTGTTTGCATGATGTTTACATGTGAATCCAAGAAATACTTAATTTGCTGGGGGAGGGGAGGGGGTGTAATTAAAACCAAACTTTTCAGTTGGGGAAGATAGGGGGGGGGGGGCGAGGGAGGGAGAGACAGAAAGAGAGAGAGATGAGAGAGCGAAAGTTTGAGAGCATGAATAAGAGAGAATGTGGGAGAGAGAGAGAGAGGGAAAGGGGGAGGGGCCGGGAGGAGGTACGAAAGAGAGCGAGGGAGAGAAAGTGAGGCAGTGTGCGAGAGTGAGAGTATGAGTAAGAGAGAGAGCGGGCGAGAGCGAGTGAGAGGGCGGGCGAGAGGGAGAGCAAGAGAAGGGAAGAGCGAGAGAGAGCAATAGAGACGCAGAGAGGTAGAGTCAGAAAGAATGGGGGAGAAGGCTGGAGAGCTTGTTAAGAAATACATGAGGAAGAGAAGCAGAGGTCAGAGTGGAAGACTATAGAGAATCAAATAGTCCATGGACCAGAACAGATAATGGCTATGTCTATGTGGTGGGCTATGTCCCCTAGGGACACTGGGACATTCATAATTAATTGACGTGACCAGTCTATGTATTCTACTTGAACCCTGGGCTAAAAATACCCGGAAACCACATGGTCATTCGCGTTCCTTTGCCATGGCAACCTCCGCGCCCTTTGTGTAAATTTCATTCCTTGTTTCATATTGTTCTACCCCTAGATCAGAGTTCCCTACACTTTCTTTAGAAATACGATCGTGCAAAAAAAAATTTAAAAATTGCCTAGCGCAGGCTCTCATTTTCCTCTTTCGTGTGACGCCATATGGAGGCCTTGGTTCTTGTTTGTTCTATCTCCATTTTCTGGAAAACCGGAGATTTTTTGGTATATAGAAGAGATGTAACAAATGCACATTTTGACATTGTTTAAACTGCGCCATGGCACTTAGCAATAAAACGTTGTGACCACCTGACCAAAAATTATGAAACCTTATGGACTGCCTCAATTTTTGACGATAAGCTACGTGGACACATTCACTGTTGGACAAAATTTTGTCTTTATTTACGATTGTTTTGAGCCGCGCAAAAGAGACACATTTTCGTCGAGTAGAATGAAAAAGTATGATCGGAAATTTCATTCTTCACCTATCTTCTCACATTACGAGGGCCAAATATGAACAAATGTCACAATAAATGTGCAAGTTAGCTTGCGCGGTGCTGCTAGTAATATTAAAGCTACAAACGTTTGACGTGGGATTTCTCGATTGCGCAGAAAGTGAAGTTGGAACAAATAAGAATTTAGATCGTGAGATGTAAGAAGACGAAACTTTAACAAGGGTTCTTGGAAAACTTTGTTGAAGTTTTCTAAATCTAATCTGGGTTGTGTCAACTTATTCTTTCAAAAAATGTTTATGACTTTTTTTTTTTTTTAATTCAAACAAACGTTTATTATGAAACAGTTGGGTAGAATAAAAGAATTATTGCATTTTATTGGCAAGTATTTTGGAAATAAAATGCAATAATCCCATCTTTCATAATGCAGTCGCTTAGGGTAATGCAAATAATTATTAGCTTTTAATATTCTAGTGCCCACACGTATCCTATCTTGTCCAAAAGCTCTGTAACTAAAATAGTCAAAAATACATGATAAACATTCGCCGAGAATAATTATTTATATTGCTAAATTAGAAAGTGGTTCACACTGAACACTTGGTGAAGAGTTCCAAATAAGAAATAATGGGCATTAAAAGGGAATCTTTAAGCAAGAGATATGCCATCAAAATATAGCATGTTGCGCACTTTTTTTTTTATTTGTCTATTTATTTATTTATTTATTTATCCAAGTATTTATTTATAATGTTATTTATTTATTCATTTATTTATAGCGTTATTTATTCATTAATTTATTTATAGTGTTATTTATTCATTAATTTATATATAGTGTTATTTATTCGTTCATTTATTTATAGTGTTATTTATTCATTTATTTATTTCAATTTTTATTTATTTATCTATTTATTTTTTATTTACCTACCTATTTATTCTTTTACTTACTCTGTGTAATTACTCATCTTTATTTATTTATTTATTCATTTAATTTATTTACCTACATATTATTTCATTTACTAATTTCTATTTCGTTACCTATTACTGATATTATTTATTGATTTATTTGCGACATTGTAAAGATAATATTCTAAATCTCTTACCTAATATGACCTACTTTTATGGGATTATCAGCTTTGTCACTGTCAGATAGTTAGAGACCCGTTCTCTAAACCGTCGCTGTACGAACGAAAATATTCGCAGCCCGGGGATAAAATCCTTCACAGTCAACTGCTTCCCCTTTGTAAGCACTCCAAGCACACATCAATATTTTACTACCCTGTTATGTTAGAATGGGTTATCAGTACGGATGAGTGATTGGTGAGGTAGTTGGGTTTTGCGTCACCCGTAACGACCAACGGGCGTGCAGTTCTACCATGTTATGATAAAAGACGGTATAAGCCAGTCTGGAGCAAATTCACTTTTTTAAAGTTATTTTATGGAATGAAATGTGCTCCGTCTTCATATCTGGGTGGACAAACCTGTGTTTTCTTGTGTATGGAAAAGACAATGGAAACGTAAAAAATCCATCAAGTAGTAAAAAGAAAGAGTGCTTCCATGTTTCTGTAGGCGTGAAAGCATGCTTTCTCTTTCACTATTTGAAGGGTTTCTTGGCGTTTCTGTTGCCCTTTCCGTTTTCGTGCACATGAAAACACAGCTTAATGGTTCTCTTTGGTCATCGCAGAGTGGAAATTACACGTCGGAGCCATCCTAACTGTTCGTACGCTCGGAGTGGGCAGCAGAGATGGGCTTGCTGGAAGGTGTACCTATGTTTTGCAATTATGGCAATGGATTAAAATGGGGTAAAACAAAAATCGTCGAAAATTGAGAATACGCCCTTTCTGGATGGTACCAAAGAGCAAAGCGCGAATTGTTATTGACAATGGGTTGTTGTTAGGGGACCGTAGACTAATTACAAAGCCGGACAGAGAAAATACTGAGTTGTGTTGACTGTTCATCCATAGCTTATTGTGTAAAATACTACGGTCCCGTAACAACAGAATACTGGACAATCATCATCGAACTACAGAACTACAAGGACTCGATGTCATCGATTTTGCAATAAAGGTATTCCATCCGATAAATCTTTGATGAAAACTGCCCGCCAACCGATTGTCCTTGCCAGGTCCTAAGGTGATATGTTATCGCGAAAAATGCTGTACTCGGACTATTTGTTAATAATTTTCCGGGGGTGTGGGGGGGGGGGGGTCGTCAGAGATCAATATCGATACTGGCGTCAGTAATTGGGGCGCGAGAAACCTTTCAAACCGATGAGAAACTGATGGACCGTGCATAACCACGCCCATCTGGGATTTCAAATCAACAGAAAAGTTGACAGTAACGGTTCCAGATAACCAATGGTGAATTTTATTGGTGAGCGATCAATACTGGAACAAGAAAGGGCTGTATGCAGGTTCATAATAAACAATTGTGAGTGTTATTAGTAAGAGGTCAATACTGTAAGAAGAAAAGACTGTATGCAGTATTATATAAGACGGTCAGTACTGTTTCTTTTCGAAAAAAAAAATGCTATCAGCAACAAAATAAATTCAGTTTACAGTGTCAGTGGCAAGAATCTCCAGTTCAGGGGGCGGGGGGGGGGGGTATAAAGACACTAATTAATTACAAAATTGAAATAATGGGCATTTACACTGATTTGCAAAAGTAGGTTAATACAGCTTACTTAGAATGCTTTTTGTAATGTTTAGTCGTGGAAAAGCAGAGATTTAGTTGGAAGATGTTTGTTGAACTGAAAAGAAACTGAAATTGATGATCGTTTAGGCTGATTGTACGAAACAGATTTAAGGGAAGTATCATAGTAAGCCCGGTCAGATACAGTCAGATGTTGGAATACAACATGTGGACACCATAATTTCCTATATTTTCGGAGTAAATCCGGCAAGACTCTATCAACCTATTTTCTACTTGCGTCCCCTACTAGGGTCCAGTTGAATTTATACATATAAGAGTTACGAAATATAACACAACCAACTAATTTTTTGTTTCTTTTTTTTTTTTTTCATAAATACATGTTTTGTTTAGTTGTTGTTGTTCTTTTTGTCACCAAAATATCACACACGTGTGATAAATGTTACCTGAACAGATAGAAAAGATTTTTAAAATGTGGAAAAAAAAATTAAAAAAAAAAAATCTGGTATAATATAGGTCAGACACAGAACTTGTGCCACTAATTTCCTGAGTGTATATTTCAATGGCAGCAACTGGCTGTGACATTTTTGGCTTAACATGATATCTCTCTAAGAAACCAATATTTGTGATGTTTGACAATGAAAGAACGGAAATGTTAGAGGAGGTTTGGTGAACTGAAAACGATGAGCATTTAAAGCTGGTGTGCAAAAACAGATCTAGACATCAAATACTTACAGAATGCCAACTTGTGATGTTTGACGATGAAAGAACAGAACGCTAGAGGAGGTTTTTTAGGGTCAAAAGCCGTAGGAGCGTCGCTGGCTGGCCCTGGGTTTTCATCCACATCCGGGTCCACATCAGCGGCGGGAGTTGTAGGGGCTGCTCCTGGGGTTTCTCCGTGAAAGCCTCCATTTTCAATTCCAACTTTCATACTGTGGTTTTGGTCCTGAGTATTTTCTTGTGTGATAACTTTGGCTTCACCGTTTGAGGCTATCGGTGGTAGTTTGGGTACTTTACTCGTTTTGCTGTAGAGATGAAAAAAAAGGCCGAAAATGATTGTGTGCAACGACAATACGAGGAGCAGTGGCCGATCTGCTGTGAAGCTAATGAAGCTTTTAAGCTTTAGGGACCCTAATTCCGGGAGGGCCTGAACAATGTTTTTTTTAATAACTGAATTTTGGATATTGCCCTGTTGTTGCTGGTTGCGAAGGGGCACCGTAACAATTCAAGCTTCAGGGTCCCGAAAATGTAGATCCGCCACTGACGATCGCAAGAAAGGGAGAAGATGATTTGTACCCGAATATGCTGTAATTGTATCGTGGGCTTGTAGCGCACTGGACCAAGTCTGATATGCCTTGGTTTTTGGCTTAGACTTGAGGTTCATTTGAATCACTAGTGATACATACATGCACTTCTTTCAGTCTCACTAGTCCGCGAAGATCCCAGACAGACCTAATTCGGTACACAACTGGCCTTACTCAGTTTTACTTTTTTGTGTGTTTTTTTTGTTTGTTGTTGCTGTTGCTGTTGACCTGCTATCGCCGTATCTTGTTATTGTTTTGACTGACTGGCGACGTAGAGATAACGAAACTAATGATGGTGACGATGATGATCATGGTCATTTGGAGCTGTTATCCCCGGTACTCGTGGAACTGGAATAGTTTTGCATTTAAACTGCTTGTCCTGCACTTAGTAATTTTTGGTTATTTTTCAAATCCACGATGCTCTTTCTGGTCTCATGTACAAATGGTATATTATATAACTGTGATTATTTCTGTGGCTCTGAACTGTTTACCTATCAAAACGAGGTGGACGAAAAGTCATTTACCCATGTATTATTTTATTAACACAGTTTTTACTTAACTAAATAAGGTGTTCACCAATTATCTATGCCATAAAAAAAAAATCGCGCCACTTTTAATCATGACTATCGCCGCTTGTGTAAGAGCTCGGATTCGCCTGAAATTATACATGTGCCTTGCTTTCAACCTGCAGCGAATCTATTTATTTCATTTTGGAGACTCGAAATGGCGGAAAAGTTAGGGGTTTTTTAAGTTTAATTTTCGTCCCCGATTCCCGATCCCCAATCTTTTCTTTTGCACGTACATTATATGAGCCCGCTATGTCATCACTGCCTGCCAATTATTACGTTCTCCCCAGTGTGCATATTATTGCAGTTTCATGACAGTCTTCGCCTCGAATGCTGACGAGGTGCATTAGGCGTTAACGAGCAACGGGAATGCAAAAATGTTTCTAAAAACAAACAACAGAATGAACCCACAAGAAAGGGAAGGTGAATCAGATCCATCGTAAATCACTCAAAAACTGAAACCAATAAACCGATTTCCCCCTGGCAAAGCTGGGTACCTCCGCTGATACTTCACTGTTGATGTTACAAGATGTACACTGAATTTACGGCCACAGAATCGAGTCACTGTAGAAAAAAAATAATTCTATTTCATTTCTTACCGGAAGCAAATACACCAAGCATTGAGAAAATGTTCACTTTCTACTGCGTTTCCACTGCGGTATGAAATACGTGGATACCCAATGAAGACACCCCGTCGACTTTTGCAGAATGTCTGACTGATTTCGTACACGGCTCATTTTCTTATCAAGCTTTTTGTACATTGAATTAGAAGAATCATTATTTGTTTAAACCTCCTCTGTGAAATGTACCGTTTTGCTCAGAATACATCATTTTGCTTATGTTCACATAAGGCCGATGCAAAATTTTACATTCTCTTTGACATGACGCGATCGCAGTGTCTTTTTTTGAAATTTAAGACAAGAGTGGATGGGCGAGGAAGTGCCTGTACAAGTTGGAGTAGTCAGGAGACTCCTAAAGTTACAAATGCACAAATGGAACTATGTTCACACAAATGTGTAACTACACGGCTGGATAGTTCAATGACAAGAATACGTTAATATGACAAATTGGTTGACACAGAAAATATTCCATTAGGCCAAGCCCCTTGACAATCACTGGTTTATAGGGAAATTTGGCATCCCTAAGTGGCTCCCTTTGGTTTATTAGATTTAGCCTATCTTTTGTAAAGCCTCAACATCAGACTGTGATTCTGCCCTGCATATAACAACTATAAAAAGTAGCCCATAGAGATGTCAGCATCTTCCCGTTCTATAATCCGCGGATTAACGATTGAAAATCTCTGCCTTAAGCTTTTTTTCAGTCTTTTTATCAGTGCTGCCCTCTAAGCGACAAAACGCCGCATTTGCACAAATTTGGCCAAATTAAGTTACTTAGACTGGCTTAATGCCCGAGAATGAAATATGTATTTTTTAACCTGGCTAATATGTCTGTATCTTTTAAAATGGGGATTTCATAGAGATTATTCATTTGTACAAGGACCTAGGCTAATTCTTACTATTTCTGACAATCCAAAAGGGTTGGGGTGTTTGTTTTTTTGTTGTTGTTTTTTTCTGGCTCTTTCGTGAAATTTGGATT